>JAGFMF010011798.1:796086-889201 GCA_019455555.1 Galemys pyrenaicus | reverse complement strand
TGGTGCACTGGTGAGATGGTGATGGGGAATACATGGGGATTACAATTAATGGCAAGTATATGTAAATTTTAAAATATTTTAATAAAAAAAATAAAAAGTTTGATGTACACAAATAAAAAAAAAAAGAAATACTGCCTGGATGTGTTTCTGAAATGACCCAGATCTTGAAATGTCACAGTTAAAGCACTGCAGCCTCAGGTGTCATCATGAGTGATAGTTCGTAACACTGACACTCTCTGCCCACTGGTGCTGGTTATTTGTCTTCAGACTAACAGGAGCTGCACAGGTCATACCCCTTTGCTAAATATCACGCACCAATTAGTTTAAGGTATCATTTCACTGTGCGACTCTTACAAGAAGTGGAATCATTTGTTTGCAAACATTATCTATTTAGCATTGTGTTCTTAGTATGTCTGCAAGAGGAGCGATACTTTTCACACTAGGAAGTACCTTTTCTCTGACATGCACCTGCATTTTGCCTATTTTACAACAAAACCAGAACTCTTCAGGGAAGCAGATAGGGTTCTGGAGAACGTGGAAACTAGGTCCACACCAGAGGGTTTCAGTTCCTTTACATCAATATTCGAAGTTATGGTACAATGAAAATTCTTGAGTTATCTTTCTCTTGAATTTAAGTTAGATACATTTCTATTCTGGTATTTATTAATTTTGCCAGCATGAATGAAAAAGTTAGAGTTTTCCTATTATCCTGAATATCCTTTTGAAGATTTATGGATTAATGTAGCAGAGGCCAGTATTTTTTGCAGATGAAATAAAAGTAACAGCTTCTATTTCACCTTGCTTGGTTTGATTACAGCTTGTCTACAACTGATTAAACAGTAACTCTAGAGGGTGCTAACTTTGAGACAATTTGGTTTAGAAACCAAGGGTAGCATATCCTCTATTGCTTTCAAATATATTTCTAATGAAATCGATCTTTGTTGTAAAAATGTTATTCACATCTATGTTGATTTGCCCAATGAAATCAATTTAATAAATTAAATAAATCAACTTGAGAGCTAGAGTTTCAAACAAAACATAAGATGAACTATGAGCAGCCACACTTTACTTTTTGTTCCCGCTGATGTCTTGTTCCATCTGTCACGTAAACTAAGGAGAAAGCAGAAGTGGCGAATGAATGAAGGACATTGACTGTATTCGATGTCTACGTCTTTTTGGATTTCTAGCTCTGTTGTCTCAGAACACTGGGAGATTACGTAATCTCTTCACATCTCGACTTTGGTCTCTATCCAGGAAAGTTACTCAGCATATATAAATACCAGTGCTTTTGCTCAAGCTCATAAGGAGATTATAACTCTCAACACACACAAAACCCAAACAAGGTTATTTCTCATGATGATTAAAAAGTTTTCCAAAAGGGGAGTATTTATAAATTAGTGACTGTTACTCTTTCTAATAGATTCACATCAGGATACCGGGAGCTTCTTAGTGAGCTTGGCCAGTCTTGGAGAGAGACGAAGCCAGTGGCAGACCCAAGAGGCAACAAAGGGGCTTGACCATAACTAAGAGACCCCCACAGGCCCACGAGGATGCTGGCCCCTGCCGTTTCCTCCAGCTTTCTCTTGGCACTAACTGGAATAAATGGAGCGACTGTTCTGCTCCTCAATAGATGTTACATGTTTTTAACTCTGGCCGCTGCTGGTTCTAGGTTCTAGAGTTTGATCTCGCTGAGTGAGTACATGGTGGTTTACCATTTCATTTAAAAAGGAATTTCATGACTACTGTTGAGACACAGAGAAAATCCTTCTGATTATTGTGTATTATGCCCCAGATATGTACTATTGAATAGGCAGAAGAGAATGGAAAATAGTAATAGTCACAACAACAGAATAAACGAATATATCTTCTGGTCATTAAAACATCCTGACAACAGCGAGACCCCTGAGTGTACACACCCCACCAGACACACCCATCAGGTTTTGTGAACTTTCCTCTGAGAAAGAAGAAAATATGGAAATATATAAATTTTTATATTGAAGGCATAGAAATAATATACGTTAAACAAGACAGTTAGAAGTACTATATTCTTTTCGCTCCCCTACACATATACCTTGGATTCCATCTTTGTGATAGTAAAGCATGAAATTTCCAAGCAAAAATTAAAAATTGTATCAAATGTTTCACTAAAGTAGGACTAAATAGTTGCAGAGCTGACCTTGTCCTATCTTTCTTTACAGACTTGTAACACCAGTTTCGGAGGTTTCTGTTCTGTGAACCAAAATTTAATAACACGTTTGTAAAAGGTGAAGGTCCCAGACTAAGAATATTTCTCCTTGAAAAAGTTCAGAGTCTATATTTCCTAATAGTAGCTTCCAGACTAATTTGTAGAGTTTGTAACTTTTATCTCTTTAGATAGACAATAGCTTATGTGTGAATTGAATTAGATACTAAAAAAGGTAAGACAATCAATATATAGGTGAACTATTGAAATTACCAATATTTTCATGCATTTTTGAGTTTACTTAATAATGAGAATGATTTTTCTGATACAAGAAATGTGTTTAACATTGCTCTTTTATGTACTCTGTTACCCTGTACTTTACAAAATCCCTAAATTATATAGTGTTGTAAACCCATGTCACCTCAAGAAAATATCGGTGTTCTTAAATTTTTACTGTTGAGATTAAGCTGCATCTACTATATTACAGCTGGAGAGAAATGTGTTTAACAGCATGACTTCTAAGTTTTAATCTAGTGTAGTCTCCATACTTGAAGTTGGAAAATGAGCTGAATCTCAGTTTTAAGATAATGCAAATTTATGCAAAAGCACTCTAATTATTCCAATTCAATTCCAATTTAATCACTAAAATATGCCTTCCTCTTCATTTAGGCATTTTCAGTTCTTATATCCAAGATTTTGCTTTATATTCCATTGCTATTCTCAAAAGTGAATATGGGTCTAATATATTGGACATTAAGGGAGAAATTGTCATGATTAGTCACCAAAGGAATATCACAGAAATAGCCCCAGGATAGCCACAGCTTTATCTGTTTTTTAACCTTTCTTCCTTTCTTAGTTGAATAGAACTAACAAAACAGTAATATGCCTTATAATATGTTTATCACACAAGGAGGCCCAAAGGCCATGCTGGACAGTAGGACACAGTTTAACACGAACAATGTTTCCTTTTCTCAAATAGTGTTTTGTTAAATAGCAAGAGCCACCTTACTTATTGATACAGTAAAATGGGAAAAATCAATTCAATCTATCTCATAGAAGTAATTATTTCTCCAAAATTTCTCTGACTCCTTCAACCAGTAAGCTCTTGTGGTATATTAGCTGAAGATGATTTTATTTACTGGTGGGATAAGAAATTACACACGAATAGGACAGAAAGTCTACCTACGTGGTGATCTCTTGTCTGACCTATATGTAATGTTCCAATCCATTAGTCTGATATGATTTCAAATAGATTTTTAAGTCCAGGTTCTTGAAAAAGATAGTCACACCAAAGCTCCTGTGATTGAGAAAGTATTTTCACTATATGTCAATATCTAATATTTATTTAGTGAAATCACTTTTATTATATATTGTTGTGAATATATTAAATTTTAATCTCTTCTGGGTTATAGTTATATTTACTCTAGAAATGTTACCTGTTTCTTAGTGCATTTGTATAGTAAATGACCCATCAGTTTTAAAGTAAAAATATATCATACTAGCTATTGTAGCCTGTCCCATTTGCTCAAAATGTTGCTTTCTTTAAAGATCATTATTTTTCTTTGTTTTAAGAACATTAGGCCAATTAACATTGCTATCAAAATGAATTTTGCATGCTATATTTATTTCCCTTGCAGATTTATAAGTGAAAGTTGCTATGTCATCTGTGTTCATAATTGTTTAAGATCTGCAATAATAGAAAATTGAATGAGGTTACAGAGACATCATTCAGACTATAAATTCTTAATTTAGCACCCTGGGAAACCCAATTGTTTTGCCTTTATTACTCATTTGCTCCAGTCTCCCAAATTGTATAACTAAAAATGAAGTGGTTTAAAAGCTTATTTTTCTCACAAATCTTGCCCTCTTGTTTCTAGACAGCAATATTTTATACTGAGCTCTAGCTGATGCTTTATATGTTTCCAAACATATAGTAAAAGAGATCATTTAGAGAGCACCAGTTGCTTTAGATGACCATGGGACACAATAAAAATGAGGCTGCTGAGTAGCACCAAACAATATGTTTGAAGATGCATATGATTTATTATTTCTTACAATTCTACAAGCTTCAGTAAAATGTACAGTGGAATTAGGGGGCCTGGGAGGAAGCGATAAAGGTTTGCAGTTCAACATAGACAAGTTTTTCTAAAGGTGTTTCTATGCACAGAGAAATAGTCTAACAAATATCTCATAATGTATGTTTCTGTTAAGTAAACCTTTTGCCTCTTCCTGCTAGTAACCCATATCAAAAGAGCTTTATGGACCCAGAAGTTATGCATTTTATTAAAGGAAAACCCATCCAATGGAATTCATGTGTGAGTACATTTCAGTGTAGCCATCAATGTTTTCAGTGAAGATGATGCAAGTCTTTGGTTATATTTAAATAAATAAATTATATTTACTGGGTGGATTTTGACAAGGGCTGAGAAACCAATGAGACACTGTGAACAGTGACATCGTTAAACAATAAGATCTTTAAGAAGAATGTGTCCCAAAAGGAGACTTAAATGTGTGAACCAAAAAATGTGGTGTATAAATATAGTGAAATATTACTCAGCCATAAAAAGGACAGACCATTCACATTTGTGACAATACAGATGGAAATGGAGAGGATCATGCCAAGGGAAGTAAGTCAGAAGAGGAAACACTGGCTGTTATTTATGTGTGGACTACAGAGAAGCATAACAAGCACCAAAACACACCAACAAAAATCCTAACACCTAACTGTGAGACTGAAGCAAGCAGAGGGCAGCAGTACTGAGGTGGAGGGGAGAGGGAAGGCGCCCAAGGGAACATGGCAGAGGGTGACTGGGGGCTCTGGGGTGGCAGGCTGTGAGAGTTCGCATTTGTAGGGGTTTAAACCTATAACCCCCAAAGCAGACACTCCTCTGTAAACCCACTTTACCTCAATAAATAAAATGTGAGAAAACTTTTTTAAAAAACCTAAAAATCTCAAAAGTGAACAGTGTGACACATCTGGAGCAGTTTTTTCTGGAATAATGGAAATGCTTTGGCCAATAGGGCCCCGACTTGTCCATTCTAGTTATGGAAAACTTGAAAGGTAGCTTATCTTCTGTGGCTACAGAACTGAAATTTTATTTCATTTTGACTAATTTAAATTTAAATAGCTACCCATCCTGGTAACTACCTTTTGGTAGCACAAGTCTGGAGCACTGAACAGAGGACAGATTTCTGCCACTGAGAAGCATTTTGACAAAACTCTGGCCTACAGGGTGAATTTAAAATTGAGTGACTGTTTACTCAGTGAGAAACGACTAATTTGTTACCAACAATCGGATGTACATGAATGCTGATTGCAATAGCTATGATAGCAACAGATGGGGCATTTAAGTAACTGAACAATTAATGTTTTGAGCTTGTGCTGTGGTCCTAGCTCTGGGAAGAGAATAACTTGCTAGGCAAAGGGCCTGGGCAGAGTGTGCATGGTGTCAGAATAATAAACCAACGTTTTATTTCCTATCATTTAAAAATACAGACGCAGTGTGGATGTGAACGATATCTACCTATCGCAGAAGGGGGACTGTGAACAGGTGGTGGGTGTGGTGTGGCTAACAACACTTCTGGGGACAGTCAGCACTTCCCACACACCAGCAGAAATATAAGCCAACAGTATCGCAATTTGAAAATGGGTCAAGCAAAGAGTTTGGGAAACCAGTCTGGACGGGGGTTTAGCAGGTGTGAGAGCAAGGACAGACTAGCAAAGTAAGAGTCGGCTGGCAGGAGAGGAGGGTCTTGGGGTTGTCGCCGCTCAGGGAAGGACTTGTGTTGGGGTGGGAAAGGCAGCAAAAAGCTGAGGAGCCCACAAAACCCAGCCGCCACCCACCTCGCCCACAGTATCAGTCCCCACCCGCCCGCGAACGTTCAGCGAGGCCGCGTCAGAGCCAGGAGAGATGGGTTTGAATCACAGACACAGCTTTAGCTTTTCAGGTGTGAAGAGAATCTAAAATTCTATTCTGAGTTGGGGTTTAAGTGTCGTATAGGGAGAAACTGAGGCACGAGAGGTTTACACCATTTGCTCAGTTTTCAAATGTTGATACAGCGGTGCGCTGGGGTTTGGCCAGTTCTGAAGAGCAACCACTGACACGTCCGCTCTCCCACCTACAATCTGTGAAAGAGTTAGTTGAGGTAGGTGGGCTGCAGTATATTCCAGACCCGAAGGGTTTATTTGAAGGTTTATTTTCCTTCAGTGGATTAAAAACCACCCCCCTGGTATCCTTTCTAGAACAAAATGGCCTCCACCACCCTCCATTTTCTGGGACCCCCCGCCCAGGGGATCAGCTGCCGGCTCCGCTAGTCGCTCCTTCGAGTCTCAAGTCCTCACTCACGCGGGACGCGTGCTCCTTGGCTTCTGCTCTGCTCTCCTTCTCTCTCTTCTTCTGTTTTTGCAATTTGAAGACCACACTCTCAAGAAGATGGAACGAAAGACCATTTGGTAACACTGGTTGTCACTGACGGCCAAGGTAGCCATTTTCATCTTGTTCTGAAAAGGGCTTAGTAGGTATTTTGTATTAAAGCAAAATTTATCCTGTTATCTGAGGCATTATTTCTGTAGCCCTACATTGAACTTTTATATATGTTCTTAATGTTACCTATCCTTTTCCCATCATTTTGGCATGTTATATTTTAAAATTTTGAACCAACAGCTGCCAGAGAGTATCACACAAAGGAGAGGGTCTTTGATCTTCTTAGAGGTTAGTGTTAAGAGCTGATGAAAGTGTCCATTTTGACTTTTTTTTGATATTTGGAAATAATGTTTCACACATTTCCCATTGCTATCTAGCAGACATGTCATTAATACTATTTATAAGCCTACTTTCTTCCAAAGTCCTTAGAAACTTTTTGCACTCATTAAGTCTGAAAACCCCAAAGACCAAAGGAAAGAGGACACATTGTTCTCACCTTCTAATCAGATAAATGCAGACATAGAAAAGGAAGTGATCTTTCTAACCCCACAGCTTTTGGGGTTATTGCAACATTTTCAAAACAAATGAAAAACTATTAGTAATGACTTCTAAATGTATTAAATTGAGGATAGGTACACTATTGTGCTGCTCTGAAGCTCGTTGCTTGAACTATAAGTATAATATGAAAGTAGAAAGGAAAAACAAACAAACAAACAAAGAGACCTTGAAAAAGGAGGTTAACTTGGTCACCCCCTTGATGTTTTGTAATGTGAACCACAGACTCCATCTCAGAGAGAGATGAAGTTTTCTGCCCTTTAAAAGTCACTTCCAATGTCAATACTGTGATTTCACTTTATAATTTCCAAAATAAGTCTTTCTGGAACTATTTTCCTTTAATACCTAGAGGTTTATAAAGGTCTTTTGAAAAGCTCTATGTAATATATAGTTGCAAAGCTCCTTTCTATTTTCTATAACACATTTGGAAAATGTTAATAAGTGCCATTACCCAAATTATGAATGGTTTATTTAAGAGGAAAACATGAAAATAAAGTAAATGTTGATAAGCCTCATTTACATAAGAATACCTAGAAAACAGCTTATGCGAATTTGCATTTCCTTGTGTGTATAATGAAATATTAACATGGTAACAGACACCCTGCACTGTATGGACAAACCTGTGGCGGTCATCCCATCAGTCTCTGCTGCTGTTTACAGAGCCCGAGCTCATGGCTTCCTGGCCCTCGCATCCCCTCCTTTTCTAGGACAATAACCATGTTCATAAAGTGACATCAATCCATTACTTCCATAAACAGGAAACTATACACATGAATTTATAGGACAGTCATAATCAGGCAAATTATTTTCATGAAAATGTGTTTTCTTGAAAAAGTAAGAAGACTGAAAATACACGGGGTCAACATTTGAGACAGGAAGGAAAAGAAGGAAGGGAATTCTGTAATGCTGATTTCCTGTGTGCAATTTGGGTGCTTATTATGCTTTGTGACAGTCACTAACCTGGACACCGACTTAAGAGCATTCTGCATGTATTTATCTGTTCTATACATCTGTATTTAGCTTTTTATATTGAAAAATATGTCTATTTATTTTGTAAAGGAACTGGGATGTAGGCCAACGGTGCGGGGGCTGAGAGGGTTCGCCAGAGACAGAGTGGGGAGCAGAACAGGCAGATCCACTGAAACACACTGCTGAGGGGAGCAGCGGGCGAGGCAGGAGAGGTCTGCTGCGCCCTATAGGTCCCTTCCCGGCTGGGCATTGAACTCCACTGCAGTGGCTGTGACTAGCTTCATACTACTGTGACTCAGTCCCTTGAGCCAGCAGGGAGTCCTGCATTTACAAATTTTTACAACTCATTTTGTTGTCGATATGTCTCTGCTTTGAGCTGGAGAGTAACTCAAGTACCTGCCTGCCTGGTCTCACTTTTATTCCTTTTTTATGGTGCTCCAGTGTATCAGTTTATCCATATATATTTTTTCACATCATTTTTTCCCCCAATTTTCCTGAACTCACTCTGCTTCAAGTTCCATGCCCTTAAGACATTGTCATTAACCTCAGATATGGGACTTTGTCCACAGTGCTTTCTTGAATGGAAACAACTTTGTCATTTCATTAGAAAATGTGCAATTGTATTCTGAAACTTCTCTGATTTCTTCTTCAAAGTCATTTTATCTTTGAAGGGTGTATATATATTTTTAAGGATGAAATTGTAGTTTTTCTCTGCAAGGAATGTTTGCTGGGCCTGTACCAGGTGGCTGATACTCTGCACCGGGCAAGTGGCATTAATCACTGTACAGTGAGGACTATGAAAGTCTCAAGCTGCTGAGACACCCCCAGATGCCAGGCATCGATCCAGGTGTCACCCCTGTTACCTGGGCCATCTCATGTCAGTGTCCAGGAGAAGCCACTGGGCCACCGCTGTGTCCTCGTAAATGGAGCTGTTGAAAGGGCGGCTCAGTGTGCACGTCATAGCCAGTCACATCTATGGCAGTCAGAAGGCACCGTTGCACCTGTCTCCTGTCTGTTCTAAACTTTCAGAAGCATTTGATGTATCGCTTCAAAGGTGGCAAGAAAATTAAAATGCTTAAACTATGTGTAAACAAAATCTGTGGGATGAGATATTTAAAAATAAAAATTCAGTGAATTGGCACAAATGAAGAAGCTGAAATATCGATATAGATCTATATGTTATACAGAGGAACAGAGGTAATAGGAAGTAAAACACATTTTCTACAAAAATTCTATATTATTGAAAGTAAATTGAAAGAGCTTTTTTTTTCCTAAAGTGAGTCCAGACTACTTAATTTGAAAGGAAGGAATTCTTTGCAGTCAAGTTTATTTCATGTATATTGGTTCATCTTTTAAATTATTTCTTCTAGGTAGCTCTCTTAGGAATTGGAGGACTCTATAGCTTTTTGCTTAAGTTGGTTTACAATATCTTATTCATAAAAATTAAGCACTTTATTCATCGTTAGATTATCATATTGTAAAGAAAAATAAACCATCTCTTAAAAACCAAATTTATGTTTGGAAAAGTGATTTTTTTTAACTTTAGCAAATTATTCTAGATTGACATTATAATGTGAAATGTCTAACACTTTTTTTTCTTCAAATAGTGAAACTGTGAACTTATTCGCTATCTGTATATATAGATATAGATGGAAATACTTAGGCTGTAAGACACATGTTTTTTTCATATTTATAAATTGTGTTTATATCATTGTAAGCTTATAAATTTTGTTTTTAGTCCTGAAGATTCACCAACTTGAAGAATTATGTGGCATTTTCCTCTAGGTAATAAGAAATTTAGTAGATACTTGTCAATATTTAAGACAAGTTTCCCCTCCTCTTAAATATCTATATTAAAAGATCTTATACTGATCTTCATAAAAATCAACTCTTATCAGTTGTGATGACGATGAATGCCTACTGTGGTTGGGTGTAATGATACTGGATGAAAATCTTTGTCAATGTTTCTCTCAGTTTCCCTTAATTCACTGCAGGGCAGTCGGAATTCGATGGTGACATTTTAACATTTGCATACAATGTCTGTATGACCAAGTATTCCCCTCTCCCACATGAAGTCCAGTAATATAAAGTCCAAGAGGGCCTAGCTTCTGTGAAGACCATTCACATGCACTTGAGTCACAGAGTATACTGGTCATGTGTCCCGAGCAGCCAGCAGAACGTACCTCAGTGCTCCCACGTGGCCTTAAAACATAAGCACTTAGTTTTACTAATGACCAACATACCTGCTAATGCTCGTCTCTTGGCTACCACTGACATTCACCAAACATTCTCGTGCTGGTTTCTGATAGCCACAAGAAGCTAGTCTGATTAAGCTGCCAACGAACTTATAAGATCTGTTCTAAATATTTAGATTTGTGGCTATCAAGCTCCTTCTTACCTACTAAAAGGAGACAAAGCAGGAACCAGAGACTTAGTTACTGAGATTCTGTTCTCTAGGCTGTGTAATAAAACCAAAACACTGTCCTCACTCCAGTCAAGTTATGAAAGTGAAGATAATGACATAACCGTGGTAATGTAATTTGTGTCCCCTCTGGTGGTGCTGTTGATTCATGAGAGTTTGCAAAGTCATCAGCAGGTAGACTGGGCTGGAAGGAAAATGCATTATGACTTTTACATGTGCGAGTAAATGGGAGGCCGGGACTGAACATCTCTGCAGAGTGAGAACTGTGAAGTCCACATTCTCTTCAGAGGTCTTTCAGTCGCGTGTTGCTGCTCCTACTTTTTTTTAATTTATGTATTTATGTTCTGTACTACTTTTTATTTTTGTACAGTGTATATTTCTCATCCCCGTGACATTCCCACTACCGGTTCCCTGGTGTCCTTCACCATAGTCCCTTGTGCTCTTCCCGCCCATTTTGTCTACCACAAAGGATGAATTGATGCTCCGTCAGAGAGTATAACTCACGGCCTGAAGTCATTTTAAGAAGGACAAAGCAGATGGCATCACCCAAAGGGACCAGCAGTCTGCTCCACCTGTGAAGTCTGACCAGTTAGTGAGCTTAATTTGGAGTCTCAGAAGCTTCCTTTACAAGCACAGTGCTGGAAGAGATCACAGGCTAAATTCCCCATTACACGTTCATCAAGTTTCATCAAATTTCCACAAAAATAGCTTGGAGTAGAATTTAGATTTAGAAGGTAGGAGCTGAGAAATTTCAGTCAGTGTTGTATTTTTTCTAAGCCATTACTTTGGTCATTACTTTACCTAACGTATTTTTTGCAAAATGTCTGTTTCTTGATGTGAACTGATTATTACAAAATAAGGATAACTTAACCTTAATGTTCTCAGTCATTTTATGGTATTTAAAAATAAGTTTTATTTAAAGTGAATTGAAGCATGAAGATGACAACATTCAATGTATTTAGTGGCTTCAAAATAGGTCTTCTCATGATGCACCCATCAAGGGTGGTTTATACATATTGGGTTTGACTCAGAACTCTTGGTTTAGACAGACTGGCTCTATAAGGGATCAAAATTGACTAGTCCAGAGTCCTGGGTCACCTCAGTCTCAGCAATGACCAATACACCCTATGATAATTCATTCAAGAATCATAAACAAAATATGAGCTAACAGAGTATAACTGTAATTAAAATTAATACTTAATGGCCAAGACATGTTTACCCCAGTAATTCATGTTTGCTGTAACATTTAAAAATCAATCATTGTTATTCACTGCATTAAGAAAACACACAGAGGAAATTCATAATAGTCTTTATAGAGAAAGGAGACACATTTAATAAGCCTATCCATACTTAAGTAAAAGAAGCAGTTCTTGGAAAACTTCTAAAGAAGGGATGAATGTTCTTAGTTAGATAAAAACAAAACAAAAGATTGTACTTAAGCATTAGAACTTGCTTAAGAAAAGTGGATTAAATAAAAGACAATCAAAAGTAGTAAGCGAAATATTCATTATTTTCATGATATGCTGTTTTGTATGGAAAACATAAAGATGATATAAAGAATATAACTTACTATGTGATTTTAACAGGGTTGCCGATACAAGATTAATATCAAAATATAATTTGTGTTCCTATTATTCCTGTATGTGGCAACAAGCTGAAGCCAATCAAAATCACAATTTACGTGATTACAAAAACTTACCAAATACTCCGGAATGTGCGTAGAGAGCCGCGTAGACCCTAAGTCCAAGTTACGATGATGTGCCGTAGGCAGTTCTGCGCTCTGGGAAGAGCAGGATGCGCTGACGCAAACTCGAGGGGCACGTCTCTAAACATGGGCTGTTCCCGGTGGGCCGAACCGCTGGCCGGTTCTGTCCGGGACCGGAAGGCTGCTGTGTGGCCACCGGGGTCCACCCCTAAATGAGGTTGTTTCAGTCAAGCCCAGGCGCTCTGCGACAGAGTGACTGCACCATAAATGTTTGTTGAATGTTGAAAGAGGAAAAGAGAAATGTATTTCTATATTGCTTGTCTGCAAGAAGAAGCATTCTAAATGTCTAGGAAGAAATTCAGAGAAGAGATATGTTCCCAAATTCAAAAGAAAAAGCAAATGCTTTTCATTAAATCCTAAAATATTAACATAGGATAAGGAGACTTGTAAATATAAAAGCTTATTGTACTTAAATCAGAAAGCACCTGCCAAAAAATGTGTGGGAACCACAGTAAAATAACATAAGCACATCAACACATTTTTAATATAATTCGGAATATTTACTATTTCCTCCTTTGAATTCTGAAATGCTCATTCCTTTTCATATAATAGCGATCAGAGACATTCTATATAATTTTCTGACCTTTCAGCAATTCTTTTGAAACGGCTTTCATCTTAATATGGTCGTGATATATACAGTGGCAGGTAATTTGAATCATATCATTTGATTTATGACTGACGGACAGAATTATGTACTCCTGGATGATATTTTTGCTATTTGATCCTTGCTTTGTTCAAAGAGTAGAATTTTATTCTTAGACAACTTTTATCTGGAAAAACTGGAAATTCATGGTATCAGATTCGATCTTGAGATCTGGAATTGACGTGAGCATTCTCGCAAGCCAAACATCGCAGAAGATACATCTGATCAATAAAATATATCATATACAGCTGTCTCCTTTGCATAATTTTGAAGTTCTTAAGATGTTTGTGTCTATATATACCAATTATTTCTTCCTTTTCAGATTTAATTGCTTTACTTAAGCATGTACAAACTAAAACAACGGAATTTAGTGAAGTATTAATTTAAGCTACATGAATCTTTAGAATTTTTGAAAAAAAAATAAATTGGTTCATGATCCTACATTTTCACACTATGGAGCGTATGCAAATAATCTGAAGTATTAATGTAGAATGTACATAACAACATATTTTATGACAACGGTCTACTGGAGAGGAAATGTTGAGCCAGATGTTATATGCGTCTAGTATTTCTACAACTTCTAAGCTATATTAAGTATATGGAAAATGTCTTCGCTATATTAAAGAAATCTGTGATTCCTAACCCCTTGCAAAATAGTTACATGAAAAATTTGCTTATATTTCTACCCTGGCTTATGGATTTGTGAAATACTCATTAATATTTCTTTACACTGTGGATGGCAGATCCGCCTTAGACTCCAGTTATATCTCTCTTTACAGCGTTTTAAATGTTTTCTTTTGGCATTCATACTGCATATTAATATATGCAATTGTTCTTTTTCACCTTCATAATTCATTATAGCCTATAATTAATACATACATGGTTCTTTTGGAAATATCACTTCTGTTAATTCAAGGTTTAATGTGAGCGTGAAAGAATGAGAGGCGAGAAGACTTGTCTGCCATGGCGCCTGGTTTGCATCTGTGCTTGCGGTACATCACGTGACAAGGCAGGTTGCCGCAAGAAACTCGAGGACAGACCTGACAGCCGTCCCTCTCTGCGTCCACCGCCACAGCTCTCACTCCTCTGTGGATCGTTACTGTAAGTCTGATCGTTCTCTCCTGTGACAAGTACGATAATGAGAAGGAAAAATGCCCACAATTAATTTATTCTGAACACAAAGCTAATAATGAGGTGAGACAAGAGCATAAAATCTAACTCTGTCATTGTGTAGGTTGCAGCTCCTATGCCTCAGGACTTTGCAGAACAAGACGCGCCCGTTTTGTCTTTATTTCTGCTGTCACATGGTTCAGCAGTCAGGGGAAGGATGAGGGGTTGGTAGGATGAGGGTAGGATTGGCGCCTCTGATGGAGTCCTTCTCAGTTATAACCCTTAATTTTTATTTGACAGAATTGAGAATTCATTTGTTTTAGCAAAGTAATGAGGTGGCATTCTCATAGCATGGCCACCTGCTATCCATGGATTTGTCCTAGAAGACAGTGTCATGGGATAAGGTTTAAAAAGTAAAACTATTGTGATTAAATTATAGCTATAGATAATCTATGCATTTTTTAAAAGATTTATTTATCACACAAGAGCTGGGGCACAAGCCAGAGTCGCAGAGGTGAGAGGAGTCACCAGAAACAGAGCAGGGAGCAGAATAGGCAGACTGACTGAAATAATACACTGCTGAGGGGAGCAGGAGGTAGGAGAGGTAGGAGGTAGGAGAGGTCTGCTGCGCCATGTGGGTCCCCTCCCTGGCCAGGGATGGAACTCATGCTGCTGTGCTGCAGACACTTCACTGTGGGTAGTGCTCAACCCACTGCACCAGGGAGGCCAATAATCTTCGCGTTTTTAAAGCCATCCAGTCTTTAGAGTCTACACTCCTTACTACTGTTGGCAGAGACTTACTCACAGAGTGAAATCTACCCAAGTGCTTCCCAGCTCCAAATCCCCACTCTGAGCACCTATCACCACACTGTCATGAGACTTGCTCCAGTTAACACCTGAAAACAGCTCCCAAGGCACACACAGCTCCATCAGCAAAATTGGAAGCTCCCTGACTTTAACGCACATGAACGTGATCTTGAATGTTGTGATAGTCTGAGGTAGAATGCCTGACTTAAAAATAAAATCGCCCTTCCCTAAGGCTCCGATTTTGTGTGAATGACCATGATGTAGCCCTCTCAAGAGTGAGCAGAGAGGAAATCCGACTGGCTTGTCCCTGGCTGAAAGAAGAGAACATCAAGTGAGTTTCTTGAACTGTGATATCAGCCTCTCAGTTATCCACATCCAGGGACAAGAGGCCAAATATGACTGGGTAAGGGGATTTCAGTGGGGCAGTGTTTGGCCAATAAATACCTTATGCTCTTCAGGAGTTAAAATATAAAAGCAAGGAAACAGCTAAGGCTGTCCTGGTGGCATCACACTGTGGAGAAATGGATTTCAGGAGCTGCTTTGGCCAAGTTGATAAACAAGTGGGTGACCGGGGAGATGGCAGCATCAACATCAGCCCTGGCAGAAAGGAGGCTGCTCGCTAGTTATCGAGAGTTGCTAAATATATGTTTAAAAAGCTCAGTTTTCAAGAAAAAAATATGAAACATAAAAAGAGATAGAAAGTGTGATTCTGACATTGAAAAAGAAGTACAGGCTATAAACACAGCTTGTGAAGCAGGCCAGATGTTAAGCTTTGCAGACAAAAAATTCCAAGGCATAATAAATAGAGCGTTGTCCCGTGTTTATGAGTAAAAATACTAAGTATTATTAGGATGACAATAATCCCCAAATTAGCCTCCCTGTTCAATGCTATCTCTATCAAAACCCCAGATGGCTTATTTTTCTTTATTTTGATAGAAATGGGCAATTTGATACTAAAGTCCATGTATAAATACAATGAACCAGAATAATTAAAAGAATCTTAAGAAAGAAGTGAGTGGAGAACTCATACCTCACAATTTCACAACTACTTTAATACAGTAATTGAGTAGGGCATGGGGATACATAGGGAGAGCAATGGAGCAAAAATAAACACATATTTATAATCAATTTATCAACTGATTTTTTGACCAAGATGCCAATACAACTCAAAGGGGAAAAATTGCATTTTTAAGAAGTGGTACTGGAACAACAATAAAATGCTAAAGAATAAAGTTTGGGGCCTCCCTGGTGGCTCAGTGGGTTAAGCAACACACTATGAAGCAAACTGCAGCCACTGCAGCACCAGTTCGATCCCTGCTGCCGGCCAGGGTGGGGACCCACATGGCACGGCAGACCTCTCCTGCTGTGCCCGCTGCTCCCCTCAGCAGTGTACTTCAGTTGATCTGCCCGTTCTGCTCCCTGCTCTCTGTGGTGAATCCTCCTCTCACCCCCCCACACCTCTGGCCTGTACCTTAGTGCGTGTATGCATAAATAAATAAATCTTTAAAAAAAAAAGAATAAAGTTTGGACTCTAACAAAATTTATAAAAACTGCTTCAAAATGCATCACCTAAACATCCTATATCTGAAAAAACAAAAAACCCTTTCAGGAAAACATGGGTATGAATTTTTGTGACCTCAGGTTAGGTAATATTTTCTTTAGATATGATGTGAAGAGCAGAAATGAAAAACTTTTAAAAAAATAGATAAATTAGACTTTGTCAAAATGAGTAACTTTATAAACAGCATAAGCTACTGAAATAAGTGAAAATACAACCCACAAAATTGGAAAAATTATGAGATAGTTTATAAAGAACTTGTATCCATCCTATATAAAATTCTCTTAACAACACAACAATAAAAGACACATAATTAAAAATTGAGCCAAGGATTTGAATACAGTATTTATTCTAAGAAGATATAAAGATAGCCACCAAATTCACGAGTCCATGAGAAGATGCTCAAAATCATTTGTTACTAAAGAAATACATACTGTGACTCACAGGAGTTATCACCGATGCCTGGTAAGGAGGCACAGACGGCGGGAGGTGTTAATGTGGATTTTGAGATTTGCAGCCCTTACTCACTGCTGGTTGAAAAATGGCACAGCTACTTTGAAAACAAATTGAGGATTGTCTTTAGTGATTGCAGTGACGTCACAAAGACAGTACGTCATCAGAGGGATATGTTCCACATGATGTTTATTATTTTAATCACTGATGATCATCATGTGCAAGAGTGGCAGGTTTTCCTCCCCAAGCAGTGTCCTATAAGCTGCTGCAGGGTGTAGCTTGTGCCTCCCGTTCCCACTTGAGAGTCACTTCCTTCTGCACTTGGAAACACAGTACTCTATTTCCCAGGCAGGGCTGACGCTGTCGGCCGCCCGCAGTGGGACCTGCCTCGGGGAGGCGGCTGTGTGTTCCTCATCTGACCCTCACAGCAGTAAGGGTCGCGCACAGACAGGTTCAGATCTTTGGGTCCCGCAGAAAATAGGCAATATCGCCGACGACAATCCCCTTTGTGGATGTATTTAATCAAGCACAGGAGGCACGAAGAAATGCTAAGACATTTAATTAGCCTCATCTAGAGAGTATTTGGTAATGAAGCCTGCTGATGGCTGCTCTGAAAAGCAACATTCCTATTTCAGTTGCAGTGAGTCGCATCACACTACTATGTGTTTACCTCAGTGTCAACAGGCATTTGCCCAGAATTTCCATAGTTCTGGACTTGGTTCTCTGGAAGAACTATGCGATGAAGCAGTCAACGCGACTGCTTTTCTGACCCACCTTCAGAACGGCCCAGTTCATGGTAGACAGCCATTCTGGTTTGCCAGGGCCAAGGTAGATCCTGGGACATGGACTTCCACCCTAAAGACAGGGAAAGTTCCAGACCAGCTGGGGTGAGCTGCTGTCCCAGATGTCCTGCTCTTGCAAACTTGTGTGCTCCTGGACCAGACAGATGATGAAGCCTGGGGGAGGCCATGGGAGGGGCTGCCTTCCACGAATTGGGCTACTCTGGGCAGATCTCATATTTCTTCCAAAGAATCAAATCTAAAACTGTGGAAATTGCGGGCAAATACCTGCCAAGACTCAGGTAGACACATAATAATATGATGAGATTCACTGAAACTGAAATAGAAATGTTGCTTTTCAGAGCAGCCATCAACATGTTTTATTATCAAATAGTCTCTAGATGAGGCTAATTAAATGTTTTAAGATTTCAATGAGAGTCCAAGGGTGGATAATTTACTCACTAAGATGGCAAAACAAATAACTAGCTCATTTTTAAATTGTTGTTACTTTCCTTTCATGGATGCCTTAACCTAAGGAGGTAGAAGGGAATTAAATCCACTGAAAGCCTCATGAACACTCAAGGAAAGCATACATCATGCTTCTGAGCCTAGGAAATGCAAGATTAACTCTTCTTAACACAGCATAACACAAACCACCATAACGCGAGCATCCCAGCCCCTCGTAAAGTATTTGGCGCCTTTGATGTCTTATTAAATTCACTGCCAGCTCTCTTTAATGACCTGACTCTGCCCCTTGTAAATAATCACTTCTTTACAGGAGATGGGGACATCTCTATTTAGCATACAGCTAACCTGAGAGGGCGGTGCTTCAGTGATTCATACCTGAGTGATTATTCTGTCTCTAATAACTTGCTTCTCTAAGGAAAAAACCTGTACATTGAACCGTGATGATTCTTAAATCAAAAGTAGCAAAACCTGTGGGGAAAATGACATTTATAGTTGAAATATTGATTTATGTATGCCAGAACTTGGTTTCAGGTGTTATTACATTTCACATGTATGAAATAAGAAAATGAGTTTCCATCAGCAGAACCTATTATTTGGAATGAATTGGGCTTGCGGAATTAAAAGAAGATAGTCAATATCCCTTACACCTACACTGTAAAATTCAATCTTAGGTTACCTTTTTAAAAAGAAACTATAAGAGGTAATTTTCTTCAAATAATGGTACCAGACTCCATAAACAACATGTCTTCAAATATAGCATGCAATATTAATCATTATTTCTATGGCAGAGCTTATTTAATAAATTTCAGCCTTTGCATGTAAATAGTGATGTCATTCAACACACCTGGCTCTTTGTTTGATGTTTCTTTTTGCACAACTCAAGATAGCATCAAGGAAACCATCTCACCAGATAGAATTGAAATGTTTCAGGAGAGAGTCAGTGGTCAACTACAATGAAGACTATGTTTGGAGAATTAAAAAATTGAAGTAAGTACAATGGAAACCTCATGGTTCAAAGACCTCTAACATTTTTTACGTTTCGATAATAACGCACAGTGTTGTATGTATAAACGTTGTTGCACCACCGTGGACCACCAGGCATGCATTCCATTGATGGAGCTCAACAAATTTATTTGAAGATATTTTTCTGTATTAAAGAGGACATTCTTAACAGGAGAATGTATAACTATCATTCAAAGTAGAGTGGATACCAATGGAAAGAATCGCGTTGCTCACAATGATTGAGCAAAGTTTGAAATGGCTGGCTCCCTGTTCAACCTCTCTTGTTTATGATTAAGGAGGACTTAATATATATAGTTTAAGTTTCTTGGTTTCAAAGGCAGGAAACCTGGATTGCATTTAATTAGTATATTAAATTCATATATAATTAGTATTTTAGGGAAACCTATAATGCATTTAACTAGTAATTTAAAACTGAGGGAAGGATAAAATGGAATTTAAATTTATTGTTGAACCCTTGTAAGGAATCACGATCTTTGTGTATTTTATTTAATTTTCTGAGAAACCAATACATCAGGCACAACATTTCCCCGCTCTTGTGTGTGAGCAAGCATGGCCTCACAGACGGATGAGCGTGCCGGAGGTCCTGCGTTCTAGAGGCATAAGCAGGCCAAAAGCACGGGCCTTCAGATTCCCACCCCAGCCCTGTGAGAGCAGTACCAGTTTGTCTTCGCACTGTCCTCTCTCAAAGGAGTCACTCACGTCATTCACTTGGGGTGTGTGTCTCACTGCAAGAATTAAAAGTGTGTCTTAGAATGAAGGGGCACGAGGGATAGGCAAATTCCAGCCAGTTTCTAATGCAGGTATTTTACGCTTGTCAATAGACTCCAGGCTCACCTGTCTTCTCTCACCAGAAGTATCCGGAATTCCTTATATGCCAAACTGGGAAGCACTAAGTAGCCCCTACTCTGCTACAAGATCGCCCTGTGTCCATCAAGCACTAGGGGGATAGAATGATGTGGATACATCTAAGAAGACAAAATCTGCTCCTTATATAATTTTCTCCCAGGAAACAATGAATTTGCATGTGTTGATATGCATGTGTGTTTATTTATATCTTATACATATTTTCGAATCATACTTGTATTATAAAATATTATTAATATTTTATAAGACATAAATAAACAGCATAGGAATAAATTGAACATATGTGCCTCACAGTCATATCAAAGTGCTCCTCTTACTTCATCGCCAACCTACCCCACACACTGGAGCTCGGGATCAAAGAGGAGAGTGACGTAGCTATGACCTAGGAAGACCGAACTTTGGAGACGTTTCTACCACACGCGTTCCAACCTGCTACAACTGCACTTGCAATGTCAAGGTTCCAGCCAAAGGCCAGAATGACGTTTTCTGAGAGTCCTTCTTGTTCTCCGGCTGAAGGTAACAGAGCTGAACCGAGAGCTGTGAGAACACGAGTGTGACTTTGCACGGCGGCCTGAGCGCCCTCCACATCACCTTGCTCATGTGTAAGATGAGCATCGACGTAGCTTCGTGAGTTCGTCGGGCCGTCAGTGAGATGATTCATTGCGCCGCGGGCCTGCCGCCTGGTGCCCAGCACTTCAGTCTGCTGATAGAATATTCTACCAACCAATTTATGCCTACATTTCATTATAACATACTGACTATTTTAGATTTTCAATTTAGACATTACATATTTCAATGGTGCTTAGTTAATATTGAAAGTTTAAATCTATTTTTAATTATAATGTGATATATATAATTTATAGTTAAAACAAACTTGTCAGACAATTAAACGTGATCGTTTGTCGGCAAAAACGCTGTTTCATTACTTCTGTACACCACAACCAAGCAAAGAGATTGATTAGTTGAAAACAAACTATGAATTATAATTTATGAAAAACGGAGTGCACTCACATAGTTATCCTCCCTTGTAAGTTATCAAGTACCGAGTACTTTCATTCAGTTATTGGTGACAGGTTGTGGTCTACCTGGTATAGCTACCTGAAGTCTCTGTGACTAAGAAGCTGTTAGAGAAGGTTCCTACTTCACTGCCAAGATGAACCGTGTCTGTATTACCTTGACAGTAAAAGGTCATCAGTCCCCACAGGTAACCGGTGTCAATGTTTATACTGTGGTCAAGGCTTGCTTCATTGATGTATAAGTTCTAATAATCACAACCAGAATCATCAATAAACCTTTAACAGTTTGCAGTTTTTCTCCCTTAAATTCTTTTTTCTCATGACATTAATTTTTATTTGTTTATTATCATGGATGTTATTTATGGTGGGAGTTTTGCATCTCCCTAAGGACAGCATCGTCGTTCCTATCATCCATCGCTATTTGCAGTTTATGATAATATATGCTTGGATTATGCTCCGTTTCATTCTCCCATCTATTCCCATCAAAATAACCTATTGATAGAAACAATCTCCATGGGGAAAATGGAAAGATAATGGATACTTGAGGCAGATAGGTCTTTTCATTAAAATCATTGTATATCAATAACTGTGGTTCTATTTATCTATGAAATGGCTCATGAAGAAAGAAGACAAAAGCAAGATGAACTCGTGCATGGGAATGTGGCAAGCATGTTTTACTAGACTGTCTTGGTCCATTAAGCGAGTTGTACACAAAAGCCCTGTAAGTGTGTTTTTAAAGTCATTAAGTATAAATGCAGTTGTGCTCAAAGCGTAGAGGAGGTGGTCTTCAGAGCGGTGATGCTATTGTGTGTGGAGTAAATATTCCTGTCATGTACATGCAAATATGTGTATGCATATGTCTGTAAATGTATATGCATACACACATTCTTAAATATAAATGTACAGTCGTTTCAGAAGTTCTTGAGGTGGTTACTAGATTGCTCAATACATTAGTTTTCAGAGCTGTATTCAGAGAGTATAGGACTTGCACACACAAAATGTAGTAAAGACCAGTTTATCTTATAAAGATTTGTTTTTCCACATTTTCAGGCAAGTCTTGAGCACTTTTTAACTAGGGTTAATTTAGCCCTAGTACCAGAGTATTGATGTAGCCCTAAGACAATGTCAGTGCCTGTGCTTTTTAGATTTCTTCACTGACTGGTAGAAATGGAAACATTTCCCAACACTGCAAACGTTAGCAATGGTTTGACACACTGATGGCCGGTACTTCCTTCCCTAATCTTGGGGGATAGGAAGGTCTCATTTTATGATTAGTAATCATGAAATAGAGGAGTAATAGGAGTAGGAGTAGCAGTAGCAGTAGTAGATTAATAGTTAAGTGATCTGCTTAAACTCCAGGCAACTCCTCTGAAGCTTCCAAGTCTGTAGATACTCCCTAACATCCTGTCTCATCTCTGACAATGCTGGGAACCATTTAACACCTGTGGATTTGGAAGGCATTGGGTGAATAGGACCTGACTTGTCCTCTTAGTTCTAAGGTTGTAAGAAATACATACCACTTAGGCAAGGAGAGAGCAAAGTACTCTTTTCTTACTAAACAACAAAGGCAAAATTAGCATTCAAATGCATACCTGTAAAGGGGATCCTCCTGTGTCACTCAGAATCTAGTCTCACCCTCTGGAGGCTGCTGACTGGCTGTGTAAAGGCTTCTTGGTTGGCAGGGGCTGTCAACATACTTGAATGTATGGGGTGGTAGAAGGAGAACAATGAGGCCTCTTTGAGAACATCTAATCCCAAATCAGAGAAGAAAACACTGAACAAACAGTGGTAATTCCAACTCTTTTCTTCTCCGATTTTATCATTTGTAACTCACCTCCTTAAAAAACATAAGTACCTTTGTAATTTATTTTTTTTATGGGAGAGAAAATTGGAGATGTAAAATAAAGAATACAACAGTGTCGACACTGGCTTTTCAGGTTAGGCAGGTTCTGTGAATATGAGTTTTGACTCCTGTACATAGAAAAAAATCTTTAAAAATCTTTTATTACCCTACTTATTTGAACACAGGAGATTCTCTTGGTATCTGGGGGGTTATTATTAATCTTCCACTGCAATACTCATGCTCTATAGCTTTGTTTCTTGTAATAAATTCAGCCAAAGCTCAGCACAACATAGGAGGATACTTTTACCTCAACCTACATCTTAGATTCCCACCGCAGCCAAATGATGCCCCATGTCTTTCTGTTCCTTGCCTCTGATCCTCCTATCATCATCCACGTTGCATTGTCAAACGAACAGGCAACACTAATGACACAAAACACAAAGGTTTGCTCGACCTTTGCTTCTATCTCCGTAAATTGTACTTCCTCTAGAGCCGGCTTGTATTTGAGACTTCAGACACACCTGAATGTTGGCGATGGTTCTGTGGATTCATCAGTTGTGGGGAGACAGCACCTCTATGCAGATACTGATGACGGGGACTTTGTGGGGCAAGGGGACTAGGGAACCTCAGTCCGTGCTTGTCGATTTTGCTTTGAACATAAAACTGCTCCAAAAAATAAGGTCTTACCAGAGGAACACAGCAGGAAAGGAATCTGCTATGGAGGATGATGGACACTTTGAAGAGGGGTGAACCTGTACCCCCAAATCATACACAATGCTGGAAACCCACCCGACCTCAACCACAAATTATACTATTTTAAATATATATAAATAACAAAGTCTTCTTACAAGTCATGCTACTTCAAAATGTTATGAGAATTAGATATAATCATTTGAGTAAAATGTCTGGTATAAAGTAATTACCTGATTCAGGCTCAAATTAATTGCATTATAATCTAAATGAATATTCTCTGAGCCATAGGAAATATGTCATGTCGATCACAATCCTTTTATATTCAAATTCCCATTGAGCTTTAAATGCTTGAAGCCTTTTCTAACTATTTTAATACTGTAATATAAAATTAAACTCTCCAAATGGTCAATGTTTCAGTTATTATTTTCAGCCAGGAAACACTTGTTATCAGTAATCACGCGGATAGTTTAAGACAAATTATAAACTTTGTAAAATGAATCAGAAATATTGAAGATCTGGGTCCCAGCCATATTAAGACAAATTCTTTAACATCAAACCAAAAAGATTAATCTGAAACCTTTTCAAAATTAATTAAAGTTGACTTTGTAACTAGGGAGTTAATTATTCTGTGCCTCTTGTGAACTACTGTGGAATTTCGAAACTTTGTCAGCATTTCTGTATTTTGAGATGAGTGGGTTAGCTGAAGCTCAAATGACTCCCTCTTCATTTTCTTCCTCTCAAAGTTTAAAGATCTCTTGTTTCTTCCAAATAAGTGCTGATGAATAAAAATTAGCACCTCAGCATTTAAATAATCACATCGCAGGAGCTGAAGATATACATACGCATGTGTACATAATACATATTGTGCAAATATACATGTATGTGCAAAATGAATTTTTCATGTTATACGGATTCTAGAACCAGATCTTTAAAAGTTTCTGTTACTATTTTAGTGAATATTTTGCTATAGTTTTAAATCTTTGGTAGACCTTATTGTACTTCAGGTTTTGTATTTTCCTCTTAAATTTTGTCAATGACTGCTTCCCGATGTAGCCTCAGTTTACCAGCATTCCATTTCCATGCCTGTGCAGTGTCGCTGGGTACCTACCGCTGTCGAGGGGGTGGCTCTATTCCTACCCCTTAAATGGAGGCTGGCTTGGAGCTTTGTTTTGCAAGATAAGATGGAAGAGAAGGTCAGGTGCCATCTTCAGCCTGGGTCCAAGAGGTCTATAGGGCCTCCCCTCACTCTTTCAGAATCCTGCTATCAATTTTGAACAGGCCAGTAGTAGCCTGATGAGATTTGGACAGTGAGTGCCTTACCCCAGGATGGCCCTGATGCCCGTGACCACCAGTAAAAGCCAGCCATCCCCTACCCACACACGAGTGGTGCCAGCGCAGAGCAACCATCCCCTGCTCTGCCAGTTATGAGCAAGCCCAGCGCAGATGAACTGAGCTCACAGAAGCTCCAAGAACTTACAGTTGACCCAAACAGTCATGGGCAATGGAAATGTGTCTTTTCTTAACTTTCTGTTGAAATGCAAGAAATAATTGGTGTGGTTTATCTAGCTACTCTCAGATAAAAATTAAAAAATTAACTTTTAATGCAATAAGTCTTCTGTTTGTTAGTCATTATTTAAGATCATTCTAGGAAGATAATTATTCATCAAAAGAAGTATGTCAATTTTGTTCAATTGCAATGAATTTTATTTTGGCGTTGTATTTGGTTCTGTTTCTCAGAAGGAATTTACAGTAAAACAAGCCTATTAGAAATTAAAGGTAGCATTCTTTATCCTGATGCATTCAAAGAATTTGAATTCCTTTCTGTGAAGAATGGGGAAAAAGGAGATCCACAGAGGCAGCGGCTTATATTATAATAAATGGATCCCATTATAATAACTAATAGGATCAGATCCTATTATAAGAAATAAATAATTCTAATGATCTAGGGACAGAGACTAGAGCAAATATCCTGGTATTACTTAATTACGTTTCAGCCCATCATGTGTTTCTATCTATGGGTTATAACTTTGTGAGGGAAAAAAAATACCATAATCAAGGTTTCCATGCCATTATTATGATCAGAGTAAATTAAGGGACTCACAGTAATGTAATTGATATAATGTATAAAATTTTAGCAATGGAAAAAACTTAATAATTTATCTGCCTTATTTTGCACTTGGTGAATGGTTCTTCAGCTGTGAAATGAACTTTATTAAGTTTGAGTAATTATTTAGAGACAAGTCATAAGTAAAACCGAAACTTTATGCTCTTAACCCAAGGATACAGAAACTAAAAGAACTCCTCCAGGCCAAGTGAATCCTTGACCAAGGAAGTAAGAATGCCATTGGAGGCAATTCATTAAACCAAAATCAAATGCACGAATAAGAACCCAGGAAGATAAAACTCATTTTGTTTTGTCTTTGAAGTGATGTGGGGACAGGGTGGGGAGTGGGAAGGCGTCCGGTTCTTCAGTAGTTCTAGGGCAGGAGACAGCGTGCCCATGATTTCTCGGCATACATTACTCTACTTACGCTTGTTTCTTGAGCTTCCTCTAGCCAGAGGGTTTATTTCCTATCACACTAAACCCCACGCATGTACGAGCACGTTCTCTGAGATAGTCGGTCACAGTCGCTCTCACATTCGCCGATACTTCTGAGTGTTACCCGAATGTCGCGCGCGGACTCAGGGTGCGCGGTCTGAGGCAGGGCTGGGAAGCGCAGGCGCGTCACCCCGCAGTGCAGGTGCCGAGGGAGCAGGCCCGCTGGGGCCGCAGGGCGCTTCGTCGCCTGTTGGAGCCGAAGGAGCGGTCTCTCGTCCGCCCAGCTCTGTGGGCTGAAGGCGCCCACGTGTCGGGCCGAGGCAGGCCTTGGCGGGTGCCGGAACAGCCAGAGTTTCCCTCGGGAAGGGGCGTCTCTCCCGACACGGTTTGGGGCGATCCCTGAAGGGTCCCCCAGGCTGGACCACGCGCCCCAGGCTCCATGTGGCCCCTCCGGGATGGGGTGCATCTCCGGCCCCCTGTGGGGTGGTGAGCTGCCAGGGGCTGCCCCTAGAGAGTGTCTCGGGGAACCAGCAGGTGGATCCCGACGGAACCATCAAGGGCGCTCTGGAAACGCCTTAATCTTCCAGACGGACAAAGACAAACACCATGTTGACTTCACGCACATTTGGTATCCAGAGAAAACAAAAGCAGATGAACGAAGTCAAAAGAAAACAAACGCGTGCGTGCAGCGCGGGTTAGTGGTGACCAGAGGCGAGGAGAAGGCAGGCGGCACACTCTCGGAGGGCAGAGCCTGATTTCATGTGGAGTCTACACAATGCAGCGTCTATGCAGGCTAATTCTCCCCAACAGACCCGACACTTAAAGCTTGCCATGCTGCAATGTCATTTAAATCAACATTTTTTAAAAGTAAGAAAGTTAGGGCCTCCCTGGTGGCGCAGCGGGTTGAGCACCACACTATAAAGCATCCGCGGTACAGCAGCACGAGTTCGATCCCCGGCCAGGGAGGGACCCACAGGGAGCAGCAGCCCTCTCCTGCCTCCCACTGCTGCCCTCAGCAGTGTGTTTTGGTCAGTCTGCCTGTTCTGCTCCCCACTCTGTCTCTCACCGCCCACACCTCTGGCCTGTACCCCTGCTCTTGTGTGCATAAATAAATAAATCTTAAAAAAATAAGAAAGCTAAAGAATATGTGAGAGGGAAAGATGGAGAGTGACTGCTAATGGGAAATTACCTTCTTCTGAGTGATTAAGATCGTACAGAATCGGTGGTGGTGCTGGTCGTGCTGAATATCGAAAATCACCGAGATTGCACACGGAAATGGATGCGATGTACAGCGGGTGGGCCTGGCCCCGTCCAGTTTTGTAGACATGTGAATTCTGATCCATGTTCTTCAGACTCCGCTGGGGGGTGTGAGAGCGACTCTTCTTGCAGCTGCCGAAGGTCAGCCCTGCCCAGTTCCTGCTTAAGCCCCGCACTAGCGGTGGGGAGAGCCGCCCCCAGCCCCTGGCCCTCTGTCTGTGGGGCCGGTTTTGAGCTTCACCTGGGGACTCCTGAATTTGCAGACCACAAGACAGGAAGGGTGAGGTGAGGATGTGTATTTTTGGACAACCCAATATTTATATTAGTTTCCTTAAATTGCAAATTTATGGAATTGTGGTATTGAATGTTGAGATGAATTGAAAGTGCATCATCAGTTACAGAGACAAATAGCTATTTAAGTATCAAAATAAATTTGTAATTTTGGAATTACAGAAATAAAAATGTTCAGGCTACAGGGCGGTTCAATCATTGCATAGAACCTGTTGCCCTCCCGGGCTGGCATATCTGAAAATAACCCAGAGCATCGCCAGCAACGGCAAGAACACCAGGCCCACAGCGACCCTGTTGTCAAAGGGCACCGTTTTCTTGTCTTTTTTCCATAAATATCAAATGAGGCACATTTGGAAGAGGTACCTGGGGAGGGCTGGGAGAGGAGCAAAAACACCTGCCAGGTGTTTGCCAGGTGCTGCCAGGTGCTGCTGGGGCTCTGAGGAGTTTGTTCACAGTTTTCCTGTTCTGTGAAGTCTGGGAAGGAATTCTAGAAAGACTCAGAGTCCGTATTAATGAGCCAATACTTGATCTCCATAATCAACCTGTAATTTACTCTCTTTCCATATATACCCCTTTCCCCCATATGTCAGCTGTCCAGTATAATGGCAACAAAAATGAGTAAGTCCAACGTTGTCTGGTGAGAGCATCACAAGACAGGCCCCCAAAGACACAGGTAAGCAATTTCACCTGGGGTTCAATCATACCCCCTCTGGTGGACCATAATCTCACTACTAAATTCTCATTTTAATAAAAATTATAAAGAAAAGAAAGCCTGGGCCGGGGTGGGGGTGGGGTGGGAAGCAGGGTGATAACAAAAGAAAAGCTTCATCAAGACAAATCTTCACATAGGACTGCACAGAAGGGATCTGCAGCCTGTGCTGCCTTCCCACTTCCATTGCCCCATTTCGCCCCCCACCCCATGCCAGCTGGCTTTCCAGCCCTGGGTGAGCAGTCTTTGCACCTCAGCTCTTGGTGTGTCCACAGGCCCCGCCTTCCTGTTGTTTTCCATTAATATCTATCAGGAGACATTGATAATTGAAGCAATTAGAGGCACTTTGAGGATTAATCGGATTCCAGAAATACCTCCATTTCCATCTTGGCAACAACAGCCTTCTTCCCCTCTGACTACGAGGGCCCACTGCTCAGCCAGCCTCTTCTTGCCGGTTGGGTTTTGCTCTTTCAGGGCTCGGAGTGGCCACGTGAGCACAGCAGCAGCGCTGAACGGAACCAGGTGAGCAGCCTGGTCCCCCGAGGCTTGAAGCCCTCCAGACTGGCCGAAAACAGGGACACAGTAGCTGACCAAGTGTAAGGAATGAGCTGTCGCTCTGCTGGCACAGCTGGAGGTTCACATGCAGTAGCTCCACGTGGAAGAATGTTCTATCTTATCTCTTAGTTTAGCGAAAGGTGATATCAGAACAGCAGGCTGTTACTGAAAGCTGACACTGCATCCGAGTGTGCAAGAGGCTGTTATTCTTCCATGAGGAGAGCTTATACTTGCCAGAAGCCATATTCCATCAGCCGCCCCATGCTGGATCAAATGTTTCACACAATTTCCTTGTTGATAGCAGTTAAGATCGCTCAACGAGAGCTCCCAGTCTGAGTGCCGATCTGGGGCTGCCAGCATATGAGCTGCCAGGTCTAGAGACAGAGGACAGAATGCCCAGATTGGACGGTCTCTCGCCTATGAGGTCTGCTGCCTGGGGGCTGGTGGACCCTCTGCACACAGCTCAGTTTCTGTGTAAAATCAGACCAGTGTTCCTCGCTGTGCTACTGCATGGTTGTCACGATGGGGCGTTAAGTGTTTAGCAGATCTGTAGTTGTCGTTGTCAGCACAACTGTGTACGTGAGGAGGAAGAACGTGGATACAGAACGGGGAAGCTTTTGTGTCCCCTGACGGATGGAGACCAAGAGACGTGAGCGGACGCGAGCCTGTCAGGGCTGCCTTGGCCGGCCTGTCCCCTGCCTCTAGCCGAGCTGGTTAGACACGGCAGCCCCGGAGCAGCTCTCGGAGACAAGGCTCTTGTTGGTGATCTCAGTGCCCATTCCCAAGAAGACAGTGTGAAGCATTTTATCCAGCATGACTGGCTGGAGAAGTATGGTTCCTGTCAGAGAATCATGCTGTCACCAGCTATTGAGATGCTCTTCAGGAGGAGAGCCAGACACATGAAGCGGTCTGTGGAAACCGGCATCTGCCTCCGAGTCAGACGAAGTGGCTCCGCCTCCCTCTGAACCCCAGCAGCTCCAGGCCAAGTAGCTGGCTCCTGTCCTCTCTAAACCCCTCCTGGGATCCCTTTATTTTTTAGTATCTTAAAATGCTGTTTTCTATGTCAGTAGCGTTTTTCTTAAAACGTGACAGAGACTGAGGGTGTGGTCAGCACCTCTTAGACCCCTGTGCCCAGCCACACCCCACCACGGCCCATTGTCTCTCCCCAAATCATCCCTATCAGCCACATAAAATTGTGGGGGTTTCATGTTTTGTAATATGCACAAATTTTAAAGCCTTTTATTTTGTGAATTAGCACGTGGTTTGTGGACAAAAGGAAAGGAGACAAGAATAAATTTCTTTTTGTAGAGACTAATAAGGAGTGTTTTAATTAAGGCTTCATTACTTATTTAATTAAAGAAAATGTAAAAAAATAGTGTGCAGTGAGTAGCACATGAAAATAACAGCATGGTAGTTTTTACCTTATTGATAAAGATTCAGAATAAAAAAGTCATATTCTATAGTGTTTTCTGATGCTTTAGTGTTTCATGCTTAAATATTTTGTTATATCACTAATAATTTCTCAGTTATTTAATGATAATGATAGCAATGCGGAAAATACAGCGTCTTATTCAGTAAACTTGCACAAAATATCTGCGAACGTTTCTAGTTTGTGTTTCAGTTTGTTGGAGGAGAAGATGGGAAATGTAGTCAAGGGTAAGTGAGGTCTTGGAAGAGATAACACACGGAGTTCACAGAATAACAAAAACAATGCAGAAGCAAGTTGCAGAAGTATTAGGGGAAAAGATAAAAGAGGAGAATTGGAAACGTTAATAACAAAGATAATTTGGAGGGAGACAGATGGTTGAGCGGCCTGGGAGGAGGCGCCCCAGGGGGGAGGGAGGTCCCAAGCTCCTGGGGTGGAGGAGCCACACCCCGGTTCCTCCCTCCTCCATTGGGGGTCCTGCCTGCTCTGCTCCCCAAGACTGAGGAAGGCCTGATGAGCGACTCGCTGGCGTGTGTGGCTCCCGGGGTTTCTGTCCCAAGGCTCATCCGGCCTCAACCTTTAGAGATTCTTTCCGAGTGTAGCTCCTGTTCGCTGGACAAACCACGCCACACCGTTGTCCATCAAACCACCAGCTGTGCACCCGAAATACGCAGGGATGGGGCCAAGAGTTTTGCAATAAAACTGGAATGAAAACTAGCTTCAGAGCACCGTAGTCACTTTGCTTCTGGAAAATGGGAATCAGTGTTTGCAAAAGGTTCCTGCTTAAAAGCAGGGCTGTTGAATGATTAAGCTGAGGGGCACTTAGGCCGGGCCTGCGCACAGACCCTGCCCGGGGTGGAACGCCCCAGGTAGGAGCCAAAGCACAGAGGAGGAACTCCTGCCCTTGGCAGCAACAGGGAAGGAACTGGAGTGGATGTTCCTCAGGAAATCACTGCCAGGGAAGAAGAGAGCTCTTTCCAGAACCCAAGCAGGCAGCCAAAAATGCAAGCCTCAGTAATCTTTCCTAAATAGGTGTCTGTTAACTGTTGAAAACGAATTCAGTCCTTGTGAGAGCAGATGAGAAGCCATTCATATTTTAAGCCCCTTCCTTGGGTGTCCAGGGATGGAATCTGAACCTGCCTGCATTCCACCGCAGGGAGGAGGGGAGAAGGCAGTCCCCCAACCCCACCAGGACCTGTCAGGTAGAATAAACAAAGGAGCTGAGCCCAAGAGGTTCTGTGTTCCAGGCCTTGAGGCAAGGCATTCTCCACACCTGCCCCACCCCCAGGCCTTTGCACTGAGGCTGGGCTAAGTTCAGCCACAAGCACTATCTGGAGTCTCTTAGCAACACCCCTCCCTCAGGGTCATGCCCCTGAGCCACTCCTGGAAGAAAACAAGGGAAGCTGACACCCCACTTCCAGGGAGTGGGGGTCCGAACCCTCACATGCCCCTTACATGCCCATCCAGCTCCCAGGTCCAGCGGGGTCACTTTTCCCTTTTCTTGATTGCCTTTCCCAACATCTTCATAGATGAAAAATGAGAATAATAATGTAATGATGCAGGGACTGGAGGAATCATTTTAATCGGACATTGAATTGTCCTTTAGTAGCTTTTAATCGAAAGTCTGTGTTTATTATGTTCGTATTAGAGTGTTACTCTGGGGGGGCTTGTGGTGTGAGACGAACAGCACATTCTAATCACTGCATTTAAAAATGCTGAAGAAAATAATGTGCATTTATATATACATGTTTTATACAGTCATTTCACTGTCTTTAACTTCAAAATGTACCGGTAAATAAGTGCTAAGTAAGTAAAAACTTTATACTATTTATACCATATTCCGATTGTTACAGGGCAGGGAGAGGGGCACCCCAGAACCCCCAAACCTGCCCTTTCTAAATGGGTTCTGCCATTCGCTGCATCAAGACAAACATAAAAGGCCTTTAATGGAAAGGAATTTTAATACAATTGGGGAACAATACAGGAAAGACAAAGACTATAGTTACTAAGTTAAGCATCCAAAGTGACCCATCTCTTTGAGGGTAAAAGTCCAGCCAAATAGGATTGGCCCAAAGCAAGACCCAAAAGCCTGCCACAGTCTAAAATACCTTTCAGTGGAGACCCATAGAAAAGGATCAGAAAGAGGCAGACAAATCTGGGAGGAAAAGAGCAAAATCAAAATCAAGATGAAAGCTGCCATTATGAAGCTCCCCACGGGTCTCTCTCCCACATCTGTTCCAACCAGTCCAAGACCAAAAGGCAAGCGCAGTTTCTTCACATGTCTCTGTTCCACGTGCCTCCTCTAAGACTCCTTGCTGCTCTCCATCCTGCTTCCTTCTTCCTCACTCCCTTCTGTTCTCCTATCTCCTCTCCAGCATCTTCTTATCCCTGCTCAGCTCCACCCACTTAGGGCAGAAGCAGGATCCTGGAACTTCCCCTTTTTCTGGGGACCACCCTGTTACATGATGACCGCACTGAGAATTACCTTGTTGACAAATCAAGCTTGTGTCTTGAAAAGTGAGTATCTCAGCCTCAGTGCTGAGGTATATGGACAACTGTTTCCCATTAAAATATTGTAAATTTCCACATAGCACAAAAATATACAATTAAATATGCGTTCTCACAAAATGAATGCATTTGTGGAGCAGACAGCATCATTCTAAGAAAGAAAAATGTAATTCTTGCCAAATGAGCCATGTAGAATACAATGCAGGTTTTGAAAAACATAATGCATTAACTGAAAAGCTTTATAATGGGAGCTGGCTGCATTTACCTATAAAAAATGGGGTTTAAAATACGTGAAAGACAGGTGTGATGCCTGACTTCGTCAACACAGCTAGAATCTGAAGCATGTTTCTAATTAGAGGATTAAACAGAAAAAGTTCAGTTCTGACATTTCTATTTTTCTGTCTTACATGCTAATTTTAAAATAGTGATGAGTTGGCAAGATCGTTGATTCAGGTATTTCTTGATTAGCTGTGATAATTGGGTGTAGGTATTCTACCAAAATAAAAATCACAGAGATTCTCCAACCCAAGCCAAAGTTTCAATCATCTCCTTTAAGATAACTTTTCTTTCTGGTATGAATTAAAACTAAACAGAATGACCTCTCAATTCATTTTTGAGACACAGGGCTAATTACTAACAAAATGTCCCAGAACTGGGACCCATGATAAAAAGAACCTAAATCACCTTGGTTGAGAATGGTCATGAGCTCCCAGCCTGGGGGCCCTTAAATTCCACCGGTGCCTGTGGGGGACCCCGTTAGCTCTCTGGGGGCGGTGAGCACGCGGAGGGACTTAGGGAAGGCCCACTGCGTACACAGGAGGAAGTGGTCCAGAATTCTGGGAGCCCGAAAGTCGAAAGTCATTCCAGGCCCTGCGCCTGCCCGCGCTTCTGACGCTCCTTCCCCACTAGGCGGTCAGCATCTCCCCTGCTCTCTGCAGCGTCCTCTGCTGACATCTGAGTAATCTGCGATGAAAAATGCAGCTGAGCCCATAAACTCAGCTCGGCCATACCTCTAGAAATTTTATCTTTACTTGGAGGCTCCTAAGCCTAATGTTTTTAGCAACTCAAACATGGATGGGGCTTAATAGTATAACAAGAGAACCGTTTCTTGAAACCAGTTTACATGTGATTGTTGAGTCGATTGTATTGCTTGCTAGGATAGTTACTTTCATTTTAAAATAATTCAGTTAAAGTGAAAATGCAAGCCATGGTTCATACCTGAATTGAAATGATAATGATTTTAAGAATTCCAGTGATAGCATTAATATATTTATTTGCAAAAGACATTGATGTGTGAGTCAATACATGTATCATTTGGTTATTGGAATCAAATAAATACATATCACCATTTATGCAGACGACAAAGGGGGAATGTTTCATAACTTTAAAATGAAGTCAATTCAAATGTTCACATACTCATTAAATCAATTAGCCAGCAGTAAAAAGTTAAAAGCATGGTTGTGTGGATAAAGTACTCCCTGCTTATTTTATTAATGGGATGTTTCTCCTTGCCATGTCAGGCTAGTTTAAAAGCACATACATTAATTACTGGAGCCAGTCCTCTCTTTTGGAACAAACCAAGAATTATTAAAAAAGATAACATGAGAACAGAGTCCCAGGACAAGGTAACATCTATATTCATTAGGATTTTTATTTAAATGGACCTCAGTTCAAAGTTGACAAAACCTGAACAATTACAACAGGCAGAAAATAACCCAAAGATTTGCTTCTACACACAGTGTCGGTTGTGTTTATCTAGTGTTAATTTATTTTGCTAGGATTTTGTGGTCACTCATGAAAAATATTATAGTAATCACAACATCTAATTTAAAAATGAAATCACGTTAAATAACTCACAGGATAAACGTTTACGTTTTTTTGAAAGATAATCAAGTTTTAATGCCACTTGAAGTGTCTTCCTGTCCCTTAAGTAATCTCAGTATCAGTCTGCTGCTGACCCAGCAGGGAAACAGGGAGGTGGATGGTGCTTTGTCTATTTGATGAAGAAGCAGCAGAGAAGGTTGGGAGGCTCCTTTCCAAGCAGGAAAATACCTGTGAACGCTGTGTTATTGCTATAGGAATTGGGGAGCTTAGCCTAACAGATTTTTAAAGGTTTTCTCATAAATGGATTCAATTTGTTTTTGAAAAGTAATTGGAACCTGCTGATTCTATCAAAACCGTTATTAAATTTCCAGCACACACAATATACAAGATGACCCCTGAATTATGCAGAACATTGCATTAAAAAACCTGTAAACATTGCAACTGTCCCAAAAATACTATTAATCAAATGAACTGATAAAATCAAAAAATGTTTTCCCTCAATCAGTTCCATTTAAAATGTGGCTTAGGTTGAAAAGCATTTGAGAAATTTTTCAAATAAAATTAAGTCACCCACCTGAAAATTTAGCATGGGAATATATGATAGGAAAATGCGGAAACAGGATGTAATAGAAAGAAATTAATATTAATTATTTTGATCAGTCCATTTGTTCATATTGAAAATACAGTTGTCATTAACTTTCAATAAGTACAATTCTTTCCTTAATTTATGCTTTTTTATCCTTCTCATTTGCAAACTTGGACTAGTGAAGAAAATATGATTGCACTTAGATTTTAAGGAAAAATTACTTAAATATCTGTTACATTGCTTATTTGGATTTTAAGTGTATTATCCAAGAAAAGTATTATATCCTTCAGGTTATCAATTCCTTTAGTTCTGTTATTTATTGTGACTGTTCAGCTTCATTACTCCTCTCTGCTGACTCATTAACTTCAGTTTTTTTTCATGGGTCCTCAATGAAGAGTCCTTTTTTCAGTTAGACAAAACAACAATTTAAGGATATTCTTTGCATCTCCACCTTGAGCATTTTACCTACCGAAACTTTATTCAATTCCATTGTTTCCCATTTACTTGTTCAGACCCTTCTTATTTTAAATCTGCCTTAGATATTGTCAAATACTCCAACATCCTTAACATGCGATATTCTTAAGGAATTGTAATATTCACATTGAAAATCCCAAGGACTTGAGTAAAAGAAAGACTAGAAATAATACGTAAATTCAGGTCAATATCAGAGTACAGAATTTAATATGTAAACGTTGATGAATTTCTATATGCATTTAGCAAACTAACAGAGAGAGAAATCAAGAAAACAGTCCAATTTACAATGACATCAACAATAACTAGACACCTTGGAATAAACTCAAGCAAAGAGGTGAAAGTCCTAATCACTGAAAACTGTAACTTTGTTGGAAGGAAAAGAAGACACAAGAAAAATACTCCCTGAAGTGGACTGGAAAATTAGCACGGCTAATGTCCTATAACGTTCACCTGTATCATTTAACATTCTAAATCTTTGTTCTTTGCTAATTTGTGTGATGTGATGGCCTAATTCAATGTTTGGAAGAGTTTGTGAACTATAAAATGCTCTGCACATCTTATCAATTACTATTAAACTTAGCAATTTGCCCAAAGTTGTAAAAAAATATGGTTCAGTTTGATCTTTAATATGGAGCTTTGCGTTCTAGTTTTTACTGTAAAATGTATTTTCTAGTTAAATTATGAAACAGCATCTGCATTTTTCCTAAGCTACATTTTGGAAATTAAATATGTAATTATTCAAAAATGTAATAAGTACTAAATAAATATTAAAATACGTATTAAATAAGTATTGAAAATACTTATCGACTAATCTTATTTAAATTTACTTCTGCCTTCCTAGACTTGGTCAAAATATCATTTGGAATCATTGCTTATTCCTTTCAAAATGACAAAGTGATGTGTGCATCTTAGAAAAAGTATTTATAATTTTATGTATTGAAACAAAATATAAAATACAAGTGCACTGGAATGAATGCTTATTATATGTGTAATATCACATAAACGCGGGTGAGATATAGAAAGGTAAAAGACAAGTTGCATGTGGAAAACTGGAAACTGATGACAAAATAATAATAAACTCCATGATAACATAAGAAGACAAAAAATAGAAATCTAGTTTAGTGATAGGAGATTTCATTTTCTCCACAAAACCTGTGAAACTTTTGAGAAGTGTAGGACAATAAAATATAAAATTATGGATGAAATAAAGAATTATTGACCTTCTGTGTCAAAAATCCTAATAGGACTGGTCCTATCCAATCTCACAGAAAATGTGCAGTTAGTAGATTAGAAATAGCAAAGCTACTTGGTTCAAGTGACCCCATGATTAAATTCAATATAACTTAGAACAGTGACCTAAATGCTGTATCAAACTAGAGTTTGAATTCTCAAAGGCATATTTTCAAAGTGTAAGAAAGGGAATGGAGAAAGTGGTCTAGGAAATAATAAGGTAAAGCCGGAGCAAGTGAGGATAGGTGAAAAAAAAAATTTAGCAACATCCAAAGGGGATTGAAGAAAGAAAAGTCACACAGACACGGTGGCTTAGCTCGGACATGGGGTCTCTGTATACACCGTTCTCTGCTTTCATGTGAATGAGGCGTTCTCTGCTTTTTTTCCCAGTGATTTATTCTCATAGTGGTCATCACATATTAATGCCAGCGATAATTAAATTCTATATTAAACCAGGCTGTATGCTCTTTCCCTGAAGAATGAACGCAGGTTAGCAATAATTCTTATTGGATCATAAAGCTCTTCCTTAAGAAATGGAACAAAGAAATTATTCCCTTAAGCCTATCCAAAGGAAAAATCTCACAAGTTTTATTAAGTTGTTAAATAAAACAGTAGGCAGAATTGGGAAACTCTAAATGAAATAAAGAAATTTAGAAATGTAAAAATGTTAACTTTTATGGAAGGTGAACTGGCATTCTGATGCGCGCCGATGCCTGCCTTAGCCCCAGCAAGCACCTGGTGAAGCTGGTGTTGCCTTGGAGCAGCTGCTCAGAATGGTGCAGCTGCTCAGAAGTCCTGCGCATCGGAACTTGATTAACTTTGTCTGAAGAAGTTCAGCAAAAGGTCTGTGCTGGAGAAATCCCATAGTCTAAGTCCCCAAGATCCAGTGGGTGAGCCCAGTAGCGTTGGGAGACTGTTTTCAACTGTGCAACGCGACTAAACTGACACTATCATCTCCCTGGTGACCCTCTCCCGAGCCACAGCGGGGGTCTCCTTTTCCTCTAGCACACCCACATTGGGGAAATGTGTTCTGGTCTTCGGCTTCTTCTCGTTGACAGCTATGTCCACATACCAGCATCCAGCTCCAGAACGATCCTCATCAACTATTAAAACCAACTTTGTCATCTATTGATGTTTTTTTTTTACATTTCTTCATTACTTTGGGGGCGTTTATATTGTTCTCTGTGATTTTATTCCCTTTTAGATTAATAAACAAGTCATACTTTTCAAATTGCTTAGGTTTTTTCAAAGTCCATAGAAGTCGATGATTTCTCTTTTTTTTGAAGTCTATTATGTTTTTCTTTCTTTTTTATGAAATTTATTAATTAACTTATTTTTTTAACAATGTTTGCTTTCTTTCCTTACATGTAGTCCTTGCAGGATTTCTACCACCAATTCACCCAAGCACCATCACCTTAGTCTCTTCCCGCCCTGGCTTTGATAACGATAAAACACACACACACACAACAATTAAGAGACAACTACAAATCAGAGACATTCTGCTGTGGAGCAGGAGGGAAAGAGACCATTGTTGATGATTTTTTAACAAACATGATTATAAAGGACGGTGTCAGAGACAAATGGATAGACAAGTGACGGGAGATTTTATAGTTTATGTGTAACACATGCCTGTCACAGTGGGTTTCATGACCTGAATGATTGAATCCCAACTTAGGGGAAATATTTCTAGAACACGTCCACCTTGACCATAGCATTTGAATACCCACTATTCCAAAATCCTTATGCTGCAGCCTCAAAGCAATATCTGATCATAGGCACACTGCAACTTTCCTGAGTTGGAATAATCATCACCCCCTACTCACGGAAGAATGAACTGAGGGATGGAGCTGAGGACCCAGGCAGAGAAGGGACGGCATGTAGAACTTTCTTTTCCAAGCTCTCCCCTCCTTAGGATGCATTAAGACCTTTTTGAAAGCAGTTTCAGCAAGGTCACTCACATGCCATGTTCATGGTTTCCATCACATTTCTTTATCACCAACCCATGTATTTATTCAAAACTATAGTTTAACTCACTTTTTGCTCCAAGAAAACCTAAGAATTAAAAATGTATACCTGTCATCATCTTGAAGGAAATAACAATATGCCATGGTACGAAATCGAGGGTGACCATAAAACATAAATATAATGCAGACTTGTATGACTGTAAGACTATATCATAAAATTATACTTTTGAAACCTTATGATAAATTAAATTCTTTCATATTTTAAAAAGACAGATTTATTAGGACAAGGAGAAAGAAGAAGAGAGGCACCTGTGTAGTCACAGGTGGGCAGGAAAGCTGCCTATGATAAATTTATTTTTAAATAACTCAAGATTGCTAATATGACAATGAAGCATTGATGATTATTTCTTATCAGCTTGATGCTACTACTTTAGAAATAACATGAGGCATTTTTGGTTTATTAATGATAGTATTGCTTCAGCTGTATCATTAGAAACATGACGCCAGAATATGCTGACTTAAGAAGAGAGAAATTTCTCTCTCCTCTGGGAGTCTGAGAGCACACGTCCAGGCTGCGGAGGCAGCTGGCTGCCATCTTTGTCTCCAGGATTCCTGCCACCGTTGTCATTCAATCAGTAAGACATAACACAAACGGAAAACACTGCCTGCTTTAAGTCCCTGACCTTGAAGCAACACACAGAGTTCAGAGCCTGCAGTTCTACAGGCAGACCTGAAACTGCAAGAGAATCCAGGAAGAGTAAGTTAAGCTTGACAGCCTCATGCCCAGGGAAGCTCGGACGGACTGAGCAGCAGCTGAGGGGAGGCAACTGAATGGCAACTGCTGTTCCTGGCGTACAGTCACCAGGCCACTTCTCGAAAAGCAGTGCACGTTGAGAATTATTTATTAAACATAGAATTACGAGGGAATTTCATTCCATTCCATCTTTTCAAGAATCTATCAGAATCCATTCACTTGAATATGTTCACTTAGTTATACTTTCAAAGTGACGGGAATGGAGTTTTCTCTCCATTCACAGCAGACATCAGGTTTGGGAAATATTTTAGAAGACTTCTTAAGTAGTCTCCCATGACATTCAAAGATTCTTCAGCTAAAAATAACCGTTATTTATATAATGAATGAGACTAGCTTAACATAATCAAGATGCATCAGCCCTGGCTCCATATTTCTATCATGGAGAGTTGCTTTGTATGGATGGACATGTTAAGATTGTCAAATATGCAAGTATATTCACAAAATAGAGAGGTTTCAAAGTCACTCCTATTTCTGCATACAATCATGCCTAATAAAGGTTTTCTTTCTCCCAGGAAGAACTGAAATTCTTAATTAGAAAATATGCATTAAACTGTTAGAATACTATGGCTGGTAGTATCACTTTGAAAAATAAACATTGGTGGTCACTGGTCTAATCTTTACAAACCTAAAAGAGATTTAAGGATGCTGATCTTAAACATTGGAAAGAATTATCTGCTTAATTGAAAGCTATAATATAAATGTAACAGAAAATATATACATATAAAGCCTGTGGGAAATTAAATGTACTGAAATCCATATTTGTTTATAAATTCCCTATTAATCTAGTGTTGGGTTATATAACAGGGGCACGATAAATACCTTAAGAAATACTTCCTGGTTGGGGAGATGGGTGAGCATCATTAATGAAATAAGCACCCCAATTTATTTGTTATTGCATTTGTGGCGAAGGCGAAAGATTTAATGCTGCTTTAAGACACTGCATGATTTCAAGGAAGCATTGACTCTGGCAGGGCAAGCGGCATCCCTCGCTGAGTCCTGAAAGAAGTTAGACAGGAAGAATGGAGTGAACGCATAGGCGAGGGGGCTAGAGGAGAACAACTCGAGCACAGCAGGTGCAGTGCAGCGCACCGAGCTTGCGTTCACCACACACCGTCTTGTCTAACGGCCTTGACCAGCAGTCCGGGTGACGTAAGCAGTCAGACTCAGCCGGTATGGGCATCTGCAAGAGAACACCCACCCGTTCATTTCTCCTAATGGATGACTAGGAAAACCATCTGCCTGCTACTTACTACACAGACCCCTTACCGCGACACCCTATCTGAAGACCCCTAGCAACCAATCTCAATTTTCAAACACATGACTAAAGCTTTGGGAGGCCACACTCCTGCTTGGTCCTCTATTTTATTTTAAAGATTGATTTTTATTTTTTATTCATACAAGACCTGGGGTGCAGGCCAGAGGTGCAGGGTGAAGGGAATTCATCAAAGACAGTGGGGAGCAGGACAGGCAGATCTACTGAGACACACAGCTGAGGGGAACAGCGGGCCGACAGGAGAGGTCTGCAAAGCCCTCTGGGTCCCCTCCCTGGCCGGGGATCGAACTCGCTTTGCAGTGACTGATGATAGCTTGATAACGCTGAGACTTAATCTCAGCGCCACCAGGGAGGCCCCTGCTTGGTCTTTTAAACCTGCTTCATGGCCTGTCGCTGGGGGCTCACACGTGGGGGCTGATCCTGGGTGATGATCCTTATTATCAAATCAGCACTGCCTTGATTCTATTACTGTTTGATGACTTCTAAGTCGACCGTTTATACGTGTTGGCTTATGTTTGGCTTTCAAGTCCTCTGCCTAGAGGTAGATCAGACTTTGAATCAATGGTTAGACAAAAGCTGGAACTGGAAAGCTCTGGACCATCGACTTTGACTGGATAAAGGAGACCACAACAGTTAAGTTTGGTTAATCAGGCCCCACTCTGGAGGTGAGTACAGGACCTGCAGCGCAGGAAACTGGTAAATGTTACACGCAGATTACTGCGCTGTGCAGCCAGGAGAGTCTGGGTACGTTGGAGAAGCAAAGACAGAGTAGAAATGGCCTAGTGCACCGTTCGTTCCTCAGCAGTTTCCTCTCCTCTTTAAAGACTTTGAGCCTCTCTCTCTTCATGCTCCTTTGTTGCTAAAAGTACTTGTTTGCTGGTGTGTCTCTTACATTATAATGTGGATTTCTCCAGTGAAGGAAATGACATTGATGACGATGATTTACCTCTGCACTTACTTTCTTATATGAATATAAGGTGTTTTTTTTTTTTTGCTTTTGATACATAAGCATCAAATGTTCATCAAAGACCACTAATAATGGAAAATTTGTTAAATGAGTAAGCTCTTGACGGGTAAAACCAAATGTTAATCAATTACTTCGAAAACAAAGATGTTTTTGGAGCCTGGAGAGCATGCAGGCAATATTTTTCACACTGCAGTGCAGATCATTATAATCTGAATTTAAGATTTTCTCAGTGCATTATACGTTACTGATACTCTAGCAACTAGCTGGAGATCATGAAAATTGCCTTTGAAAGCACCATGTATTCATTCAAAGTTTTTCATCAATATGCTAATATATTAGCTCCTTTGGAAAACATTAAGAAATTGTGACAAAAACACATTTCAGAGCTGTAGGGTGTTTAGGAATATGTGTTGACTTATCTTTCTGCTCTGGAACACGGACGCTGGAGCTGGGACTTTCCAAAACCACTGAGGAATGTAAACTGGACCAATGTAAGGTTGTATGAGTCTCAGAGTTTAATGGACTTTCTGTTGAAAAGAGAGAGAAACACAGCGTCCAGTTCATGAGAAATTCCATCGTACCTTAAGGTGTTTCCAATAAAAAGTGTCGCTCAGGAGATGCACCCAGTAAGAAAGGCATCGCTACCACTCTTACAAATGTCTGCCACCAAGTTGATGAATAGAAGACATCACTGTCTAATATAAAAGATGATTTCCTTTTCTATTTTATTTTAGTTAGATATTTACACCTCAGGAAAACACACTTCCCACAAAGAAAAAAATGAGTATCTATTTATGTTTATAGAACAGTTTTCTCTGTTCTACAGCTTACTTTAAAATAGTCTATAGATATGGTGCTTCAAATAGAAGGTAATATCGAAATATTAAGGTAGCTATGTAAAATTGGGGCCCTCCCTGGTGGGGCAATGGGTTAAGCAACACACTATGAAGCAAATTGCAGCCACTGCAGCACGAGTTCGATCCCTGCCACTGGCCGGGAAGGTGACCCACAGAGTGCAGCAGACCTCTCCTGCCTCGCCAGCTGCTCACCTCAGCAGTGTGTTTCAGTCCATCTGCCTATTCTGCTCCCCACTGTTTCTGTGGATCATCTCACCCCACACACACCTCTGGCCTGTACCCCAGTTCTTGTATGCATAAATAAATCTTTTTATAAAGCTAAAGAAAATGGACATATTAAGTTCTCTCTCCACACACATATATACATTCATATGGTATACATTTAGATGTATACATCAGATCTATGATAGATATTAGCTTTAAATTTCCACATACATAAATACACATACATGTGCATAAATGCTTATGTATACACAAGCACGTAAATCTCTTCCACATTCTAAACTTCCACATTCTAAAACTTGCAAGACTTTCCCATGTCGGCCAACTTTAACACAAAACATCACAGAGGTAAGATTCTGGGAAATAACATTTGCAACCTGCCAAGAGGCAGAAGTAGTGCTGCATTGGTGTAGTCCCCTGCAGACATCGCATATCTGAGCTAGTCTCATGCCACAAGGATGAGAGATTTCCAGGAACAGAGAAAGCATCAAGTGTGGGGAACCCCAAGGGACTCCATCTGCAGTGCTGGCTTGGCCAGTGTTTACTCTTCCCTTGGTAGTTTGCCAATTCCCCATTGTGTCTCCCTTGTACACTCACTTGTCCTAGTGGTGTGCACACAGCTCTATTAAACTTAATAGAACAGAGAAACATGCGCCACGTCCCCACAGACAGGTGGTGTCATCAGTTCTACACAAGAAAGACCACAGGGAGAAAGAAGACCCGGGCCAGGCGGGCAGCGCACCCCGAGCGAACCTGCCTTCCAAACTGAGCGCAAAGGACCCCTGTCTCAGTCCTGCCTTTAATAAACTAGAGTGTGATTAATGGATGTGCCTCCTTTGTTCTTCAGACTCAAATTACCTTCTCAATTTGGGGGAACTCATTCATTCCCACAGCTGTACAGAGAGACAAATAGAGTGGATAGCTAAAGGATGAGTCCCGGAATAGAACAGGAGCACGGCAAGTTGGCTTGAAAATAAATGGCTGGTGAATCAGAAAGAAAGCAAGAATATGCTTCCACAGACTACAAGAGAAGATGTGTGTTCCATGATGGTGAATGGAGAATTGTTTCCAGCTCCTGGAAGCTGTTAAGGCGTAACCTAGAGAAGGGACTGCTTCAGAGCAATAGGGAGACAATTAGTGACCGAAAGAGAATGATTTCACGATGGCATAGACTATCAGGAGCCAGTGAGCGCTGACACTGAGGGCTGAACCCTAACCACTGGGCCACCAGGGAGTTAGCATTGACATTGAAAACTGATAATGAGTGAGGCTGAGTAGTCACAAAATAGGAAGTGTTCTTTTTCCCCAAGAAAAAACAGGCAATATAACCACAATCACATCCAGGATCAATAGGGGTTATTGTTATTATTTATCAGATGATAGAAAACGAAGACATGTTTGTAAGTTTTTAGGGATAATATCTTTGAAAGAAAGAAAAGTGCTGTCAAATTTTGTAAATGGGTTCCTGGGCAGGTGAGATTGGAAGAGCTTAGCTACAGATGTTATAAACCCGGTTGACGAGCGAGAGCTCTGTGAGGACAGCACCCGGGACTGCACATCCAGAGAAGTCTGGCCTCTTGCTCACACCTGTGGGCATGCGAGAAGCTTGCAAGGATATTCAGATTAGCAGAATGCTCTCTGCTTGCTCTAAGACATGCATCCCATTTTATATCTGTCACTTGCCACAGGGCTTCTCAGTGATGATACTGCAGATATGACAGGGATTTTATCTAGAGATTTTGTGAAGGATCATGACTGAAAATACAAACATAGTTTGACCTTTGTATACCACAAAATGCTATATCTTGCCCAGTGGACCTTGCCAAACAGGCTTGTTAACTGTTTTGGCAAACGATTCTCAGCTTCTTGGTCAGTGTATGGTTCATGTAGGATCATGTTCTTTTGGCTTAGTCAGCTCTTACCTTCTGACCTGAGACAGGGGTAGCAGCACATCTGGTAAATTCTAGCAAATCTGGTAAATTCTATTTTGTGCAGAGAACTGGCTGGTGATTTTATCCTGTCACTCTTGATTTATTGGTCCTGACCTCTTTTACTTGTCACTGATTGGCTCACAAGTGCCAAGAATCTCTACTGTGGGCATAGAAGATTGAAGAACAGTTTTATTATAAAATGCTGAAATTTTTATCTTTTTTAACTTGGTTGTACCATACTGCTTGACTGCTAAAAATACTGGAAGGCAAGGATTATGTAGGCTAGGCATGAGTTGTACGATAAAACGATCACATAGTATGTGATGTTCTCGTTTAGCTTTACCTAATGCCCATTTGTTTTAGATTTGATTACTACTTGTATTTTACAAAGACATCTGATGATCCAATGTGGCAATTTTTGAAGATGAAGTAGATTTTAGCAGAGGAAGATTCTAGGCCTAAACCTACAAATAATTCTATGAACTATGAATTAATGATGAAGGATTGTAATCTTCTGCATCATTTCTCTACATCAAAAAAGGGACACATCTACACACAGAAATGTGTCTTTTCAAATGAAAGCTAATGATCAATTTTACATGTGTTGGTATCTTATTTTGAAAAATTAAAAACACACTAAAATCACAGTCACTTATCAGGCAAATATACTGATTACTTTGAATCAAACATTTATTTTTGGGGGAATCTAAAAATTTGTAACTTGTTTTAGAAAATCAAATTCATTGTAAAGGATCCCAAAGAAAAATTATTGGTAGAATTATTATTCAGAAAAAAAGGTGAATCTTAGAGCTGGTGAGAATGTAACAAGGAAGGCGTAAAATTACAATGAGCAAAAGGGTAGGAGAAGACAAAAAGTTCCTACTCTCAAGCAACATGATAAATCTTTTTGTCAATAACATGTCACATTATGCTGAAGAGGTTCAGGATAATAGAGTAAACAAAAGCTCTCTTATCTAGTTTGTTGAGTCAACAGCTTTCATCCGTAAATATTACAAAGTACATTTGTGTGATTTGTAATACTGGGAAATTTAGAAAACGTTTTCTAGAGCATTAAGTTGCACCAAGCTAACAGCCTGGGGTTGCTCGGTTTATTTATTTATTTATTTATTCCTATTATTTTTTATGTGGAAACCAAAGCTACATCTTACAGGAAATGGGTAAAGACCCGAGCTCAGATTACTAATCATTGGTTGACTCAAAATAATAGGTTTTATGAAAGAAGGAAGAAAGGAATATATATAATTTAATTTATAAATTTATTTTATAAATAAATTTTTATAAAATTTATTTCATAAAAAAAAGAAAATTATTTTCTTTTACATTAAGAACATTCTTCACAGAGAAGAATTAATGTCAACATTCTTGTAAATATATAGAATATCATCCATCCATCCATCCATCTATGTATCTATGTATCTATCTATCTGTCTGTCTGTCTGTCTACCTATCTATCTATCAGCTATCTATCTTGGATGATATTTCAACTCCTCCAAAACTGTACAGACATACTAGTTTGCAGAAGGGACTGTGTTGGTGAGAACATACTCCAAAACCCAGTCAACAAGTCTACTTGCTTTTAGCCTGCGCTCTGTGCTGTGATCTCTCGGGGGGTCAGATGTGAAAGCCAAGGCTTCTCTGGTCTTCTCCTTCCTGAGTGTGTTTCTGTCCTCCTAGTTTCCCAGGAATGGGTCAGGGCTTTTCTGAGCCCTTGCTCCCCAAAACAACTCACTCTCCAGTCCCCTCAAAAACTTCTTGACTAGTTAACTATTTTCCCCAAGTATTATCCATCACTTCAGCAGCAGTAAGTCATACATTTGTCTATAAATATTAACATAAAAAAACCCTGTTTTTGGAAAACAGCTTTAGAAAGTGCAAGCTACAGTCAGGTGAAATGGAGACATAGCTTCTGAGAGAGTCTCCAGCAGCCACTGTGTCAGCCCTGGGCGGTGTGTGAGGCCCCCTCCTTCCTATGCCAGCGCTGGTGCTGGCTGCTATTTTCAAGACAGCTATTGAACTGGGGATGTAGGGCCAGTGAAAACACTGTTAAGCTCACTGTTCATCTTAAAAATATATCTATTTTAAATTATATATACACACACATATCAAAATAAAATGTATTTGCACATGGAAAAAATAACCAGTGAGCTCACTGTTCTTAATGATTTTCCATGTTTTTTCCAGAGAATGGCTTCCCACATTGTTGCAATATTTTGATTATTTTCCGGGACCCTGATGCAGCTGATTCTGATGGTTTCACCATCGTTTTCACTGCTTTTATGTTTGGAACAGCTTTTTGAGCTTTACATACAAATGTCAGGATATCACTAAAATCCTTCCATTTCTGATGACATTGCACTTGGTACACCTGTCAAAGAAATGTTGATGTGGAGTATCCTGCAGAATTATTTTTGTATCAATCTTCAGCTGTTTTTCCATACATAAATGATCTCATTGAAATTACACAGAACATCTTAATGATTCTTGATAAGTTTATCTATCATCTATGGTTAAACCATTTTGTACTTGGTTGCTTGCATACTTTTTTGGCTTAACTGACTTTTCTAGCTTTTCCTTTATTTTAACTTGGCTCAATTTATTTTCAAGCTGTTTTGGGAAGAGAATCAGGTCTACCATAGTTAGAATGTGCAACTTGTGTTTGTGCAAACCACACCAAGATCTGAAAAGACGTGCTGGTGTTATTGGCCGCCGTGCAGAACAGGGATATGGATGGTTTCAGTCCAAGTGAATCTCAGCCCAATTTTGGAAAATTATGTCAAGTTGATAATGAAACCATGCAAAGTTATGTGCACAGAAATGACACAATTTCATTAAGAAACCATTCTTAGAAATATTAGGTGTCTAAAAGAGCACAGTGTACATGGTAATATTTTTATTTTATATTATGAAATATCAAAGGTGCCATCTTATTTCCTACCAAGAAGTACATGGTTCCAGGAAGAGAGTCAACGTGTGTTTGACAGAAGCCTCCATACCACAGTTCAGCCAACTTCAACTTCTAATGAAAGAAGTTATGGAAACATTTTAATGGTTATTTCTTAAAGATGGTTTGTCAGTTATGAAAACATTCCGTTTCCTTCACTGTCATCATCATCATCATCATACTCATCATTGTCAGGGTTAGCTGTGATGTGATAGCTGTGATAGCTGTAATTTGAGTCTGTTCTTTTATTTCCTTTGTTTTCCTACACCAAGTAAAAAAAGCAACACTTGAAGTGTGACAGGGAAGTCAAACCGATCATTTGTTTTTTCAAATGGAGATTTAAAAGAAATATTGAGGTGACATGGGTGCAATACTGGAGAGGATTTAGGGCTGTGGGGGGGACCTCCTCAGATGGATGAGGTCCTCACTGCCAGCGCCTGTACATTAGTCAGGCACGGGAGCCCCTTCCCACTTTGTTTCTGCCCATGTTTAAAGTGCAGACTATCTACTCAGTTCTCCATAACTGCAGAATTAGAGAGACAAAACCAGAGATTAGTTCTTTCAGCTCTTAGCTCAGGATTCAGTTTAGTGTACTCCATTTCTGAAACTTACTGGATTGTGAAATGGTGCAGGAAAACATCAGCCATGACTGAATTATGCAGAGAGGGAAGAATTACCGAGTGCTTCAGAGATGAACAAGTCTGCAGGATGCATGGACTATTCTTGGCAAAATGTGGACTTTTAAGAACTTATCTAATCTCTTTCTGCTGCCAATATTTCCAACTGTGAAATGGATTTACCTGTTTCAAACTGTGAAACAAATTTCCCTGAGAACAGTATTTTCCCATTATTTTTAATTGCTTTGAGATTCTCTGGAAAGATTCACTCTAGAAAGAGATGTATTATCTTTTCAAGAGATGTTATCTCGCTTTCTTAAACACTGAATCCGCATGGCTTACTACTGTTTAGAAATGGGGTACATAATGCAGTTTGGCAATGATGAAAGACAGTATATTTAATAAACAGAAATGGAGAAGTTAAAAAATTCTCGAGAATACTCCAAGGAGCAAGCAATTATACCAAATTAAACTACAAAGGCATTCTGGATCCTTCCATACAGTTTCTACTAAGCTCAGCAGCAGCAGCTGAGGAGAACATTCCCAGGGAAAAATAAATATAACGGAAGCATTCATTAGCCTCTTGCAGTTTTCAATGATAATAAATATTTCCTGATGAAGTTCAGAACTTGAACTCAACTTGGAAGGCAATAACGTCCGCGAGTGATTTAAACAAGGGGTTTCACAGAGAAACACGTTGATTATTCCCACTGTGCTTTACGCTGGGCCTTGCCAAGCACGCGCCCTTCTGAAGAAGACAGCGGTAGTAAAATGAGCTTTGTTGTCGGTGGGACAAAGTTGCCAAGTTTTAACTTATTCTATTAAAAAAATAAGGACAGTCGGCAATAAGCAAGCTGCCCTCTGAGAGGCGATTTTATCGCATCCTTTGCCTTAAAAGGACAGATAAGAGTAAAGGTCTATTTTCTCTGTTCACAGATAAGTGTTCTGCTGATGATTCAAGGGTGAAAACTCCAAGGCGTGATAACAAAACCGCCATATAAGGCAACTTCATGGGTTTCTGGGACTCGCTTTGTTAATGCAAACTTGCTGGGATACCAAAGACATTTCTGACCCGTCAAGAAGCAGTAACGGCAGCTGGGTTATCTGAAGGCCGCCGGCTGCCAGGCGTGGGGTTGGAGCTCCACAGCCCTCTGCACCGACTCTTTGTGCAGCTTCTCAGCAGTTGTAGCCGCAGCTCGGCCTCGTTTCCTCGCTGGTGCTGAGAACGGCGTCTACCGGTCGTGGCATTTCGCAAACCAGACACAACTGTGTGCGCCGTGGGTCCGAGCCAAACAGTGGGCGTTTTCTGGCGTCCTGCGGCTGAAAGTAGCCGGCTCTGTGTCCTCCTTTCAGGCCTGCGGCTCTCCTCGCATCGAGCGCCTCACTCACAGGAGGCAGCTTCTGTCTGTCACATTCGTGAGGTGCAGTGTTTGCTCCCCTCTAGCTCCGGGTCTTGAGGCTTGTAAATGGAGTGAACTCGCTAGTCAGATGTTGATTCTTAGACAACATCAAAAGAAACTATGGAACCTTGGAGAAATGGATAGTTCCAGGGCAGGGGCGAGAAAGTGGAAAGTGTTTCTGGAAAAGCTGATTATGTGAGAAAGGAAGGGATTGGGCAGCTGAAGAGGGAACTCGTGAGAAAGCCGCGGACACTGGCCCAAGGGGCTCCCTCTGCCCAAACAGGGGGGCTGACTATCAAACAGCAATGGGGATGGATTCAACTCTTTTTCAGAAAAGAATTATTCCTTTACTGTAAGACTTTTACATATTTAATTTACTTTTGCGTAGAAGAGTTGGGGTGCAAGTCAGAGGAGTAGGGGGTGAGAGGACTCACCAGAGAGAGAGTGGGGAGCAGAACAGGTGGATCCACTGAAATCCACTGCTGTGGGGAGCAGCGGGGAGACAGGAGAGGTCTGCTGCGCCATGTGGGTCCCCTCCCTGGCTGGGGATGGAACTCAGGCAGCTTTACCGAGATGGTAGCACTGAGACTTAACCCCTAGGCCACCAGGGAGATCTGGAATGGGTTAAACTCTTTGAACAAAGTAGGACTTAGGAGCCTTTTCTTAGATAATTTATTCACTCAGAAAGGACTGATGAGGAACCAAATATTTACAGTTTCAAAATATCAATCCATTGAGTGCTTACTGATTGTGATGGGGGAGAATAACTCGGCAGCGGAGCCGACTGGCCAGCGTTGCCCTAATCAAGTGATTACAATTAGTGTCTTCTTAAAAGGGACAATGTAAAGTTGTACAAGACTTGGAAGATGTGACGAGAGTCACACATCATTGCTTCCCTCTTCCTCCCATGGAAGTCTAAGGTGGAATTAACTATGAAGAAACGTCAGGATAGGATCAACTGAAATTCTACAAAATGATTTCCTATAATAATAAAAATTATGTCAAGGTCAAGAAATCAAGGAAAGGTGAGGAAATGCGACTGATAATAACACTGAAGTGACATGGGTGGACGAAAGATGGATTCTAAACCGAAAGATGAATTCTAAAGCACCGTTGGGGGTTTGGTGACATCTGATGGGTTCCAAGATTAAATGGCACCAATGCATGAGAGTTGATTGGCCACATTTGGTGTCTAAGTTGTGATTCTGTAAAACAGTGTATTTGTTTGCAGGAGATAACCACTCATTTCTTCAAGGAAACGATGCAAACTGTTGGCAATTTATTATCAAATAGTAAACATTTCATTTGATGCTTGATGATAGGTCCTGCATAAACTAAGGACAAAGAAATGTGAAATGTGAAGAAGTGAGTCAGAAAACAAATTCTGAGAACTATAGAAGTTCATGGAGAATTTCCCATCTTTCCAATAGATTGACAACTTAGTCATCAACGTGCACAGAAAATTTATGGATTACAATGATTTTGCAAATATTATTTAACAACACCCTCCCCACAAAATTTAAAGCTCAATATTGTTTTTTCTGAAGTTTAAAAAAGAGAAATTCCAATCCAGAAAGACTGGAGAATGTCAGTAATCTGTGATACCTCACTCTTTATGTCATACCAATTTTGCCTTAAATCACCAACATGTAATAAAATAAAGAGCCTTGAGTAACTAAATAGATACTTCATGATAAAGACCAATGCTTAGGTAACAGTAATTGTTGATATACTCCGACTTGCACTGCTGAGAAATTATGCAGTGAGTTATTCCAAAGGAGAGACATTGTGAGATAATTAATAAGGCAACTGATATGAGGGAAAATTTTGCTAAAGAAATTATGCACTTACCTCTACATAAATGAGAACAGAACAAATGGTAAAAGCAAGTTATAATATTCATTTGTAATTTAGACTGTCTAGATTTCAATTACTTAACTTTTATTATATTTCAAGATCAGAAATAATCAAGAATTTGAATATAACACATTCACAAATTTTCAATGCAATTCTATAGATCAGCTTTCCTAATTATCCTTGTGAATTATTTCATAGTAAGCCTTTGTGAAAGCATTATTATATCAGTAATTTTTCATACTTTTCAAAGTTTTCTAACGTTTTGACTTTATGTTATTGGCATGGAGACTTAAATGAATAAAGTACGCACACACACAAAACACACACACACAATATTCTCACCAGGAAGCAGGAAGCTATGTTACAATGATTTGAGTTCATCAAAACAGCATGTGTTCCATGTTTGAAACTGAGGTCAAATCTTTTAGGAGAGAGATTTCTTTTTCTTGGCAAACAGAACTTCCTTGCGGGAAAATCATGGCCAGTAAGTCTCATAATAAAAGACTCGCCAGGCTTTCTGGACATCAAATAGCTCTTTGACAAAGAGAGCTTTCACCAATTCAGTGTGGGTAAATTGAAGACTTTCCCTTAGCATATAAAAGCAGTTACAAATGAAACAACTAGCAAACATCTGATACTGGTTTTCAGAGTTTTGATAAACAAAAATGGTTGCTATATATGTATGTGTATATACAGCAAAAATAGATTTGGCATGATGAAACAAATGATACAGACAGCCAGTCTTACATAAGGCACCATTTAATTGCTCATTTAAACAGTTCAGATCAGGAAACAATGATATGAAAGTGTGGGCATTGTGATACCACATGAAAATGGGATGAGAATTTGAGATGCCTCTAAGAGAGAAAAGGCCATTGAGATAGATGCTAATCCAACACAGTCAAAGGCAGCAAACTTGGGTGAGGGTGGAGACATGCATTTGGATGGCAGGGTCTGCTTGCTAGACCCAGAACAAAAGGCAGAGCAGTCTGCAAGAATGTCTTCCTCCTTTCTGTAGACACCTTTGATGACTCACACTCAGGCACAGCAGGCTTCTGTCCAGGATCACAGAATGACCAGCTTCAGTTGGACTTATACAACCTCTGTCTATGCCGCCTCTGAACCTTAGTTTTCTTTGCTGGAAGTATTTGGTACTAAGTGGGACTCTGGCTCCATCCAGTTACTAAATGAATAGCTCACTTTATTTCTGGCTTAAGGACTTTTGTCTTTTCTTTTTCCTAAGTTTATCTTTACTAGGTCTCTTATTCTAACTGTAGCATGGTGTAGTTTGTAAACTGATGAAGAATTATTAGTCACCTTTTAACAGAGAGAACAGAAACCACAGATGAACTGATCAAGCTAGGAACACAGTAAAAAAGGAGAATCTAGGAAACCTGAGGTTTCCTTCATTGTCTTACCCCACTAGACTGCAGCAATCTTCCCTGTAACTGAAGACTTCTGGTGCTCAGAAACATCTATACAGAATGCATCGTAACAGAATATAAAGTATTCACAATTGCTCTATAAAAAAGATCAGACATGAAATTTCTGTGTTTTCTATAGATATACTGAAGGAAACTGTACTGCAGTCTAGGATTAATGCTGAGGAATTTCTCGGAAAGTAGTTAAAACACTAACATTATAATTTTAAAGCATTATTTTTCATCTTTAAAGCATACAATTAAATCTCACACTTTGAAGTTACCTGATAAACATAGGCATCATTTATTTTATTTATAAATAATACAACCAGATTAAAAACTTACTGGGAATATAATCATTTTGCTTCTTTTTTTTTTAAGATTAAAGGATAATATCAAAGAAGATTTCAGTGTCTCAGGAAAATTCCCTTCATGAACATAACAAAAAGGAGTTTTAAAAGCTTGCATTAAATGTTTCATGAATATTTATTTCAATCTGGAGAATTTTAATGCCATTTTTATATTTTAATGATATACATTACATTTTAAAACACTTCATGCTTTGCAATATTTTTAAACACTAAAATATCAAGTGGCCATTTTGTGACCATTGTAATAAAAAATATTGATTTTTCAAATATAACTGTCTACAAGCCAACAATTGTTTTGGGGATTGAAAAATGAAAATGGACCCTAGTATATGTTCCCATAATTGTTACACCAATATTGCCTGTGACATTGCATAAGAGGGGACGTAGGAATTGTTCACAACTTTGGATGTGGGGATTTACATGTAGATTATCCTCATTTTCTGAGTCCAAACCATATGATCAGACACAGGGAGAAACCAAGTAAAGATGACTTTACTCTCATCCCTATACTTTGGAAGCAGTTTGAGTTCCTCAGAATCCAAAGCTCCCCAATAAAGCATCTCTGCTATGAAAATGGCCCCCAACGAGGGGAAGGGAGCACGGGGAAGTGAGGTGCTGGCTACAGCACAGCCCTGCAGCCTACTGCTGACAGCTTCCAGAGCCCAAGCAGCCATCCAGCCCGAGCCTTTGCCCGCTCCCTCCCTCCACAGAGCTCCAGCCCTGCTGGCCTCCTGGTCTGCTTAGCAGGGGGGCTCTTGGCCTGAGGTTGGTGGTGACCAGGTAGCTAGCCTCCTTGCTGCACCGCATGCCCCTGTAGGCGCCTACTGTGAACAACGAAGGACCCTGCTTCTCTCACCTTTCCCTGTCCCAATGGCTGCCTCCTCCCCAGGACTTGCTCTTCTAGGAGACCTTCCTGCCAAGGCCACAGTGGGGAAGAGAGCAGGTGCGCTTCGGACTTGGTGCCTGGTTCCCTGCCCTAAGCACAAGACCCCGCTCCGGCCATATCACTTAGTTCTTTAAAAACAAAATGGGGGGCCTCCCTGGTGGCGCAGTGGGTTAAGAAAAGGACTATGAAGCAAACCACAGCCACTGCAGCACGAGTTTGATCCCTGCCCCTGGCCAGGGAGTGACCCACATGGCCCAGCAGACCTCTCCTGCTGTGCCCGCTGCTTCCCTCAGCAGTGTGTTTTAGTCGATCTGCCTGTTCTACTCCCCGCTCTGTCTCTGGTGAATCCTCTCACCTCCCACGACTCTGGCCTGTACCCCAGTTCTCATGTGCATAAATAAATAAAATCTTAAAAATAAAATAAAAATAAAATGAGGCAAAACAAGCAAAGCTCTCCTATTGGATTCATGGCCTCTAGACATGCTACTGTCCACTTAAAAATTTTTCTACCAGTGAAATGGTCACTAATATATCTGCAAATAATGTAATTACAGAGGCTGCGATCTCTATGGCCTGTCCTGATGCCCGAAGTGGAGACTCGAGCTGTGTGAATGACCAGTCCTTCAACAGAGATCCCTACTGTGCCTTCCGCTGCCCCTACGGGCCTTGCCGCAGCCCTCATTCAAACTGACCAGCTTCGGAAAGTTTCAGTAATTTCTGGACCCTCAGCTCTTTGATGCTATCACAGTATTTCCATCCACCTGCCTGCGTTCAGGTCGGTGGTCTACTTTCCGCCATTTTAAGTCTGAGCAGAGCCATCCCGCCACTGGAGCATCTGTCCTTTTAATGGCTTCTTACTGTAGCCTCACGGTGTCACCGGACTAAATCCTGGTATCAATAAACTAGGATTCAACACAACACAGTGTTTCTGCAGCATCAGTGTAAGTGCTAGAAGGATTTCGTGTCAATGCGCAGCGAGCCACCGTGTATAATGTGCATCCCTGTGTACTCTTCAATAAGTCAACTTTGGCCTATTCAGCTCGTCTCAATTCTCTATGACTGCCAATTATTTTACACTTTACTTAAAACATTGATTTTGCAACTCTCAGCTAATTCTGCAGCCATGACTACATTGCCAAAATAATGAGAAAACAAAGAATTGTTTACCTGGGAACTATGTATCCTAAACACCCATTTTCCACCCTCTTACTAATATGGAGAATGTCCTCCTGTCTGATGCCATCTCTCTATCTGTGCTCTGAGTAATAATTTTCCATATTCCCAGATATCTAATCTTAACACAAACTCTCTCTTTCTTTGCAACTTCTTTTAGTCTGTTGGTACAATTTCATGTATCTTGTACAATTGTTTTAAAAATATAACTGTTAATAGCAATAAAATTATTTGACCACATTTTTTTTATCCAAAAAAAATATTTACCAGAGAATTAACAACACCATTGCAGAAGAACAATCAACATAGTAAACAGGTATCTCTTCTGTCTTGCAAAGAAGAAGCAACATACAATTATTACTTTTGTAGCAATTTACAAGAAATTTAGTGAGCACTAAGGGCAGAAGAATAATGGAATTTGACATAAGATCCCTGAGAATGCATGACAAAGAAAACAACTTTTGAGCAAAGGCTTTACAAAGGCAAGGGTGTGAGCAAGGAGGGCATCTTGGGAAGGCGATGGACTAGCAGGTGCAGAGATCCAGAGAAGGTGTACACTTACTAGAGGGAGCAGCAGCAGAGAGCTCAGTGTGGGAAGAGAGGAGAGAGCAGGGCTTGGTGTAGGAATAAAGCTGAAGGAGCCACAGGAACATGGTTCGGATGAGCATTGTTAGGAGGCTACCTTTGTCTTGGAGTAATACAGGCAGTCTCTGGAGATCTTAGCAAAGGACGTGCCACCACCACGTTGATGAAGGTCACTTAGGCTTCCATGCAGAGAACAGAATGAAATGTTCAGTGGTGGAACTAAGGAGAACGTAGTGGTGTGGATAGACCTATAGCACAGCCAGAAGATGGTGAGGACTGACACCCGGGTTGATAATGGTGAGTGAATGGATTTTAGAGATTTAGGTCTGTTAAAATGATTAAATGATGAATTGGATATATTCAATACTTGTGAGGAAAAGATAGGAGAGCTCTAAGTACCAACCAAGCAAGAAGAATATCATCTGAGTCTTCTCTGGATGGTACTTAGCCCTCTGAGATTCCAGAAAATGCAGGGAATCCTGCTCACCAACGTCTCAATTATAAAGGTACAAATCTTCTCAGAGAGATTGTGCCTCAGGTTCCTCCTTTATTATCTAGGATGCTTTAAGTTCAGACTGGTGATTTTATCTTTGGGATATTGAAGGGCAGCCCCAGCATCTGTTAAGAGTATTCTTATTGCTACTAACATTCTCCCCATTCTCTATTCATATTCAACATGCTTGAGAAAAACTCTCCACCCATGAAACTTCCATGTTCTTTCACTCTATTCTTTCAAATGTTCTACCAGGTACTAGGTTTTGTTTCCAGCAACTTCATTTTCAATTAAATTACTTTCTTTCTTTTTAAGTGTTCTTCAAACTGGGTTAGAGAGAACCCCTGGGGTACTAAAGAACCTTCTGAGGAACTTATCCCAGCATGAGGTGCTTTAAGGAAATCAATTTTCAAATCTGCAGCTTCTATTGGTACCTACTCGTCCCTGAATTGCTCAGCTGCAGAAGACCACATCCCCATTTCTGCTGCAGTAACCACATCTCCACCTTACTAACAAAGCCTTCCCTCCCTCTTTCCCGGAGATTTAATTTGGTACATTTCTCAGAGGGTGAAACCTTTAGTTGAAGGGATGGTTTTAAACACTGGTGTCTGAGAAACCTGCTCCTCTCAGCCATCACAATCTGCTGCGAGACACGAGTTACACGCACACCTTTTTCCGGAAACGGCCGATGAGGTGGGAGATCTCAGCCTGTTTGATGTCCTTGGTCACTGCACACACTTGCCAGAGTGAGGGTGAGCAACTCTCATGGCGATGTCCACGTGTGACCCTGCCTATTCCAGGCTCAGACATTACAAAAGTGTCCGTTGCTCCTGAGAGGGAGCTCTGGGTTGGCAGAGAATGCTAAGAAGCATCAATAGTGGCATTCGCTCATCAGCGACTTATTCCCACTTATTAATTTCATTTATTATTTATGAGAATAACTCTACAACATTATGGTCTTCTATTGCAACCAATATATCAAACGGAATTATTGAAATACTTTCTATAAGACTAGCATGTACCAGAAGCCCCAGAGCCTTTTTTTTTTAAATTTTTGTGAACATAATATTAATGTGGTAACAAGTGGAAGTTGTCCATGGATACATTAAATAACTGAAAGAAAGAAGTCCCATCAAGCACGTTTGCTGATGCATTTCCCATATAATTTTAACTCTATTATTTTAATCAGTGTGTAATGTAGTTATATTTTCATTAGCCTTAATAATAATATCTATCATATAATTCAATTCTAAAGATGTTTTAATACTTAGAAGTACACAGTCCAGGAAAAATTTTAAGCATATCATATTAAATTTCAATTTACATTCTTTTGTAAGGCAGTGTGGTATTCAGAAACTGACGAGCCAGAAATAAATATATTATAAGAATAAAATACTGGAGGCTAGAGGAATATCATTAGATGTTCAAGGAGAAAAATGAACAACGCGAAAGTTTGAACTTAAGAAAAATTCCTTTATGTGTTATTAAAAGTAAGTGATGATGAAGATAAGAAATCACAATAATAATAATTTGCCTATTGTTTTTAACCCACTTCACTTTTTAGAATAGTTTTCCGTTCACAATGACTTAAGTAGGAGGTGCAGCGAGGCCATATACCCCCATTGTTTCAGTTATGCCATCTGAAAATATGCTATTTGCGTATTTGTTCACCATATATTAAAAATGAAATCAATGCAAATTCATTTTAAAAGATAATTTCAAGAACTTGACATTTCAAGGATTTCTGTGTGTATCTGTTGCGTTCAGTTCTGGGAGTAGCCTTGCATGGTGAACAGAATTTTCTTCAGCGAAGCCCCGGGGCGGAGTCTGCTCTCTGGCCCAGGGGGCGCGCCAGCCTTCAGGATGGGCGGCTCCGTGGTTCTCGCCCCCTTGCGGCAAAGCCCGACGCGCAGGTGTGTTCATTCCCAGCTGACTCCAGATTTCCTGTTTTCTCGAGGTGCTCATGTTATTATATTGCACCTCCTCAGGTAACCCGTGATGACCGACACTTCACTGTCCGTTAGTGACCTGCATCATACGCGCACAGCTCCTTCTCAGCAAGACCTGGAGTGGGGGGCACCCTCGGACTTCTCTGCCCAGATCCACCCTTCCAGGAACCAAATGGAGAGAGAATCCACAGATACCTCCTTAGTTAGCTCAGCTCTGCCTAGGAAGCTATTTTAAGCGCATTCTCTTGGATGTCTTCCTTTCTCTAACTTCTAGAAAGAGTATTTGGTATTGCTTTAAGAATAGGAGTTGTGGATTGAGATATTTCCCTTTAATAAAGCAAGACCGAGCACCGCAGTTTTAAAAATAAATTCCCCACCACACGATTTTCTTAATTCAGTCACTTTGCAAGCTTCCAAATTTAAAACTCGCCATTGAGATTTCCTGGTAGTAGTTCCGGATCTCGGAACATCCCAGAGAGGGGAGCTTCATCAACCGAAAGGAAGGCTGTTCTATTGTCGCCGACCCGTTGTTCACGCACCCACTGAATACCTCCCTTGTTGGGTAATTATCCCCTTGCGTTGCTTTCAAAGCTCTGCCCACGATTCTCTTTATCTGAGACCTGGAAGTTGTCCATATCCTCTTGTGCCTGTTGTCACCATCTGTTCTTACTGAAGGCCACTTCCCAGCAACAGTTAGACAGTCTCTCAGGACATGGGTAACATCTTGATAGCAACAGATAATGGAATTGGAATCTTCTCTCACCCTCTGGAATTACTAAAGCAGCTACTCCAGGCAGGGTAGACAAGCTTAATAAGCCTCAACTTTTTTTGCTGGAAGCAAATCTCCCTCTTTGTTCATCCATATGGTCACGGTCCCGTCAGCACCTCCAGCTCGCAGACTTGTAGGACAATTGAGCGTATGGGATGGGAGTCGCCTGTAATTTTTGAAGCAATCTGTCCACCAAATGGCAGCTCTGTAATCCAGCTCTATTATAATTGTTCATGACCTTGGGACCAATGGTACCTCATTAGCTCTGTAAGAGAGAGGAAGAAAATAAATGCCATCAAGTTTTTATGAGTGAAAAGTAGATTACATGTCAGAAGAATGTAGATTGCTTATTCCATCATAAGGTTCATAGAAATGGGGTAAAAGAAAGCTACATGAGTGGGATTTATTTCAACTTCAAAAGTTGAAATAGGTATCTCTTTCCACATAATTTCATTGCCTTTTATTTAAATTCATTTTTGAGGGTCAATTTGCAATCGATAATGATCTTAGTACTAACACTGCAGAGCTGAGCTTTATTAAAGCAGCTTTACCTTGGTGACATAATTCAGCTAATGTGTCAAACAAAATGTAGCTTAATTAGTACAAATGAAGGAAAGGAGGCAATTAGCCGAAGGGGAATAATGTGCAAAGGGAATTGGTAATGTGAAATGCGACAATCCTGAAAACTTCCAGCCACGAAGCAGACAGCTGGAGGTACCCACCTATTATTCAAAACATACCTGCAGTACATGGGTTTCAATTCATCTTAGCTTGACTTTAACTAGGATGAATTTACTCAGGATTAGGGGTTTGTGTTAATGTGTTCATTGGTATTTAGTGGGATTAATAGACCACACAGATTTTAGGAGAAATACGCTATGCTTTACATCACAATTGGCATTAAATACCAGGTGAAAACAGTTGCTGTTGGAAAAGGGTGTGAGCAGAAAGGCAAGACTGTAAGGACCTCCCGTGTCGCTCCGTGTGCAACGAACACAACAAGGAGCTCTCACCAGTCCCTCTCGCTGGCCTTCGGGATCAAGTCCGTACCAGGGAGGTTGCCCCAAGTCTACTGTTCACAGCTGGCCGGATAAACCAGCCTTACTGGGGAGCAGAGATGCAGGGGTCAGCCTTTCTGAGCAATGAAAATGGCTCTTGGCTTCAGCCTGTCAACCCATTCATTGTTCAGCCCTTCGGCAGGGAAGAGGTACGTTCATTTGTGTGCGACCCTGAAGACCCCAGCGTCTGTGGCAGTTTTGACACGTTGAGGTACGAAACAAGAGCGGTTATTAGGAGAGCAACTGGACATAGAGAAGCTTCGAGTAGGACCGTGTGGGTGTTGGGTTTGGGGTCTCCGTGTGAGCAGGAGGTTTCATCTGGGCCTTCAGTAGGAGCTGGCGTTAGAAGAACTAAGATTCTTGGGTTGCACAGACGTCACTGCTGGGGACCCAGCACAGTTAAGGGGTGAGTCAGCCCTTTGCCCCCGCTGGGAAGACTCCTTGCAGAGGGAGCAGCGGGCTGCAGCTGACGCCCAGAGCAGGAGGGCCAGGCCACAGCCAGGCTGGGTCCCAGGGGAGACTCTCAGCTACCATGACATCTCGGTGCTCCAGAAGACCAGGATGCTTTCTGGCAATGGGGGTGCTCTTTGCAGACACTGTCCACAATTTCCAGCCACACATCCCTCATCCATCGTACAAACACTTAGTGGGGACAGACAGCCCCAGCAGTGCCAGCTGCTCTGGTCTGATCTGAATTCTGCTCGATGGAGCCTCTGGACACCTGGGGTCTGGGCAGGTATGTGCAACCTGAGTACGGCTGTAGCTTCTTCCAGCAGAGACGTGTGAACAGTAGGAGAAAACAGCTTCCCACATAGGGCGTTTCAGCTCTTGGAGATAGAGCAGTGTACGCTGCCACTACCTGACATGGCTTCTGGAGTGCTACAGAGTTGGGGTCCAGCTTGGTGCTGTCACTGCCAAGGCTGGCGGGAAGCTGGCCAGCGGCGCAAAGCTCTGTTACACAGTCGGGCCAAGGAGGGGGCTAGGATACAGCGACCTGAGCGACAGTGGCATGGGCTACAGAAGGACAGTTTCTAGGTTCTTCCAGAGGAGGGAGAACCTTACTCCCTACATTGATTCTTGCCTCTAACATTGGTGAAAACTATACTCCATTTTCCTGGATAAAACTTTTCCATCATTTAAACATGGATAAGGTTCCAAGCATCTTTCTACCCACAAATCTCAGTGCAAAGTCTACCAAACGAGTGCTGCCTCCGGGCCACCTGACACTTCATTCCAAGCATAAAATGTGCCCCGTCTTTTTCTAGCACAAATACTCAAGCGCACACTATTCTTCTAATGAGTTGAAGCATAAATGTTTTGCACATTAGTAAGAATGAAAACACGCCCCTAACTGCTTAAGACGTCACTACCGAATTACATCTTCGGGATTTGGTGCTATGAACATGAATCCAGGAGATAAACATTAAAGTCAAAAAAATTGAAATCTTGTTAAACCCAAATATTTTCCTTTGATTGTGACTGCCTGTGGGTAAATATGAGCTGACTTGAGTCATTCCTGAAAGTATATATATATTTCTAAATTGGAACAAGTCTGAATATATGAAAAAATACCCTGAATTTGTTCTCAACTAATGTTCTATTTAAATCCTGGCATATTATCCAAATATTTTTAAATTGGACTCACATGTTTTGGTTGAGAGGTTGTAAAACAAATGTGAATGTGCTAGTGATCTATTTGCCAGTTGAGCAGAGAAGCTGCCACGCCACACTCAGGAAGATTTACTCAAAAGGTAGATATTTATGGAGTAGTATATGTATTGAAGTATATGTATACTTCAATATATATATATACATATATATATCTTGTTCAAAGACACTATATTTTCAAATTTTGAATATTGTAGCTCTGTCAGCAGAGTTGAAAGTACATACATTTGCTATGGTAAAATACTTTTTGTTCTTGTTTTCAGAGAACTTAACTTTTTACCAAAAACTGCCTGCCTTCTTTCTGCAGAGGGGTAAATGCGTCAGTGATCTCATGTCTGAAAATACAGACTGTTTACAGCTGTTATTATAGTCTTTGTTCTCAGATTAGTAGTTGCCCGGTAAGTTTATCTTACTTTTGTTTTTTTACAAGTACTTGTAAATGCTGGTTATTTGTCTAAGTGAACTCCTGCTGTTTTATAAAGACAATTAATTATCCCCAGCCCCAAACACTTTATTGTCACTATAAAAATACACAGCACATTCTGCTTCCATTGCTTATTTTAGTCAAATTTTAATAACATTCCTTTAACAGCTGAGGAGCTGAGGAGAGCCAGTGTGTCCACTGAAAGTGTGTTAGAGACTTTCTGTGCTGGTATTTGGACATGAGGTTGCCTCAGCACTTGAGAGAAAACATCACTGATTATTAGCCATCCTGTGCTCATCAAACGGACAAGTTAAGACTATCATAACTGTCTAAAGTCCCTCCTTTCACCAGTCAAAGATATCAAGGCCAAGAGAAAAAAATGTGACTTGTGTATTATAAATATTCTCTCCATGTCGACAATATGACAGAAATGTAATAACAACACAGAAAACTTTGCTCCCAGAAAAGTTTGGGATGTAGTTTAATTTAGGCGTAGTTTTCTCCATTTACATTTATGCTTTTAATGAACTTGCCCATCATGGCATTTCTTCACTCTAGCATCTTTGATGTGGTTTAACAAAAGAATTAAAGAGAGAGGTACAGAGAAAACAGAAATCTGGTGGCATAACCTTGGGAAAGCTCATTCACCAGAAATTTCAATTTTAAAAGTGTCATATGCAAAAGAGAAACATAGCTGCAACCAGGCATAGAGGGGCTTATATGATTATCACAAAATGCAGAAATTTAAAAAATTTTAAAACTTAATTGGATATTAGCTGGTTTATAAACACTGCCCTGGAGCTCATTTGAATTTTGAAGACAGAGATGAAAAAATAAAACATAATGTAATCTATCATCATAGGTGTATTTGGGCGTTAATACAGATTTGCATTCTGTATTAATGGGATTGCATTAAGAGCTATAAAGGTGGGGGGGCTCCCTGGTGGCCCAGAGGTTAAGTCTGCGCACTACAGCTGTGGCATGAGTTCGATCCCCGGCCAGGGAGCATCTGTGCACGGCTTAGCAGACTCTCCCCTCTCCCCGCTGCTCCCCTCAGCAGTGTCTCAGTGGATCTGCCTGTTCTGCTCCCGCTCTGTCTCTGGTGACTCCTCTCACCCCCTGCACCTCTGGCCTGTACCCCAGTTATCCTGTGCATACATAAATAAATAAAATTTTGAACCAACTGTGATGGGAATGATACCATATAACGAATGAGAACTATTGCTACTGGTGAACAAATCAGAAACTCCCAGAAAGAGATGACCCTCACCACGTGAGCCGGTTCAGTGCAGGCAGGGGGCTCCCTGAGCCTCAGCGCGGCACCCTAAGTCGGCAGCAACAAATTAACCTTTCAGCACCGCGGCGCGGCCGTGCGGTGGGCAGCCGCGGGCGGAGAGCTCCCGGCTGTGGCAGGATGCAATTCTGCTTGTCTAGACGCGGAGAGCCCGTAATTTCCCTCTTGTTCTATGCGTATCTGAATAGGCCGATGACATCAGCATGACATAAGTACCGCCTGGGAAACTTAACATTTTTCTGGTCTTTGATATTTAGGTTTTGTTGTTTTGTTTTAAGATTTATTTATTTATGCACACAAGAACTGGGGTACAGGCCAGAGGTGCAGGGGGTGAGAGGAGTCACCAGAGACAGAGCGGGAGCAGAACAGGCAGATCCACTGAGACACTGCTGAGGGGAGCAGCGGTAGGCAGGAGAGGTCTGCTGCGCCATGTGGGTCCCTCCCTGGCTGGGATCGAACTCGCTCTGCAGTGGCTGTGGATGCTTCACTGTGAGACGCTTAACCCCTTGCACCACGAAGGCGGTCCAATATGTAGGTTTTTGTTCAAAGACTATCCCTTGCTGGAAGGTTACTTTTCCGTGCACATCCTTGACGCTGCCTCCTTCATGTGTTTGCTTTTTCTCTGTACCTTGCAGGATGTGGAGATGCCGACTCGTATTAAAGCAATCCAGTCTGCGTCTGATTTCTTGTCTACATACACATATTTTTGCAGATGCCTCCCCCTGACTCTGATCAGCCCTTCAAGGGCAGATTTAAAAGATGAACTCCCTGATTCCTTTCTTTGGCTTTGACACGAAAATGACCGGCAGTGTCGCCTAAGCAGGCATCTCGTTTCCATCGTCCCCTTAGTCCTGCATCTTTCCTCGTGTAGCATCATCATTATTTTTGTTCCCTCGGGCATTGGTTGCTGATGTCTTTAAAGCTTTCCTCTGACACAAATTGACCTAAGATTTTGCGAGGATTCTCTTTACCCAAACGCCCAACCACCCACAGCGAGTCGGCCGAGGAGATGGCGCCCGGATGTAGGTTCCCGCGGGCTTCGCACGTTCAAGCATCGGCCCTCAGGCCTTAGTTTTCTTTCCTCCTTTCGAGAACATGTTTGCGAAAGCGCTCTCGGTTTCGGGGGATGGGTCTCTGGGTAATATGTGGCTTCAGCGAGCCTCTCCGAGACCAGGCTACCTATGCCGGACGACAAAGCGGTGATATTTCACAAGCAGGGGGATTTCATTTGCAATTAAACATCTATCAAGCATTTCTTTAGAGGTGAGTGTACAGAGTTAATCTTACGAAAGGCTTGGGGTTTTTGTTACAGGTGTTAAACCATGCTTCCTTTAGCTAGTTCCTCCACAGAAGTAATGACATAACATAGAAGATGATGTTTTCTCTATCTCATAGCACAATGCAATGCATGGACATAATTTTATTAAAAATGCATCCCATGACTTTCCCTCCTCCTGGAACTAAACAAGAGAAACAAAAATAAATATCTGAAAATGGATAAAGTTCATCATTCTGGTAAGTTGAGAAATAACAGAGGGAAGCCACCATCCAGACTCCTTCCTCAGCGCGGGGGAGCTGACTGGAGTGAAGGCTGGACTGAGAAGCGCGAGACCCAGACCTGGCCCCAGCGGGGCGCGTCAGCCCCGAGTCTCCCTTCTCCAGAACCGTGATGACCTGAGCGCCGCCAGATGTGCTTGCTTGGTGCTTCCATTCGTGTTCTATCGAAGACTTGATGGTTTACCGGGGACCGTGGTGATGATGGTGGAGCCTTGGCTGGTTTTCCCGGCATGTGTTTTCATGCAGCGTCCATTTTTTTCCTCCTAAAATGGACTGCACTGCACTACAGTCTTTTCATAGCACTTTATCTATGTTTTTATTTAAGAAAATGTACTATATAATCCACATTATTCACTTAGGAGATTGTCTCATTGCTCCAAATAATTTTAAGTGTCTGTGAGGCTACCAAGCAAATGAACAAGCCGCAGAATTCCTCCTGCCTCCCTCTTTTGCCTTCAATTGCAAGACTGTTCGCAGAAGGGACCAGGTAAGAAAAGCTCCTGTAGTTGCCGAGGTCGTCCACCAGGTGGCAGATTTTCAATGGCATCTTCGGCTGGTTCATTTGCCGTCTGTCTAGAATGACTCAGCCAGAAAGGAGTATAGAAGAGGCGTATCAATAATTTACTTCATTTGACAATCCTGAAAACTGTAGAAAAAAATACTAAATTAGTTTTTTTTTTCCTCTCTGATGTGCAATATGGCGGGCAACTCTGAAAAAATGTGTCATTTAGTTACTCTTTGTGTTTAAATTCTGGTACAGCAGAATTCTTTTCTATTTTATAATCACACTTAAAACAGTGATACGATATTCTAGACTAGCAAGATAATGAGGTTCATTTTCTTATAGATCCATAAAGCAGGTACAAATCATGCTGACAGTTTGTTCTAAATTGTACAGAATGTAACAAGATGCAACTGAAAACGTCAGCATTATCTTATTACTGGCAAACGTATGTGAGCCGGTTGCCTATAGCCGTATACTCGATGGAGAAGTCCAAATACTCTTCGATTAAAAATAAATAAATACAAAGATAGGAGTTACTTGCATTTTGCTAGATTGTAGACAAGACTACATCCATCAAAACTGGAGGGCCCGCCATGTCATGTCTCTGCCCTCGTGGTCCTCATCTCCTGCACCCCACAAAGAACAGCCCCCCGGATTTTATGACTGATATTCCTAAGAGTTTCCTTACAGGTTTCTGTAAATTTCTGATTCTAAACAAAACATCTCTTGCTGTTTATTTTAATGTAAACACAATTTCCTTTCATGTCCTTTCCTCAACATCCCGTTTTGAGTTACCCCACCCCACACACATTGCCAGTTTATTTCTTTACTTTGATATTGAACACTGTGAATATTTATCCATTTTAATCTTGATGGACATTTTAAATGTGTCTAGATTCTAGGCTAATAGAAAATTAAAAAAAAAAATACAGCTTCTTAGAGCATCCTCCTAGGGGGGTCTCTTAAATCATTTGCCCTATTTTTCAATCATAGAATATACGTGTTTTCAATTTTGTGAGGAAATAGCTAATTATTTCCCGGGTAGCTGCCAGTTTATCAGTGTTCTCCTCTAACCAGCCACGTTCTTGTTAGACTGGCCATTTCTGTTGACTTAATAGTTTCAACTGTGTATAGCAAGATGGCTTAGAAGATCAAGGTTCTTCTCTTTTTCAAATGTTTTCATCTATATTTATTGGGTTATGTGCTGTTATCTCTTTGTTATGTATTCCATATGTTAATATTTTTTATTATATGCATTTTAAATCTCTTCTTCCAATCCTCCCCCCTTGCTCTTCTTTCTTTTGCAACGTGACGATTCCTCAGGAGCCTGCTCGGGTGCTCCGCTCTGGGCTGCCGTCGGGCGGGCTGGGTGGCCGGCCAGCCCCTGCCTGGGCCGGGGCTCTGCGCGCTGCCCGGCCGCCCGCCGCCAGCAGAGGGCGCTGCGGCTCTTCCAGGTGCCCGCTTTTCCAGGATTGGGGAACCAAGGTGTTTTGTGAACTATGGATGGCTTCCTATTGCCCAGCGTTCAAGCTGTCGGTGTGATACAAGACGCTGTCACCCCAAGAAGGGAAGCCTTGGGGTGGGGCTCACAGGGAGAGGACATCGCCTGCTGTAGCCAGCGCTTCTTGCTCCACCGGCTGCCTCGGCCCCGCCCACACGGGCTGTCTAGCACACCTGCACCTAAGGCCAGATGGCACAGCGTTCAACGCATCTTCCCAGGCAGCCGCCCTTCCCCATGCTGATCACGGCCTTCTCGTGGACGGGGTCTTCGCGCGTCCTTGAGTCTGTTTTCGCTCCCTTCTTTGTTTGTTTGTTTAATCTACACAAATACACTATTTCTGATCGTGTACAATGGAAGTTTACCTGAGACACAAGCTATTTGTTCTTCTTATTTCTTTTATGCATCCTTTATCTTTTTGGTCGGCCCTCTCTCTCTCCCTCCTTCCTACTTCCTTCCTCCCGCCACCACCATTGCTGTTCTTCAGTTTTCTTGCTGTTAATAAGATAAATCAGGCCATGGGAATGACCCCTCTCAGATCGGTGGGTCAGGAGCGTCCCCTGCGACTACCTGCAGGAGACCCGATATAAGTCAGAACGTGGCCAGCTGGACCTGTTCGCATGAGACGAGCTGCATTAATGCATTAATGAAAGAGTCGGTGCAGATGCATTTATAGAATACTAACATTTCTGCCCATAATCTCGCCATTCGCTTCCCCACTTGCAGTAATTTAAAAGTACACGAGGAAGATCCAGAACGTGCATGTGACTGTATTTGCAGAAGTATCAATGCGTGACCAGGAAAAATAGCCTATTTTTCTTTATATTGCTCTCCAAAGTCTAGGCCATATTTAAAATAATATTTTCCTCACTATTTGTTAAAACCTAGCATTTATTTGCACTTAGAAGTAATTGCTAACATTAGAGTTAATTGTGGTAGTAAGTGAATTGGAGCATTAATTTACTTGAGGGAAATTTGTATGCAAATATTTATTGACTTTTCTATAAACCATGCTTTGTAGAAACATTATTTTACTAATTTAATATTATAATACTATTTGCATTAAAGCATATTTCTAATTTCCCTCAACATTAATTATCACTATATTTTTATTAAGTTTAAATTTCCTAGAATATAACCGGCTGAAAGGAAAAGTTTCATTTAGGTATAATTTCCTTTTGAACGTAATTCTAAGTGATGTATGTGCATTTTAAAATTGATTTGCTGATATTGATATGATAGAATTTTGTTAATTGGAAAAAGCATTAACATGTACCTGAAATAGTTTATTTAATTCACATGTAGTTTTACAAAGATGCAAAGAGCGTTGAAAATCCACAGCCGAGATCTGCAGGCAAAGACACAAGTTGACTATTTGATGAAAAATGAAGGTAGATCTTGCATTTCATTCAACATAAGTAAAATGGCCAAACGTTCTGTTTTCTGATTTCAATATCCTGATAGAGAAACACACCTCAAAATCTCCGTAAATAAAGCGCAGCAAACGTCCGCGAAGGTAGTGGGTCCTGCCTGAGCGCTGATTGGTCTGAGGAAGCTCGAACGTCCATCTGGTCTGCAGCAGCGGACCGGGGCTGGCCCGAGCGCCGCAGGGAGGGACCCGCCGCCAACCCACGGTCTCCATGTCCCCTCGGATTCTGACCCGCTCTGCACTTCCGAGCTCTTTTGGCCAGCTGTGAGGAGGGCCCCAGCCCCCAGGTGAACTCTGACGCTAGCACCTCTGGGAACAGCAAGGCGCTGACCGGAAGAAAACGTCCGTTCTCAGTTCCTCTCTTCTCCACTCGCCATTACAACGATAAACCAAATCCGACCTCCTCTCATATCTTACCTGTGGCCCATAAGCCCCAACCATGCACCCAAGTTCACCATGGTCTCGCTCACATTCATCCTCACACTGGCCACCGAACGGTGTTCATCAAGCAAATGTGTTCATGTCGCACTTGACGTTTCACATAAATATACCCATGGCCAAGGTAAAGTTGCTGATGGAGCTTCACAGTAAGCTGAGGAAAGACGAGCCCTTTCTCACGCTCCCTTTTTGTTCCATGGCTTCGTTTTACACTCATTTTTCCTTTGCTCAGATTCGCTCTGATTTCTCTCATCTGACCTTCGTTGCTCACCAAGTGGTATTATGCCCCCTCTAGCATCGGATCCACCAATGCTACCTCACACCACACGTTAGGAAGGGATTTGTCTGCCACATCAATAATTACTCTCTGCTCCTTTTTCTCAGTTTTCTTATACCCTAGTCAAATAGAATCTTGATATGGCCAACTTCCTTACCAGCTTCTCTTTCCATTACCCCAAGTTTGTGAGAAAATGAGTGCATAATATCACAGCTTCAACTTCCCAAACGATAATGCAGAAAAGGATTCCTTCACCACAGTTCTTATGTGAAGTCACTGACGTAGTAACGCACAACCCTTAAAAATTATGGCTAGTCAGAAGGTCACCTCTGCAGAGCACACCTGCAAAGCAAGCTATCTGAACTGAGTGCGGTTATACAGCCTGCATTTTCTTCTAGATGTTCTCTCAAACAGTGGGGAGTGATAACACTTCTGGAAGTAAGGGATACGGTTCAATTTGAAGATACAGACGGTGACTGTTATGGAGTAAATCATTGTGTCCCTCCCAACTGTGTATGCCGACATGTCACCTCCACCTGTCGTGACTCCAGGAAGGATGGTGGAGCCCACAAAACTTAAATAGCTTGTCTCTTTCTGTAATGTGGCAATAGTCGGCTGCTGGAGGACTGCCCCCAGCACCCAAACCTGCTGGGTCGTGGAGCCTGAGCTCCAGGCTCCAGAACTCTGAGAAACAAACATTGATTTTGAGTCCCCAGCCCAAATGCTAAGTGACTATGATAATGGAAAAAGATAATAGAAAAACCTAAAATTAGAAGGGATGTATATGTTCATTGACAGGCTGGTTAGCAATGAGAATAAAAGAAATTTGTGTCACTTGAGTTGAAAGAATTTAAAAAGATCCAGGAAGACTTCCTATTTTCAGGAATAATTTCAATTGTGTTAAAGGAATCCCAGTGTAGATAAATATCTTCAGTTCCTGTGCTGAATCCTTCCTATTATAATGTTCCATTCTGGAACATTCCACTCCTCCCCCAGGGAATGACCAGAAAGCCCTGGGGTCCCAGATGACTCAGCATTTTATCTTCACAGGTAAAGAAAAAAGCAGGGCCAGGAAGTCTCTGTGGTCTCTGAAGTCTCTGCAGCCCAAGAGTCCTGTGTCTCTGTCAGCACTTGCGATAAAACTTGGTTTTCCAAAGTGTCCCTGTGACTGTTGGGGAGCAGTATTTTACAGTTGTAAAATCCTGTCCTGCCAAGCTGAGAAATCTGTGGGCTCCCTCTGAGCACTGCAGCCCTGGCGCATCCCACCATGCCATGACCTGGGAGCTGCACACGAGGTCCTTTGGTGAAAGTGTCAGTAGACACCTGAGAAGGGGTCTTTGGTCGAACTAAGTGATAACACTTCATGGTGTTTTCTAATACTTTGTGAGCTATTTCCAGGATATAAACATAGCTAACATCTCCCCACTCAGTTATCTCTCTCTTTTCTGCATAGGAGAGCTGGTAGATTCTTTCAGAATATTTGCTTTGTGAGTCTTATATACTCATTGATATCAATGAGTCCTTCACATTAGTGGTATAGGAGTGGAAAGATATTGATACAGGGCTTGCTTGTCAATTAAATACTTTTCTCCCAAAAGATCTACTCATTTTTGTACACTCTTTTGCATTAAAAAAAGTTAATATAAAAATAAAAGCACTGACATTTAAAATAAATGAATATAGCACTCACTTGGAAAGACGAGCACAAGGATACACGTTGTGAGGTAGAACTCCTGAGTCTCCATTTTCTGCACAGATTTTCTACACAGCCTGTGTGTAAGTTCCCACCTTCCCCACTGACCCTCACTGACATTGAGGTGACCTTGAGTTCTATGCACCTTTGGGCGGTGGCCCAGCAAAGCACGACCAGCTGGTAGAGCAGCTGGCTGGCAGGGCTGGGACATTAACCCTCCTCCGTGGAGCCGCGAAGGAGCTGTGAGCAAGGCTCGCTCTTCCTTTTCATACTAACTAGCTCGCTAACCTCACAAGAGAAGCGTCCTCTGCAGTCACAGAACACTGAGAGAACGAGAAATGGGTCCATCTTCCAAGTCATCAGTGTCTTAATGGGAAACTTCTTGTCACTGCACACACTTTTATACACTACAAAACCAAAAAAAATTTAAAACTGGATGTACAAATTTTAGGTCAATGGAATCCTCACACGTATATTATGTGGATTAATAATGATGTTCTGGTACAAAACTAAACATCTAGACACACGGTGCAGGGACTGGAAGCCATGGGAAACGGAGAATCGTACCAGGCAAACTGGGCGATCTGGTCACCTTCAGAGTGTGAGTGTGTGTGCACATGCTTGTGTGCATCCTTCCAGTGTCAGTGTGTTCAAACCGATGGCTGGACTGAGGCTCGCCCTGTGTAATTCCTCTAGGGCACAGTTTCTCAGCTGACTGCCATTTTGCCCCGAAAGGGACAGTTGGCAATGTCTGAAGACTTTCTCATTGTCACCAATGCGGTCTATTGCTGGCGTCACGGAGGTGGGGGACACGGCACAGTTGCTCTTAAGTGCCCACAAAGCAGAGCACAGCTCACCGAGCATTCTCTAGATCAGGTCCCGGGGCCACTGCAGCTGAGGCTGAGCACAGTGCAGAGGGCACAGCAGCTTTTGGTGTCTGACTTCTGGATCAAAAAGATAACATGACAATGATGGGATTTCTAACTTTCACATCATGATCATTTACACAACACTGTCGAAATATTCATTAACATTTCAATAATTATCGTTACATGTCAACTCAGCAACTAGGTCTCATCAACGTTGGTCAATTCATGATTAAAAAAATAAATTATTTTTAGAGCATTTGGACTTGCATGTAAATGATGGCAATACAACAAATAACTTAGTACAGTGAGATTTTAAAATATAAAATACCTTTCAAGAAACTCTCTTTTAGAAATTACCTCATTAATTCTCACTCTGTGCCCACAGGGTAGGTGATCATAATTATCGTATCTGTTTTACAGATGAGCACACTTGGTCACACGGAGGTTAATTACCTACACAAGTTTAATTTGAGAGCCATTACAGGACTAGGAATGATATGCCGACCATGCAGCTCCAAACTACAAAACTATAAATTTTTACTCTATAACATACTTAGTTCAAATTCTGTGTTTTTATCATTAAAAATGGCCAATTAAATTTAGCATGTACAGAATGGCTGTGATAGCCTCATTTAGTATTTTATTTATTGATCGACTCCATGTGTGTTGAATGGCCGACAGCAGGCTGTGTGCTAATTACTGAGAGGCTCTCTAAGTTCACGGCTGGAGGAAGGGTTTCCCGCAAGATGGGTCAAGATGAGGATGGGAGTGGCCTCCACATTCATCTTGTCTTCTCGAAGGAAAGTCCGTGCATTCTGCAGGGCGGTCCTGCGGGGGCCTCACAGAGGCACACTCTGCAGAGACCCTGCACAGGACTGGGTTTTCCGTGGCTTCGTAAGCATAGGTAGGCACCAGGTGCCCTTGGGTTTCATAAGCTTATTACTTCTATGACTCACCCCTGCATAAGTAAAAGCTTGAGGAGGAAAATAATGTCAACCCATAAATAAGTCCTAAGAGAGCTTCCCCTGCACTCACCATGAGGTAGGAATCAATAATTAGTATAATACCTGACACTTAGTAAGTGTGCAGTGTATGTTAATGTTCTTGCTACTATCGCCCATCACTGGAACTGGCTGAAAACCTCACTGAGTTAAATTTTAGGAAATAAAATCACCACATCCTTCAATCCTCAACATTAGAATGTCTACCCGAATCATTCCCCATTGTTTTTAATGCTGGGCCAGACTGCATTTCTCATAGAGAAAACGGTATTTAATTGATCTTGCTCCTTGAATTGTAAAGATTAGTGTTCACAGCAAGTAAAATGCATGTTCTGCAATGAAATTATCAAGTTGAAATTCATTCAAACTGTCTTAAATTTATGATTTTTTATACTGAAGTAAAGTGGAGCCAGAACAATATCTTCCACTTCTTTCATGTGATTGAAGAAGTTTCGAGCAACAAACTCAGTCTCTTATGAGTTTTTATGTCTTGGACAAGTTCTTTAATTTTTCTATGCTTTTCCTTATCTGTAAAATAAGGGTGATGATAGCAATAGTACTCACATCATACTTTTTGTAAGATTTAATTGAGTCAATACATCACACTGAATTTGGAATTGTACCTAGCATGAAATGAACAATCAATAAATATAAGCTAATATGATCTTTGAGTTATATTTTCTAAAGTAAGATGCCAGTTTCATGAGATGAAATGTCTTGGTGTTTCCATCCTTACATTGGCAGCATATACCATGCAGATTCAACATTAATTTTTTTTAGAAATGAATATGATGGTAGTAGTATTTTCAGTTCTTCAATATGGTTATGGAAGGTTATCCAAGAAAAGAGATAATGAGAAGAAAGAGAAGTAGGTAGGAGAGCACTAGAGGAGTCTAGGTGTGGAGAGTAAGAGATTAAGACAGGGTCATGAAAGATTAAGTGGTCTACGAGTAGTCTGTAGTCACAGCGTGGACAGCCGTCACAGTGTCTCCTGTTCAGCAGCAACGTCCAGAGCAAATGCCCCCTAGGAGCTCAGTCCACAAAGACCATTTCTCTCTCTCCCTCAACCATGATATTGTGATTGGAAAAACCCAGGGGTGTGGAAGTGCATGACAGTGAAGCCTGGCGACTCCTCTTTTGACTGGGTCCTCCTTATGACCCCCCTCCACTGCCTCGCTAAGATGATTGTAGTCACGCATTCCCCAAGAAGTCAGCGTTCGAAAGAGCATTTCAATTTAGGCCCTCACACTGAACACTATTACGGATCCACGTAGCTCACTTAGAGCGACTCTGTCTAATGAATTCCAAAACAATTTTACAGATACAAACACGACAACAACAAAAACATTAAATTTACAGAAACAGAAAATGTTCTGTTTTCAGTTTGTATATGGAAATTTGTAAGACTGCATTCATGGTAACAAAACAATGTGAGTGAGGCATAAAACTGAGTTTTCTTTAAAGTGATGAGAAATTGAAGGACTCAAAGACATCTAAATGGAATAAGCTCCAGAAAGAGCAGCTCTTTCTATGAGCGCTTCCTTATAATGGTAGGACTTCGGGTCAATGAGACCAGCGTGTGATGGTTCAGGAAGGTGAATTCATTGAGCTTTCAAGGACCTTTCACTGTCTGCTCCTGGGCTGCTGTGGCAGAAGAAAACCCCAGAGTCCCAAGCAAGGGGATTAAGGTCTGAGCGCTCCTCCTTACCGCTTCGCCAACTGATTACTGGAAATACATCAAAAGCTGAAGCAGAGAAGACCTTGAGCACGGTGCTTCTCTGTGGCTGAGACGGCCCAGCCTGCAGCCAGTTCAAAGTAGTGATTTCTGGTTGTGTCTGGGAAGAGCAGGTGAGCTGGGAATGTCCATCAGAGGAACTCCAGACTTCCGGAGAAGTAAGCTGAGAGTGGGCAGGAGTGCGGAGGAGGTCACAGATGCATGTCCTCTGAAGTTTGTGCATTTCAAAGCTTAAAAAGATCTCAAAAAGGTTGAGGAACTCGGCAACAAAGTGACTGCCTCTTGGACCCAAACCATGGCAATTCTTCAGCAAAAGAGAGACCCTCCCACTGTTTTGCCAACTGGTATTCGACAGTTAGTTGTGTTTTTTGAAATGATTTATTTTATTTATGCACACAGGAGCTGGGGTACAGGCCAGAGGTGTGTGGGGTGAGATGATTCACCAGAGACAGAGTGGGGAGCAGAACAGGCAGATCAACTGAAGTACACTGCTGAGGGGAGCAGCGGGCGGGACAGGGGAGGTCTGCTGCACCATGAGGGTCCGCTCCCTGGCCGGGGATCAACTCGTGCTGCAGTTGTTGCAGATGCTTCATAGTGCTGCAACTTAAACCCTTGGGCCAGCAGGGAAGCCCCTTGACGGTTAGGTTTTAACTGATATCTGGTGTCCCCTTGGTGCACAGTTTCCTGCTTTGATGACGGGAGAACCTAATTTTCCATTAAAATGATCCATGCCACAGAAAGGACATTTCTCTGGTTGGGATATTGAAGTCTGCAAGGCATTTTACTCTTAAACATTGTTAAAATTAAGTAGAATAATGCAAAATAAATATGTGTATAGTTTCCTTTATCAAACAGCTGAAGTCATGAGGGGGTAGAGTGAAAGCCTCGTCATCCTCCTGGAAGTACACATCACCGCTGTCACACATTTCAGAGGTCAAGTATGGGAAAGACACTTTGGGACCAGAGAGTCCCCCTCTGAATGAAGCATGACTAACCTGCATTGTGTTCCCACTTCGTTTTGAAGCCATAGCATCTTCTGCCATCAACCCGGCACCATCCATCCACCTTTCTGCTTCTCTGCTCACAATATGTGAGAGAGCCCCCAAAACATACTTGGGCTTGAGTTATAAAAGTCATATTTTAAGAAATCAATCTGTGTGTGGTAGTAAATTTCAGAGGTGAATAAAAGAAAATAGTTAGAGATCTTCCAGAGCCTGGATTAGCTCAAAAGAAAGGGAAGACAACGATTTCTAAGCAAAATTTTGTTACAAATTAGCACAGCAGCCCAGCCAGCCAGTGTTATTTAGATGACATGTAATAAAGATACTAAATCATGATAGAATTACTTGAAAATGCTTTTATTTTCATATCTTGAAAAATGTGATTTCTTTTATCTTCATGCAATAAAGTGTTTTAAATTCTAACAGGATCTACAATCATGACATTTGAAAATGACAATCTTTGAAGTGTGGGCACATGCCATTTCTATTATTGAAATGCATACATCTCTAAATTAATTGCCTCTTGCAACAGCACAGAGTTTTTGATTTACAGAATCTGATCATTTTACACCTCATTTAGTATAAAGAACAAAGACATCGACTAAGACATGATCTCCAAAACCTGAGAGTAACGGGGATGCCTTTCAGGAGGTGACTGGATAAATAGAGTATTATTCCGTGGTAAAAAGAAATGTACTATGGAGCCATGAAAATGCCAGAGGAAGTCTAGAAGCACAGGACTCAGTGAAGACCAAATTGAAAAGGCTGCATGTTGTGCAATTCTCACTATATCACATGAGTTCTGGAAAAGCAAAACTGCAGATAGAGAAAAGGGTGACTGGCCCCAGACTGAGGGGGGAGAGAGAACAGAAAGGATGCCTGGGAGGTGAAACAGCTCTGTGTGATATTCGACACAGACCCTGAACCATTTGTCCAAACCCACAGAATGCTCCACGCTAATTTGGACCATGGAGTTCAGGTGGTTCCAGCATTTCCTATGGGGGTATCGCTCCATTGGGGGCAGGATGTTAATACTGTGGGAGGCAGAGTGTGGGGGAAACGGCGAAAGGGAAATCCCTGTACTTTCTGCTCAGCTCGTCTGTGACCCTAAAACTATCCTGAAAAATAAAATCTCTTTAAAAATATCGATAATGAATTTTTCAAAGAAGGTTGACCAAAGAACTCCTTAGAGTAATCTGTGTCAAGATTATGTCTCACATATTCTTCAGTAAAGCGGATCCACGAAAGTTATTTATTTCTGAGTCACAGCCACCCCCCAAACAAGCATGTTAAAGCAACCGTCTTGCAGGGCACGGGTGGATCTGTAGTGAGCTCATGCTGGATCTGGCTTCGCATCTCCACAGAGTGGCGAGAGCAGCGGAGTCACCTGAGGTTTGTCCGGGACTGGAGGACCCAAGATGGCGCACGGTCAGGGCTGTGGCGGGAACTACAGACTCCAGTTATTCACATTCCTTCGTCCGGTTGGCCTTTTGCGAGGTTACTTGAGTCGTTTTTGATGTGGAGGGAGAGAGAGAGCTTGGCCTTTGGCCCCCTCAGCCTCATGTACAAAATGGTATAAACCTGTTTATCTTGTTTTCTATTCACAGGGTTCTACCACCTCAAATGTCCAGAAACACCCATGCTGCTTTTGTGCAAAATCCTTACACTGATGCATTTCGAAGATGAGTTAGCTTAGCAGAGTTTTGCATCTATTTTGGTCTATGTTGTATAATGATACAAAATCTCATGGCTGCCTTTAAATTCTGTCTTCTACCTCTTAAAAAGTGGTAATCTATTGCCTTGATAAAATCGTCCCTTAAAAGGCTGTTGGTAAAGCTTCTGCTATTCTAAAAGACTCCTTATTTCATCTACCATTTTCTATATTTAGAATAATTGCAGAAACTTACTAATACATCTTATGACTGTATCTCAACATTTTCTTTTTAAACTCACAGGAGAAATGAAGTTTTTCGTTGAAGAAAGAGCTCCCACAGTGCTAATCCACATTAATGATGCACAATTTCCTGATAAGCACCATTAATGAATGTTAATGTCATTAAGTTTGTAGTGAGATTTTTGACTCAATTATGTAACTTGACAGTAGGATCTGAAAGGACACAGAGCGTAGTTTCTGGTGAAGAGAGCTTACAGTCCTACCTTTGAAAACAAATGTTTCACGAGACATACTAAATGACTGCCTGTATGCTACTTGAAGTCCAAAACTGATATGCAAGAGAATGGTCATGTACAGTTTTCAAATCACACCAGGAAAGGAAATTTGACTAAAGTTTTTATGTAGAATATTTAGGTTACTTTTATTTACTTTTGCATAGATGAACTGGGGTGCTGGCCAGAGGTGGGGGGTTAGGGTACTTTGAAATGCAGTAAGGGGGCCTCCCTGGTGGCACAGTGGGTTAAGCAACGCACTATGAAGCAAATCGCAGTCACTTCAGCACGAGTTCGATCCCTGCTGCCAGCCAGGGAGGGGACCCACATGGCGCAGCAGACCTCTCTGCTGTGCCCACTGCACCCCTCAGCAGTGTATTCAGTCAGTCTGCCTGTTCTGCTCCCCGCTCTGTCTGTGATGAATCCTCTCAACCCCACACCTCTGGCCTGTACCCCAGTGCTTGTATGCATAAATAAATAAAAATCTTAAAAATAAAAAAAGAAATGCAGTAAGGGATCCCAAATCTCAAAGATCCCAAATCTCAAGTCTGTTCTGATACAGTCAACTGCGCCCCTTTGAGAACTCGGGTTAACAACCTGAAACACAGCCTGTGTGAACGGTCTGGGCTGTCAGCTCCAGAGGGTCGTTTGTGCGCTCAGCGGGGAGAGTGGTCCAGGCAGCTTGGATTTGTGGGGTCTCTGATCCTCAGATCACGGCGATGACACACCTGCAGAGCCCTGGGTCCCCCACACCACGGGGAGTCTCCAGCAGCGGTTTCCGCTCCATCCCACCCGTGGTCGGCACAGCCCAGAAGGTTAGCAGAAGAAGCATCAGCCAGCTTCACCCACAGCCTCGCTCAGATTTACTAGAGCACAAAATACCGCATGTATGATTTTAATTTAGGCAGCTCTATCCAGGAATTCATTCACTGTCTAAGCTGAGAAAACACTGTACTGTGTTTTCCTGGGGACCTTAGCAAAAACTGTTCTCCATTTTGCTACAGGAACTAGCCACAGTGCTCATGTATAGGACCTACCAGAAAGCCAGTCCCTGTCAGCTTGCACGCAGGTGTTTCTGTGCAGAGGTAGTGCCCACGGGCGCGCCAGCACCAGGCTGCCCTGATGGAGCATCTGCGTGGTTCAGTGCAGGCGTCTACACATTGAAATATAACTTCTGTCCTTTTTATATCTCTTGTATGCTAAAATCAGCACAGCATTTGATCCTAAAGATATGTTTCTAGTTAGATTATAACCTCTATACATTTCATTTCAGTGTAGTAAAGCAACACTAAACAAATTTCTTGCAGGACACAGTGGGTTTGATAGAATTAAGACGTAACATGCACGTTGTTTTCATGCAATCTGGGCTAGCTACAAGCTCTTTCCTGGGAATTATTTTATCGAGAAAACTAACAGTATGATGCTGAACTTTATGTCCTCTGAAAAGACATAAATAACCATTAAAAAGTTACTGTAGAAAACGCATCAAATTGTAAGTTTTTTGAGGTGGCTTACCAAACCAAGTTTAAACATGATAGGAAAGAATTTTCTGTCCATATTTCTTCCTATGTTCCATCAGACATTCTAGGTTGGGTCACCACCTTCCTGTCCCTCAACTTCCTCTGTTCCTTGCTTGCCTTGATTGTTCTTTGCTTGCTTTTCAAAAACAATTTTCCCTTAGTCTCCCGCCCTGACAGCCCCGTCTTGCAATGCTGTCAGCGTTAGTTCTGGGTTTCAGTGTAGTGTCCCCACTCCCATATTCAAAACAAACTAAAAGCCCTTCTTAGACACTAGGCCAGCTGACGTTTATAGCTGCTATGAAAGCCAACAGCCACATCACTTGCCATTTCCTGCAAATCTGGAGCTTTACAGCATCAAAGAGCAAATGAGCAGCACCCTCCAATCCCTGCTAGTGAGACCACCCCAGGCTGAAGGGCGGTGAGAGCTGCAGAAGCTCAAGACCGCGAATCCAGAACAAGCTCTTCACAGGACACGGGCTGTGACTTCAGGCAAGTGCCTGAGAAGCACCCACCGCCTCCACCAGCTGCCTGCACCCATGCCTCACGGCGCAGAGACTCCTGCACGCCAGCGCCTCCACAGAGTCTAGTGTTCACTTACCAAGTTGAATTAAAAGTTATAGCCAATAATTATTTTGTTATAATTGATTGTTTATTAAGTTGCATAAAATTCGTTTTTGTATATTAATAACACATATATAGAATCATCTTTTTACATATTGGCAGTGCTTTAAAATTGCTGATCTGTTGCTTTCCTTAAATGACATCTAATTCGTCTAATTCAGCTATTTAGGTTTTACATGCAGGAAGGGTTACATGACCACCGTCGTTAGATCCGTTGGCTCCCAAATCTGATAGTTACCGACGCATTAAGAATGGTCCAACGGCACGAGTTCGATCCCTGCTGCCGGCCAGGGGGGGGACCCACATGGTGCGGCAGACCTCTCCTGCTGTGCCCGCTGCTCCCCTCAGCAGTGTACTTCTGTTGATCTGCCTGTTCTGCTCCCCGCTCTCTGTGGTGAATCCTATCACCCCCCCACACCTCTGGCCTGTGCCCCAGTGCTTGTATGCATAAATAAATAAATCTTAAAAAAAAAAAAAAAGAATGGTCCAACGTCAGGTTGGATCTTCTTTTCCTATTTGAATATGGTATAAACTCAATGAAAATGAATAATGTTTAGCAAACTAGCCATTATACTTATGCAAAGTGTACTTTCTAAGTTTGATTCTGAGTGTGTATGTGACGGCCTGTATTATCATACCGCAGGACACACGAGTCGTGGGATCAGTCTGTGCCCCTCAACGTGGGTGTCTGCGAGGCATGCCAGAAAACAAACCAGCAAACGGACTGCGAGACCTATTTTTCAGTTCTGTACTGCACAGGAGTTTAAGATATTTACTCAAAGATTTAGGATAGCTTGGATACACACAGTCCCCTCACTCAAGTGCTTTCCTGGGTGAAAAATCAGAAAAATACGATGGCTTCACATTGTACTTGAATGGCATGATAGTATTTTTGGAAACTTACTGGGATTCAGAATTTGAGATTAAGCATTGGCAGTAGCACTTCAAGTACTAGGAGAAAAATCACCACATCTCTATTGTTTTTTTTTTTAAATAAACAATTCTACTTAACATAAGGGGAGCTGAGCTGTGACCATTTTTAGGTAGTTCATGAAAGACCCATAAAAACAGTCCATTTTATGTAACAGAGGCAGAGAACAAGCCAACAAATAAACAAAATTTTAAAAATTGTTAGTGTCATTTTGCCTTTAGAAGTTAGAAATTTGGGGGGGTAAGTTTTCCTACACGCGTGCACGCACACACACACACTCCTTTTGTTGAAAGCATGCTTTTTTAAAGAGTTATTTTGCCTCCATAAGCTCTCTGCCAAGAATTCCCCCTAGAAATGGACTGAATCACCTTTTGAAAAGAAAGAAGGCAAGAGTTAGCAAAGAAACGCTGAACCGGTACTTACCTTCTATTTTAAAGCTCACTTGAGCCCCGTATCCCAGTGGCGAGGAGGTAATTGTTCGGGGCTCCAAAGTCCCATTTTAGAACTTTCTGCTCTGAAGGAAAAAGCAACGTTGTTATTTTAATAACCAAATACCAAACAAGACAGAGTAAGCAACGTGTTTTCACACTGCATAAACAAAAATTCATTGACCACAGTCACACATCGGAGTTCATCACGGAACCGGCGCGTGAATTTCCATGTTACTTTGCATGAAATCTCAGCCTTGGGGTTTTTCTTTCATTTTAGTGTTTTACTGACAAAAATACAAGGGGAATGCCCTGGCCTGAGTGCAGACCCCAAGTCTCATCAACCTCTCCAGAGGGTCCATGCAACAGACGATGACCTTAAAGACCGCGTGGGCCTGGGGTCTGCAGGGCATTTGAACTTGCCGTCCACACCCCGTGCATCTTCAGGCGTTTCTGAGAAACGCGCGCTGCTGAAAGGGTGGGGTGCGCACAGGGGCGGGCGGTGCCGATGGGCTCAGCGTGGCGCCATCTGAGAGTCCGTTTCCAGGTGTTCCGGGGTGCACCGCTGAGATTGGGGAACCCGCGCCGTGGGCTCCCCAAGGTTCCCCAACACCCCCTAGTGCCCCACGCCCCCTACCCGCGCGCGTCAGACTACCAGGCGTGCTCGCAGAACCTGCACAGCTGAGGGTTTCCCCAGAACGGCTTCCCTCAGTGAATAGGAGACGTTTTCAGAGAAAGGTGAATTGCTCACACTGTTCACAGCTTACCTTAAATTCCTTCAAAAGTCACACAATCTTCCACTAGGATTGTGGGTCGAACAGTGCAGTGAAATTGCTTTTTGACCATTTTTGTGTCAATCCCAGAGTACTGTAAAAGTGCAATTTTATAGCATTCTGCTACCTGTTGTGGTAAGAATTCCATATTTTAGCTCTTTTTCTTTTGGCCACACAACACATTTAAGCTTTGAAAATTCTATTGAAAGCCCTCTAGGATTTTCAGAAGGCTGAAGTCTCCTTATAGCTCAATTAAGAGTAATGTTCAAACTGTTGAGATTTCCCATAGAGAAACTTAGTGTGTCTCCGTGTCTTTTCAGAGACAAGTGCCCAAGAAGAACAACACGTATGAAAACATGTAAGAAGACAATCATGTTCTAACGCACCCACCTCTTCCCTAAACATCAGCCAAAGGTCAATAAGACATCACCAAAGCAGGTCGCAGGGGACCCCCTAGCTCTCTGGAGTCTGGCGGCTGCCCACAGTCGCTCTGGTATAAACAAGTATCGCCCGTGGCTCCTCCCTGTGTTGTGACAGTGATAATATTTGTGGCACTGTGACTTCAATTTTTTCTTTCACTATAAAAGACCACGAGTAGGTGTTTTCACTTGTATGTGGAGTATAGGACACTCAAGGTCAAAGTCAAGGTCAAAGTAAAACCTTGAGTGCTGGCCAGGGATCTCAGGCATGGGGGGCAGGAGCAAGGACCACTGCGGTCAGCACTGAAGCAGAGGGTGGGCTGGGAGAAAGGGGGCTCCAGGGCAGGACTTCCTGGGCTGCCGTGGTGGCTGTGGGGACGTAACACACATGGGTAAGGTGGGAGCCTGCCCCTAAGCCATGCCGTGATGGGAGTCACCGCTGCCTCCCTCAGTGACTACGGCTCCCCGAGAAAGTGCATATGTAAAAGTGTTTCTATTTCAGAGCATGGACACATTTATCATCCCTTTTGAGAGCTATAAAATGTTTCACTGTTGGATGCGTAGAAATGCATTTAGTCTATTTAATTGTTTAGTTCTCACTGCTTTTCTGTTCCAAACAAGGTTGTTATGAATAGTACTATGCACGCATATGCGATGACAAATTATCTAGAGAAATGATTTTTGGTGAAACAGTACATGCATCTGTGAAGTGTCAGATAAAGTGTCAGAGGTTCTATGTAGCTAGCTCATCTACAGATACAATCATGTAGCTCTATTAGGCAGTGGTACAGAAACAGATTCTCCGATAAACAGAAGTGTGGATCGGTGATAGGTAGGAAGACAGTGTTTCCTTCCATCAGGGGTATATTCAACTGACTTCCCACCAGCAGGACGTAGGTCCCGCCTTCCCCAAGCCACAAACTGGTCTCATAATAAAAAAAAAAAAAAATGTTTGTGAGGTTAGTTTCGACTGTCTGAGTTCACTTTCTGGTCTCTGTTCTCCAGGCACCTGCCGTCTCACCATGGGGGACTTTCCGGTGCCTGCTGTCACCAGAGCTGTCTCTGTCTGGGTGATTTGTTTCTTCTTGGCATTTTGACAATTTGACCCATCAACTCATTTCTGAGTCCCCATATGTTTGAACTATTCCTTCCCTGGCTTTTGATACTGCTGCTTTTACCCTGTCTTCAAAAGCACCACGGCACGTGCGTGTTCAGGACGTTATGATAGGTTATCTGCTGAGACTTGTTCTGAACGGCCTTTTAATTTTTTTGTGTGATATGAAAGTTGTGTTTCTCTTTTACAAAGTATTCTAATAGCTAAATTAGATCGTTGCTCTCACACATGCCATGTTGTTATTGACTGCAGAACCGAGCTCTTCGGCGGGCCTCCCTGGGGGCGCAGGGGTTAAGTCTCAGCACCACGGAGTGCTGAAGTTTAATTGTGCTTTGGTGACTTGGGTGCTTTTCAATGAGACTCAGTGGTTGAGCACAAAGAAGGAACTAAGTGCATCTGAGCGGACTGAATACTGAAGGAAGCCAGGTTTCTCCTTCTAGAAGCTTCTTCCAGTTCTCCTTCCCAAGATAAAAAACTCTCTTTGTACCCAGCTTTCATGCACTTTCCTTCAGAGAAGCATGCGTGTGTGAGAGTGTGTGTCCTTGAAATTACCAGGTTATTGCTGACCTAGCAAGAAGATATTCCTCTACAGGATAATTATAGTCTCTAAAGTCTTGGTTTTAAAATTATAGTCCTAAAAAGGTGTATTCAGTCTTTTAATAAGTGGCAAAACTGTATCTACTGAGGAGTCAAATATTTTCAAAAGCGCCTAAACTTTTAAAGGACCAGAAAACAGGAAGCCATTTTGGTTCTTGTTTTTTCACATCTCAGCTTTTTAAAGGTGAACCAGCTACATTAGTCTAGACTTTTCTCAGTCGATTTTACTTTTATGATTTTTAATACATTTAATTCAAGATCTTAAATAAATTTCTGCTGGGGACAAAACTAGCTGCCTTCAGAAAATGACTTTTTTTGATATGCAGATTTTTCCCACTGCTGGTGTTACATTAAATAGCCACAGTGCACAGATTGAAGATTTTGTTTTCAAGAGGTAGCAGACACTGTAAATCAACATACACGTAGGACATGAAGCAGCTGATTTCATTTTGTCTTGGTTATCTGAGCATCTCTTCGAGTCGTTCTTAACAACTCTGATTCTGGAGTCCCAAAAGCTGTTGGTTATATATCGTACAGTTGCTATAGGTTTTGTCTGACTTTCTAAACCTGAGATTTCCCAGGTAGTGGGTTTTGCATTTGAAAGGGGGGAAGTTCAAAAATAAAATAAACGTCAAAAATAAAATAAACATTTCAGAAGGACAGTTTTGTTAGGACAGAAAAGGAGCAAGAAAGGAGGAGGTATCTGTATGGTCACAGGGACACAGGCAGTCAGGGGCTCTGCCTTACTGCAAATCTCTTGCAGGGCTGCGGGACTCACTCATTTACTTTAAAAGTGTGAGTGTGTGTGAATTGCTTTAACAGTTGGGAAAAGTTTCTCAGGACTTAGAATTCGTCATCTCATAAATATGATTTTCCAGCTGCTACTTTAAACATGAATTCAGTTTTCCTCATGAATCTAAACAGAAGCATTTTGTTGGAAAGCAATTAGCATTAATAAGTTCAAAGATATGAGAAGTCTTCATAATGCATCTTGAATATTCCAGTGCTCTCTGGACATCAGAAGAGAGCTTATGAGTCTGGAAGTGCTGCGGCTGTGATTAAAATGCTTTTCCTGCTTTGGTAACAAAATAGCCTGGTCCTCCGTGGTGAGCTTTGTTCTCTTGGCTAATTTGCATGCTTTAAACGCCCTTATGTTTTCCATACTTCAGTGTTTCTCGGAGGAAGACCGAAAGAACCATTTCATAGCTCTGCTTAATTAATCAACACATCTAACCATTGAATTAAGCTCAATTAATCAAAAGAAAATAGACACTGAGGATATTAATAACCATTTTCAATAGGAAGTATGCCGTTGACAAAGCATTGACTGGCCTCCATCTTGCAGTTACTTTAACTGTGTCTTATTGGGGTGCCTGCTGCCTGTATGGTGGGAGACCTCAAGTTCATCCAGCTCTCTCCGACACATTTCATCCAGTCTCAAAACTAATCCTCGATGGTATCTTCTTCACTTGTGAAAGTCTCCACTCAGTTCTTGGGTTAAAGCAAACTTCCTCCTTGCCTTTGCTCCAAGCCCACTTGAAGGTCTGGGCGTGGGGCAGTGTCCACGTGGGGCAGGCCAGGGGAGGCCCACACAGTTGGCCACACACCCCACTCACGCTGCTGTTGGCCGTTGACAACTACTCTTCTTTGAGTGACTGAAAAGGCTGAGATATAGACAGTGAGTGAGTGAGTGGTCACGTGTGAAATTCGATGTCACGGTTGTTCTCTGAATTTATAGTGATGTGGTTCTGTATCTTTAAATATATATATATATATATATATAAACAGGAATCTTTTCAACTCTCACTATCCTGAGTTCACTACTAATACATAATTTTTGCACCTCCCTTTAGTCTTCAGTGTATAAATTCATGAATGAGAGGTATTTAAAAAAACAATCGGGCCTCCCTGGTGGCGCAGTGGGTTAAGCAACGCACTATGAAGCAAACCGCAGCCACTGCAGCATGAGTTCGATCCCTGCTGCCGGCCAGGGGGGAGACCCACATGGTGCGGCAGACCTCTCCTGCTGCGCCCCCTGCTCCCCTCAGCAGTGTACTTCCGTTGATCTGTCTGTTCTGCTCCCCGATCTCTGTGGTGAATCCTCTCACCCCCCACACCTCTGGCCTGTGCCCCAGTGCTTGTATGCATAAATAAATAAATCTTTAAAAAAAAAAACAATCTAGTAAAGTTTAGGTGATTCCTGTCGTTAACTAAACCAAACGTGGCTCAAATAACGTGCACCTAGGAACAACCAGATGAAAAAGGAAAGGCCGCACTCGAGAGCTGTCGTCCATCTGACTTACAGTGCTCGCCGTGCCATCATCACCAGGTACGTGCTGACCCTTCGGCGCTCTGAGACTGTGTAGCCAGTCCCACGAGGTCGGCGGTGACAGAGGGAGCGCCTGGTTCAGGCTGCTCCGCTCTTGAACTACCCCGTCCCTCTGAATGCACCACCCAGGTGGATTTCCGGTATCCACTGTGTCCCGGAGCTAACGGTCGGGCCGTGTCCTCCAGCGTCACTCGCGCCGAGCCTGGTGCGGGGCTACCAGCCAAAGTGCACAGCGGCTCCGTCACCTCCTACATCCCACCTGCCGAGTGGGAGGAAGATAGGGAAGAGTGGGAGAGGAACTCGATTATGTTAAGCAAATCAGATACAAGATTTCGTTATCAGAACATCCTCATTTACAGAGTGCACCTCACACGCACCACCCCCAGCTGAATGGAGATGCAACTGTGGCATTTCTGTTACATTACAAAAAACAAATATCGAAAGTGAAAAGCATCGACATTTTGTGGTGATCCGATGCCACATGGGCTTGTCTGTTGAAGCAACTGTGACCCTCTGGTGTAGTTGACGGGGAAGGCCAGAGGGGGCCTGGACCATCTCCCTACCTTCCACTGCATTTGCTGTGAACTTAACCATGCTCTAAAAAGGTAAAGTCTATTAAAAAGAAATTGAGAATGTCCATCTTATTTGTGAATCTATTTTGTATTTATTTGTGATAAGCAGATTTTCATAACAAATTTTTGCAGTTTATACATCTTAAATTTAAGGAACAGCATATATTTTAATTGTTTTTTCTGCTTATAATGACAAACTTTCTACGTCTAAATATTCTGATAAAATACAAATTTATTGTTGCAAAGTTTTTGATCCTATTCATGCTTTAGAATCTCCCATTGATGGACATTTAACTTGATTAAAATTTATTGCTGTTAAAAATAATGCTGAAATAAACTAATACATATATCATCTGAGAATGCACATGCCATTATATTTATAGCAAGAGTGATTGCCATAACATTTAAGAAGCATTTTAAATGCTTAGGTACATTGTTCTCTTAGACAAATTACATAGATTGTCTTTATGATCAATTATAAGACACTCACTTCAGTAACATGCACCTAGCCTAATTATATTTTTTTAGAAATATCATATGACTAACATTTCTTTACTGTCAATTCCATATCAACACTAATAACATTTGGATTAATTAAATGTGACTTCTAATTGTCATTAACTGCACCTTAAAATATATCGCTCTGTATTCTCTCTTGGTACATAAATCATGAATAGTTTTTTTCTCTCAATATGTTTTAGAACATTTATTTCAGAAAAACAGTTTTAATAACCACATTTATAAAAACGCAACACAAACAGTCAAGTAAGCACGGCTGTATTGTAGAGCTCACTGCAACCCAACACCTAAAAAAATGCACCAAGAACCTCTCTCCCACGCCTTGGTGTCATGGCTACATGTGTCCATGCATGAAATCTCTATGCTCTTCTTGAAGGTATCGTGTCCTTCAATGCAGCACCCAAAAATGGGTGCACTGACTTGTTGGTCTGAAAATGCTTATTAAAATAGCAATTAACTCTGCATAATTCTGGAAGCGTTTAAACTGATCCCCTCGAGCAGTTCGGTGGTAGGTTGAGACCACAGGACTGGCTGAGCCTACCCAGACCCTCTCGCGATCACCACATTTGTACTCTGGGAACTATTTACCTTATTCACAAGTTGAATCAGATGCCGCTGATGTCATTAGCTGTGCCAGCCACTTTTTCAAAGTGCTAATTGCCTGTAATATACTAATTAACATGTCTATAAAAATGAGCTCCTCTATTGTTTTTGCTTTTTAAACAGAAAATTTCCCAATTGATAAAATTCAAGCATTTTCAAAAAAAATATTTGCAGGTTTGATTTTAACATTTCTTTAAACTTTTTGTAACCTGAGCTTGGTTACTTCTTTTTTCCACCTCTCAGGCTTCTATATGTTATTTTAATATTCAAAGGCGATTACTTTTCCATTAATTCATTAAGTAATTCACTCACTTCATATTTTTTTTATTATGCCTAATACTCTAGGTTTGTTTTAAGTAGAGAAAATTACAGATAAATTCTATATGATTTTGTCTTTCAAAGACCACAGAGTCAGTTGTTAGAGATATTACAAGTCATTTTCTGGTCTTAAAAGATGAGTTTGCCTGTGATTTAAGAAAATACCTTAAAAGGTAACACTTGATCTGAATCTGGAGGGATGATTTAGAATAAGTTGGACAGACAAATAGAATAAACACCAGCATTCTCTAATTATTTTATGGAGTTGGGCACCGCCAAATGAGATCCTTTTGTAAAATGACAGCTAAATGACATGGCCAAATAGGACATTCAGAATCCATCATAAGTAAATTTTGATTATATTCACAGTTTAGAAGTAAAACTGGTTAATAGTGTTAGCTGATTGAAGTTGACACTGGACAAGATGGTAATGGTAAGGTGTTGACATTGTAGCTTCAGGTCCAAAATCAACATGTAGTAAAGGAGCGTAAAAACTTACATTCTGTACCTACTTTTCAAGTAATTACTGCAATAATATATATTAGTATAACCGATACTTAACATAATAATTATTACACAATAACTATTTAAGAGTTTATTAATATTCATGGTGCGGAAAATGGAGTGATGGACACTGGAGCCATATAGAGGGGCTGGCATAGTTTAGTAACTACAAGTACATGGACGCACAGATGAGCAAGTTACTAGTATTAACCATAACTGCACCGCTGCCAGCAGCTGAGCTAGATGCTTTCTGACTGCAGGAGGCAAGGTGAGCCGCCGGGCAGCATTTTGACTATGTGATTAAAATAATCATTAAGTACATACCATTTCTCTGTAAGTTTTGATCCTGTGTTCATCCAGAAATTCCCTTTCGACAAAGAAGTCGTCAATCTTGAATATTAATTTATTTACCGATCATGTACTAGGAGTCTTTCTACTCCGCCTTGGCCCTTCCCCGAGCTGATTTAACCAGGCAGCCAGGTGACCTTACGCAGCGTGCCCCATGGCACCCTCGGCAGAGTTTTACACGTGTCCCCTTCGCGGAACAAAGGGGAACCCATCCGCGGTCTGCTTTCTGCAAGACCGGCACCTGGCCTGGGCCCGACCCCAGGAGGAGGAGAAGCAGGAAGGCGCCAGAGAGTGGGGGCGGCAGGGCGGGGCAGGCGGGGCTGCCGTCGGGTCCCACACGCTAGCACCCTGGGATTTCAGGTCCTTGATTCCTTCAAGCCGGGGAAGAGGCTCGCTGCTAGTTTGCAAAGAAAGAGCGAAATCCGTCTTCCCGCCCGCCCGGCTTCAGAATGGTTCTCTGGAGCGCTGCCTGTTTGTAAACTAGAGGATTCCAGTAATGAGCTTTGTGTCCACAATACAAGAAAACATCAAGAAAAGTTTCCCATTATTGTACTTTTAATTTTGATATAAGGCATATAAATCATTTTGGCCGAAGAAAATTTAGACATAAGAGGATGAAGAGCACTGGAGTATGTTGATTAAGTTGTTTGCTGCATCTCTTATACACACTATTTGCAACATACATGGAAGATGAACACAATTCCTGTGCATTTGGGATAATTGCCTGAAAGAAACTCGTTCTGGGTTTATAAAGCTGATTCTGTTCAGAGCAAAACTAATGATGAAGTATTTTAGATACTCAATTTGTCTCTATTCCTTAAAATACCAATTATTTTAAAACGCGGATGTTTTAGTACGTCTGGTCACTACCTAAAAGCATAAGGGAAATTTCTAAAATAGCAAATAATACCAGACTTTTTGAATGAAAGCACTCTGTCCTGCAACGCCTGGAGCATTCAACACAGGGACACAAAAGAACTTCGAGATTTCAAGTGGAAGTGCGTTTGGATGGGAGTGAATCACACGAGTGCATTTTTCCTTAACAGTAGGTAGACAGTATAATGCACTCTGCCCTATTTATGGATTCACTTCGATTATAATTGTTATTTCTTCTTTGTTCAATTTTTCTTTCGTAGAACTTGCTCTTTTTATGTTTGGCATGCTTAATTGTTGATCTATGTTGCATTGTTTGTCTTGTGCCGTTTGCAAGCTCATGCTTTACAGACTGAGCACAGGGCCCCCTAGCAAACGTGGCAACTTGCAGGGAGGGCTGGACTTTAATGTGAAATGCTCCGGGGGGCAGCCGCAGAGGGCGCGTCTGGGGCGCAGCGCGCCTGTCTCACGGCCCAGGGTCTGTCACCTCAGTGACCAGCACGCCCTTCTTGGGGACTCAGACCACCTTGAGGCTCCCCCCCACTGGAGGGGGGTTGGTTTGTTACCATCGTGGGAGCCTCCCAAGAAAGGACAGCAGGCACTCACAGTCTGGGTGCGCCCCTTAGCGACCAGAGTCCGGCTGTCTCTCAGGGACCCTGATGGGGAGCAAGTGTGCAGACCAGGTGCGGGGCAGGCCTGGTGCCTGGACTTCCCAGGAAGGACGCTGCAAGCTGGCCTGAGCTGGGCAGACGTTCCGTCCCATTTTCCTCCTGATTCCGCTTGTCGAGTGCTCTTCTGCCAAAGCCTCAGGGGCTCCTGCTCTCCTCTTCTTGCCTGGCTTTTCCGGGTGCAGATGTTCTGAGTTTGCGGTGAGGAGAAGGACGCAAATCTGCTAGCAGTGGCCGTCAGGAATCAGAAGAGAGAGCTCCAGGAATGCCTTTATATAAATGATTTTTAGTCTCAACAACTATTTGAGAACATCCCCTTCATCACGTTACTCTGCAAATAATCTGTTTTTCTTAAGTAATGTAGGAGGACTACAGTCAGTGAGCACCGCTTTGTACCAGTGTCGGGCACTGCTCATGCATAGTCCATCTTCTGTAATTTAAGGCTTTAAGAACTGCTTGTGTTCCTTCAACATTAGTGGCATGTGGCACGGGGCTCACCGTCTGATCTAGGACCTGCAAGAAGCCGATTATTGCCGTATCATTTTTCCTGCATTAATATCAACTAACGTGAATACATTTAACCAAATCGAATGTACTCAGCTAATTTAAATATTTAAGTAATATTTACATAATTGCAATAGTCAAATATCAGTGACCTAATTTGAATTTTTGGATAATGTAGGCAGAGTATAGCATTAAACGTTTTTTCCTCCTGCAATATTATGAAGAGCTTCCTAAGTAAACATGTAACATTATTACAAAGATATGGGACTCATTTTCTTACTTTATTAAGTATTGTATTTTTTTATTTAAGAAGTATCTAGCTACCTACGACTAACCTGCTAATTGTTTGCAATGCTTTTGTAAGTATGAAGGTGATGTGAGGTGACGATATATCCCTTATAGTACTTTCCTATGCTACAATTGTCTTTTCACAGAAAAAAAAAATCTGGATTCCATTTCTTTTTCCCTGAAACACACGGGTATGTTTACTGGCCAGATATTCTTGTCATTAAAATATGGCATCTCTCCATAACGCAAACTATTTATTGAATATAGTAAACATATACCTTCTAGTATTCTGCATTAAAGGCAAAACAAAAACATTTAATTTTAAAATTCTGAAATTTTGTAAAAGGGCTATTTGGCAAATAGATGTAAATTGCTTTGTATGGTTACTCCAAGCACATAAAAATGAAATGTTGAGGGTTAATATTTTGTGCATGGGTGCATACAAATATATTTCTTAATAATAAGAAAACAATAGCATACTACAGAGGAAACACTTGCTATGAGTAAATAATGAAATCTATACTTGAGATATTTCAAAGGCGAGTGGATGAAATCAATGGATTGTTAGGGATGACCCATCGCTGCAGGTGCTTCGAGAAATGGTTTCCTCGCGTGTAAACCACAAAAGGTTTCTTTCTATAAAAAAATAAATTCAGGGAGGGGACCCACAGGGAGCAGCAGACATCTCCTGTCTCCCCGCTGCTCCCCTCAGCAGTGTATTTCAGTCCATCTGCCAGTTCTGCTCCCCACTCTGTCTCTGGTGACTCCTCTCACCACCCCCCACACTTCTGGCCTATACCCCAGCTCTTGTGCGCATAAATAAATAAAATAAAAACTCTTTTTTTTTTAAATAAAATCTTTGGGAAGATTCCATTAATTAATTGTACAAATAAATGATCACTTTAGACTCTGGTGTTGTAAACAGCATTGCAAGTAAAAAATAAAGCTAATTTTATCAGATTTGTATGCAGCCCCTTGCATTTCAATTTCTTTTTTTTTTTTTAAAGATTTATTTTATTTATGCATACAAGCACTGGGGCACAGGCCAGAGGTGTGGGGGGGTGAGAGGATTCACCACAGAGAGCGGGG
>JAGFMF010011798.1:756045-793588 GCA_019455555.1 Galemys pyrenaicus | reverse complement strand
GGTGCACAAGGGACTGAGGTGATGGTGCACGGGTGAAATGGTGGTGGGTACTCCCTGGGGACTACAAATGATGTCAAATATAACTAATAAAAAAAAAGACATTCTTCCTACAGTTCTAGTTCATTTGCCGTGTGAAACACGCAGTGTGACACCAACATATTCTAGTCAGGATCAGCTCTGAATTGGCATAGTGTTGAAGGATACATTTCTTCCTAGAAAAAGTCAGAACAATTGCTAATTAATTTCAAATAAATCCAAGGAGAGAAATTCATATTTAGCCAAACATGTAAAATTATATTGACTTTTCAAGTTCAGGGTTACTTTCTTATGGCTTCTTGTGGGAATTTTCTACTTTTATAAATAGCAGATTTTAAATGTATTAATCCATATGTGCCTGGTCGTCACCAATCTGTTAATTTACAGTGTCACGCAAACAGTTTCCTTTTTTTTATTTCATAAGACTGTGTGGGGCACCATCTGCTCCTGGCAGTCCTTATCCTTAAAATTAGATGTGTATTCCAAGTATAGATTCCTGGTTTTATTTCTGTTCTGTGTAAACCTAACAGCTGTTGCATCAAAAAGCTAGCTTCTTTGGAGCTGTTGTAAGTTATCTATTAAATATCAGAGACATTCTGCTGAGGGTAAGGGAGGGAGGTCAAAACGGGGGAGAGGAGCACACAAGGGACTGGTGAGGGTGCCTGGGTGAACTGGTGGTGGGAATGTCACAGGAGCTGCATCTAAAAGGAGAAAGCACGCGAGCATGCACTGCACAAAAATGAACAATGATGTAAAAAATATACACAAATAAAAATAAGAATCAATGAAGACATGCATTGTTTAGCACCATAACCACATATGAGGGATTTTTTTCTCTCTCAGTAATTATGCTCAGGAAAATAAACAATCTTTGGCACCTTTGATCTCATCCACACTGAGGTGTGGAATTTCATTAGCTGTGGGGTATGTCTACCTAATGCGCTCATTTATCAAAGTCTGCCGAGCCAGGGCCTCAGGATGTCCTAACCAGAAGCGACTTCACTTAGAGTGGAATAAATCAGCGGGGTAGGTAAGCCAAGTAGGGAAATAGGATCTGGGGAATCAATCCCACATTAAAACAATTATAAGAAAACAATACTATGGAAGATCGAGTCCAAGTAGGAGGGGCCTTTAAAGCAGAGCGTCGTGGCTAATTCATGATGTTCGTTAGCGCATCGCTGAGGTGATTCCATTCTCTCAGGCCCACCGCCCAAACCCCGCGTTGGGGGCCGCTGGCTGGCGACGAGCGGGGGTTCAGCCCAGTGGCCTTAGAGAACACGCATTTAGGGTCACACACAGCGACATTTGCTGACGCTTTCGCCCCACAGGAGGTCCTTGTTGCCTGCGGACGCCTCTGTCCATTTCACTGACAACTGCAGCCAGGCGGTGTTTTCCCGCCGCCCACCTGGTCCTCCCTGGCAGTGCGCAGCTCCCACTAGCTCGGCTCGGCTCCTGCCGCCACCCAGCCCGGCCGGGTGCGTGGGGGAAATTAGCGGGGCGCTGCGCGAATTGTGCACTCGCTAACGGATCCGACGCTACATGTAAAGTATGTTAATTGGTGAATTGGTGGAAGTAAGGCCATGTGTTTCTGGTGTTATTTAGGAGAGAATTTTTCTTTTCTTTTTTACTTTTTTTCTTTGTTTATATATATTCGACATCAATTGTAGTCCCAAGGCAATTTTTCTTAATCTCCTATGCAATGCTTTGCAAATGGCAGATACTGAGTCCAGAAAGTGGTCTCCCAGGCTCGCGGGCAGAGGGAGAGCAGACGCGTTAGAGGGCGAATGCAGATTCCAGAGCATGGAGACTAATAACTGTTCAACTGATATCTAGTGTCGTCTTTTCCTTTACACAACAGCTTTTATTGAAGTAACGGGAAAGTGTCTGTATTTACCTTGCAGAGAAGACAGGCAGTGGAATTCATATCCAGATCTGGGGAGAAACTTCACAAAGAATCCTAACAAAAGGAGCATCTGTGTGTATTCAGAAAGGACTCAAGCAAACATCCATAGCAGCACTGTGCGGAAGAGCCAACAGCAGACACACCCAAATAACCATCGGTGGATGAACACATGAAGAGACGCGCCTGCACAAGGAGTGGGGTTCGCACGTGCCCCTAAGGTCTGTAATGTGCCCACATAGACTCTGATGTGGATGAAGCTTGAAAGCGTTTTGTGAAAAAGCCAGACACAGTGCCTCCTGGTGGGCAGGAACTCAGCGCTATGAAGCTATCAGCAGCCACTGGGGCGTGAGGTTGATCCCTGGCCCCGCGAGAGGAACCCACAGGGCGCAGCAGACCTCTCCTAGCTCCCGGCTGCTCCCCTCAGCAGTGTATTTCAGTAGACCTGCCTGTTCTGCTCCCCGCTCTGTCCCTGGTGAGTCCTCCCCACCACCGTAGCCCAGGTCTTATATGCATAAATAAATAAACAAATCTTTCAAAAAGCTAGACACAAAATATCACGTATAAATGACTCCCCTTATATAAAATATTCAAAACAGTTCAGTGTACAGGGCCTGGCAGCACCGGTGGTACCGGCTTGGGGGAGAAGGGCGCAGGGCAGACTGCCTGGCAGGGTGAAGTTTCTTTTGGGAGGAGAACAAGTTTGGAGCTTATAGATGTGGTAGTCGTGCGACGCTGTTAATGTACTGAGTAGCTCTGAATTTTACACATATGCATTTACTTTTCTATATATATTTTTTAATTAAGGCAACATTGGTTTATGCCAAGTATATGATTCAGAAATACAGGGCCACACCTCTCCAGGTATGTGCTACCTCACCACCCCCACCTGTGGTTAATCTTATGCCCTGTGAATTTCACTTCAATTATAAAATCACTAAGCCAGCAGGTAGGGAAGAATGTTACGGGACAAATTAGCTTTTGAGGAAAGAGTCATTCTGTGCATTTTACATTTAAATAATTTCCAAGTAATATTTTGAGGTCCTCAAAGGCATGGAAACATTTTTAAAATCCACTCACAATCCTTATCACTCAACATAGGATTGCTCAATTATGAAGAACAAAGCAACATGATGACTTTTGTTTTCATAGAGCTTAAATACATGAATATAGTGGTGAGTTGAGCTATGTGGAACACTTGACCAATCTTGTGTACTTGGAAGAGATTTGGGAAGCCATTTCCGGACAAGTGAACATCATCTCAGGCCTAAAGAACCAGTAGATGAGGGCAGACATGGGCATGAGAAATTTGCAGGAGCCAGAACAATGACGGCAGAACAAGGCCAATGTTTGGGACGGGAGTAGCCCACAGTTAGTTTACACAAATAACCAGAATGGAGAAAGTGAGAAGGAATAAGAGAAGTAACTGTTGTAGCTCTGCACTGAGAGTATTTCTACGTCTATATTTAAGAGAGCTATGCTTTATCAGCACCAGATTAATTAAATCAACTATTTTGAGAATCTTAATCATAATTATTAAATGTGGCATTTACTCATGGTGCTTACTTACTATTAATGTGGCACATCAGAGATTGCCAAAGGTGGAGGGGACAAGTTGAATAGATAGTGACAGATGGAGGGGGAAGGAGAGGAATGGAAGACTGAGGGGTAAGGGGCGGTAGAGGATGCTGTCTTAAAATACAGTCTATAATGCTTACTCGATAGGCTGAACAGAAAATTGTAGATACATACATAGGATAATAGGAGTTTTCTTACTTTAGCTTTAAAAGTGAATGCTAATGAACTGGTGTCCACCTAGACTCCTTCCCTGAAAGACTTGGGAGCTTGTTGAATGGATTTCACTGGTTAGATATTGGAATCCGGGTATTTGTTCAGGAGAGCTGCATTCTGAGTTGTTCCTATTCCAAAGCTGATCAAAAAGCTGGGCCAAACACGAGGGTGGCCCAGTGTGTTTATCTGTAACGACTCTGAATCAAAATTCAAGAACTGACAGACCCTATTTCAGTGCAGTCACTGCTCTGTGGTCTTAGGGTTCCCTGGATTCGTGCCAGCTTCTCCGATGAAAGAGGAAAAACAGTAGCTGTAAGCTGATTAGGCAGTTGTCCTCATGCTGCTGGATGGCAGCGCTGTTGAAAGTGAGTTTGGTGAAGTATTCTTTTAATACAAACATGGTGTACAAATATTAAGATCAAGAAGATATAATCCAAGTGTTACAGGGCAACCCTAATATAAAATGGGTTCCCCTCACTGGGTCCTCCACCCGCACGCTCAGAAGACTTTTAAAAAGTCCCAACTTCAGGTACACGTGGCAAAAGTTATTAACAGGTTTTATTTTATGAAAGAAGGGGAATAAAATAGTAATAATACCAAGGGAAAAAGAGAGGGATACAAATCCACAAATACCCTACCAGATCTAAGCAATGGCGCGTTGAGAGCTGGCTCCGAGTCAAATAATGGCTCCGAAGGAAGAGAGATATCTCCCGAAGGAAGGGGTCTGGCTCCTCAGTAAGAGAGCGAGCCCCAGGCTCACCTCTGGTTTTATAGCCAGCCTGGCTGCTCAACTCCACCCTCAGGTCCCAGTGATCCACTCTTCGATAATCATCCTATCGGATTTGTGGTTCTGGAACACTGATGGTCTGGAGTGGAGGTTGGAGTCCACACACCCATAATCCATTCAGGACTACCTTTCCCCCTAACACAAGCACATTAAGGTATAACTGAAGGTTGCAAAAGCTCGGTGGTCTTCAAAAGAACTGTAAGATGCTTACAAATTAATTTTGCTTAGTATCCAAAGAATTGTATCAATGCATCGGGCAGGGTAAACAATGCTGGCAGGAAAAAAAAAATTGTGATAAAAAGACACAATAATTAGGATTCATTATTCATGTTCTAAAGATTTCATTAGTTCTTACTTGTTGCAAAACAGATTGATTTTTGAAGAATAAGATAAAGGAACGGGATGTGCACTCACTGTTGATTCAGTGTGACTCTAATTCTGTTGGGTCATTCATTCTCACCTGCACATTATTTTCGTAAAATGAGCACATTGGTATACAGAGTAGACATAGTGACTTCCAGAAAATTTTAAACACCAATTTATTTGAGGATCATTTTTACTCTAAAACTTTTATTCCCTCAACTCACAAAAACAGATTGACAAAAATTTTGAAATGTTTTAAGAACAGAAAAGAGGTTTGATAAGTTACCACATTTTGAGACCACTGAATGTTCATAGTTTCGAATCCTTCAACCTCGTGAGTGAAGCCGTCTATTTAGAAACTGCTGTGCAAGCAAAGCCAGCAGGTTTCGTTCTATGAACTCTCAGCTTCATAGAAGTGGTGACCCTAAGTTTCAACCAAAGTGAGCAAAACCTCCAGGCAAAGGAAAAGTTCAGCTCCTACTTCTAGGAGCTGGAGGTAGATAATAGAATCATATAAAAGTAAAGTGTTTCTCCTCAGTTTGTTGTGCTGGTACCTGCAAGTTCTGTAGTTGTAGGTGTCGTGCTATGCCTACTACTAGACTGAGGATTTTTAGACAAAATATTCTGAGTTATAAGATCAAGGAAAGGAAAACATACTTTTTAAATGTGTGAACAGGAACATGGGTATTTCCTAAGTGCCAAGAAAACACTCATTCTACAGGATATTCAAGGAGAAGAGGGGGCTTGGCGTCTTCTTGGAAGGGGGCAGGATTTTTTCTATGGAACCCTTATCTCAAGTTTGCTGGAAGGCAGATTTTGTTAGTTTTTATTTGGAAATGCAGATGGGTGGGGTGTCTTAATTTTAAATGCCCATTCAGATTTCTACAAGCTATTTTGTGGAAATATTTTAATCAGGTTTTAAAAATAGCTAAATATTAAATTGTATCATAAGATATTAAGATTCTAATAAAATGTAACCATAACAAGTGACACATTTATCTCTAGCAATTTCAACATATTTCCATCTTGCTGATTGTAGAGCTGAGTACAGTGGGGGTGGGGGCAGAGGGGTGAGGGGTCGATGGAGTGTGGTGGGGTTGACAGGGGGTCTGATGCTGGGATGACACACATTTGAGGAGGTGTGAACTGCACCCCTATTTATACAAAATGTTGCCGGTCAATATCCCCTCAATAAAAATGATGCGATTTTGGAATGTCCAGATTTTAAGTGTATCCCAATATATCTGTTAGTCTTAGAAGTTACAATAGAAATGCTATTAAAATTGTGCTCTTCTCCCCACTCATTCACTGAGGGGGTTTCTGTAGTCCAGCATTTTACATGGCTATTTTCTACCCCCTGTATAAACCATTCCTTGCTACTTCCCACTGCTGCACATGTCCAGTAGCTTCCTGTCCTTTGAAGGTGATCGGTCTTTTTCACCATTGCTCTTGACTGTTTTTCGGATCCCCTCTTTATTTTTTCCATTTTCCTTTTCCAAAGGACACATAACCTTTATTTAAAGATGGGGCGGAGGGGGGGATGGTGGTGGGAGGAGTATGGTGGGCCTGCTAAATTCTGTCCATGGATCATTCAGTGGTTATCATTTTTCAAATATTCAAATCAATTTTGTTCTTTCTTGCCAGAAATCAGGTGCAATACAATTTTAGACCTTCTTGTTCTACTCCTCACATCCATCTCTTTTCCCCTCTTTTCCATTTTTTCCACCCAATGTTTCCTTGGTTGTGTTCATATCACTAATCCTTTCTCTACCTGTGTTTAATCTGTTAATAAGTTACTCATGAAGGTTTGGTGACATTTCCCCCATTCTGTTCTTAGATATCATCTTGATTTTCTAAATTTCATTAGGGAACTTTATTGTGTAAGCGCTTACTGGAGGTATTTTTATCTAGACACTAATTTCTGAAAACACAGCGATCAGTCTCAGAATGTTTAGAATTTAAATGTGTCTAATCAATCACAGCCTTTGCTGCTGTAGATAAGTGTGGATGACTCATAACTGGGGATTTCAGTGTCTGTGTGCTGCAGACCTCTCTAGCGTTTGCCTCTGGAATTCATCCTTCTGCACGCTAATATCTGATTCCTTCATGTTCAGTGTCTTGGAAGATATTCTTGTAGAAGTTCCTAAGTTCCTCAAATCCTAAAGTGAAGGGACTTTTCTCCACAGATGTAATTTGGCGTGCTTCTGCTAGGGACACAAAGATATTTTGTGACTACTCCACATAAAGGCTGTAGTTTGAGTGCTTGTTCCTGGACCTGGTCATTTTTCCTGCCATACCCTGGATTTTGCCTGCCTTCCAGGACAGTTCATCTGGTTCATGCTCACCTAGTAATGTAAATTTTTATAGTCCAAAATGCACTGGTGTGTGTCTATGCTGGGTCGGTTTCCAGGTATCGGGAGCAGACCTACTTCTCGTGCTTAGTGAGGTCGGAGCAAATGTTCTTTAAGACAAACAACACTCCTTCAGTTGTGCGTCTAAGTACTTTATATTTTCTTTCATTTAGACCTGTTAGCATTTTATCTTTACTTTGAAAGAAACTTCCTTGGATTTATAATGAAAGATACGGGTGAGTCCTATCACTTATTTAGAAACATTATTTCAGTGTCCTCTGTCCTAGTACCTAGATTCAGAAATCAACCATGTCTTATGCCATATCTTGTCCCTATGGTCGGTTTATCCCACGTCTGATGGTTTCTCTTTATCATACACATTTCTTGAATTATATATCACTTTCCCTCCCTTTTTTTAATGAGTGTTATATTTTAACACATTTTTGGATCTATTTTAAGCTATGTTCCTGTAAATCATTTTCTCTTAGAGTCGATTTTTTGGAAATCATATGGATATTTTATTTCCTTTATTCTTTTTATTGTGCATGACAAGAAGAGGAGATACTTGCAAATAGCTGAGGTGAGTGGTCAGTGTAAGTCCCTCATCAACTCCATTGTTGTTATAAGCCCCTTTTAGTTCCGCTAAAGTGAATTCATCCAGTCTGCTAATTCTGTGAGAACAGTCTACTAATTCTCACTGCATAGTTCAATCATTTCTCTAGAGATAATATGCTTGTTTTTTCAAGTATGTCATCATCTTGCATGATTTTTTTTTGTTTCTAGTTTGTATTTTATTTTACACTTTAATACATTTTATATAACTGATTCTGATTACTTCTACAATGTCTCTTTTATGGTTTCTTATGCTTCTATTTATTTATCCCCTAAAAATGTTATATTCTAAAATCAATTCTTTACATAGCAGACTGGGAAATGATTCTGAAATATTTCTAGTTTTCTTTTATTTTTCTTTCTCCGTCTAGTCACTTCTATTTTTTTCTCTAAAAATATCATAACATGTGGTATCATAATGTTTGAAGTTTGGGGATTATAGAAATATTTTTAAAATGTGATAAAAAATCATCACATTTTACCATTTGGATCTTTTTAAGGATGACTGATGAGAATGAACTCGGGGCACTCTTGTCTGAAGAAGTGCTGTTCTAAAGTGAAGTTGGCTGTTTTCTTGTCCTTCCATACATGGTGAATTAGTCACAGACCTCTGATGAATCAAAGCTCTTTTTGATCTGCAAGATATTAGCAAAGACATCAGGCTAAGAGTGCATTTGAACAAACATGTAGTTGTCAAGCATTTATTCTGGTGATTATAACAGATTGACATGCGGGTCTTTGAGATTCTGCTCTGCCTGCCTTCTGTAAATGTAGAGCACTCCAGGTTGTAGCCGATGTCTGTTGCATAAATGAATTGATAGGTGAGAGCAGGAGGTTACTGACAGGTTAGGATAGTTATGCTGTGGCATAATCCTTCTAGAAGGAGTGATTCTGTTATAGAGGCAATGCTTGAAGCAGCCCAGTGCGCTCATTTCAAATGTGATGTACTCATGGTCAGAACTATTCCAGTTAACTGAGGGATTGAAGACAATTGTAATAATAATTATTTAAGCTTCTTAATGAAATGCAGTGTCATGACTGGGACTATTTATATAACTGCAAACCTTCTAACACCCAGGTACAAAATCCATGTCTACAATAGCTTACAGATGGAGAAATACCATGAGGTAAATATAGCTGACACCAACTTTCTGTCTGGAAGTTATCTTATAGCATTGCTCTCTTCTCTTTTACCTGTAAACTAAACCATCTGTGCATTGTATTTTTCTTTTTCTTTTTTATCATTGACTTCCAAAACCCCAATAGAACTCATATCCCCCAGATGCAGGTACTTCACTCCCAAACCAATATCACTTTCCTTTTTCATAAGACCACATTTTATTCCCATAAATTCAGTCATTTAACTACTGAGTGCCACACACATGCAATCTCAATCGTATCAATTTACCAGTCATCCAACAACCAACATAAGCAAAACAAAATGAATCCTCTTTCCAGCTCACCTCAAGACCCATTCCGATAAGTCTGTGTTTATTCCAAGTGACAATTCCACCAAGGTTTTCCACACACAGCCTCTTTTGAGAGAAGTTACCCATGGTGTCTGCTGAAGGAGTTGACGGAGTCATACCTGACTTTTCCAGTTTTCCTATTTCCTCTGACACAAACACGAGTTCTAGGAGTGAAACATGGCACCCAAGAAGGACCAAACACCCAACACGTCATTTCTTCTGAACACTTGGTAGGACATGACCCTACTTTTAACTGATACTGGGGTTGAATCTCTGGTGTTGGAGGGCTCAGTGATCATGGGTTCTGGTTGCTCACAGGCAAACTAACCTACAGCTTGAAGAGACCAAGCAGGGATGCAGACAGACAAGTGAGCGATCCTGAGGAAAATGGCGCTGGAGGCGTGGTTCTTGTGACACCTACCTCTGCCTCTTGTTTTTCCTCTAAGAGTGATTTTAACACATTTCTACTCCAGGCAGCTCAACTTCAGGAGATAAAACCTTTCCATGGTTGTGCTAACTCACTCCATCTTTTCTTTGGCAACTAAGTAACCCCTCATACTTCAGTAGGTAACTGATTAAAACCCATCCTGTGTGCAACCCAGTTTTATGGCTTTAAATACAACATTTGTTTACTTCTTATCCCTCTAGAAGTGAGTTTCCCAAGAACAAGAGGCGAGTTCTCTCTTGCTCTGTTTACTGTGTAATTCCACCAGTACTGGGCAGCGCTTTTTATAAACTGAGTACAGACACACAGTTTTTGCTTGGACAAACATGGCAGCATTAGTAAAACCTGAGTGACAGTGTTTCAGAGGACTGAAGACAATGTTTTCCTTTGGGGATGCCACTTGCAAAATAGACCAACACGTTTAAGGTGCGCTGGGAGAGCGTCCTTTCAAATTTAATTTACAACCTGGCTCAGAAGGGCGTATTTTCACACTCAGTCACGTGCCTAACACGTATCAAGAAAACCACCTTGGAGAGACGAAACGTCTATTTTCGCCTAAATGCACTAGAAAATATGGTTAGCCATATGTGAGGAATGTAGTTTGTGGTTACCTATGTATTTTTCTTGGGGGTGACAGTATCTGCTCTCATAGGACTTGGCTCAGTTTGCAAGAGACACTTGAAATGAAATTCACTGAGTCAGAGAGGTGCAGGTAGCCCTTGAGGAAAGCCACATCCTCCTTGTGGCACCCTGGTGGGGGCAGGACAAAATAGCACTGGGGGGAGCCCCAGCATTATGGCTGCTTTGCATTATGAAGTCTCATTTTTACGTAAGTGTCCTAAGGATTTGTCCTGTGAACTGTAATAAAGCCCCTAAGTGGCACAGGTCACCTTTGACATGGCGGCATTTTGCATAATAAAGAAATAGCTGATGATCCTGCAGGAGAGTCTGGGTGTGCAAGATGCTCCTGGAATGAAGTTGTGTTTCCTGCTGGGAAGTGCTGAGTCAGGGCCACTACACCAGCCTCCCTGAGGAAATGGACAGACAGTGGGACGGAAGCTCTTGTGTGGCCTCCACTAAAACAGAGCAAGGGAGCAAAGGGAAACTGGTGGATCTGATTTTGTGAAAGGGTAAAAATATCACTTTTGCATGTTAACATTTTTATGACCCCAATGAGAATGATGCGTGAGGTAAAATACGCAATCACTGGAAGGAACATTGACACTAGTGGAGCAGCTACGAATGAACTAGAAAAGTAATGGAGGTAAGCAAACACTTCCAGAATCAACGCGGACGATATAGATGATTCACTATGATGCACAGCTTGTGAAGGTTTGTATTTTTTTCTTGTTTTCTGTCCACTTTTGTAAACACCTCATTTAAGGGAAAAAGAAGACTTTTCAGTATGAACAGGTGATCTATATTTTAGCCAAACACTCTGATGATAAGAAAGAAATCCTGGAAATTATCTAAAAATTAAAATCATAGAGAAATCCCGCTTAGGAAAGATCAACGGTTTCCATGTTACTTGGGTATTTGTCCTGGGAATGCATCTACGAGATGTCACCAGAAGCTTGATGAAATGCAGACATCTGCACTTCTATCTCAGGGTCGAAAAATCTGTTCCTGGGGGCTATGAAATCCACTCGCCTCTTCAATCCCGAGTCCTTTATCCCTGTAACGCTGGAGGACCCAGGGAGCTCTGGTTGGCCAGAGAAGGGGTCCCCCAGGATGCTGGAGACATTTGCAGGCCCCGGCCTAGAATCTCAGAGGTGTGTCAGAGTCTTCCAGGACCTATTCCACGCTGGCGAGTCTCTGGGTGGAATCCTGATGCTCGTCTCTCACGAGGGGGTGGTGGCGACTGATTTGTGTTCTCGTTTCCCGATGTGCATTCACGTCCTCAAGCTCTCACCAAGTCTGCACCTCCCAGCACAGCCATCAGGGCTTCGATGGAGACTCAGATCCCGCCGTGTTTTCCCTGTCAGCAGGGAGAGTGACCGAGGTGCAGCAAGTCGTCCAGAAGACTCGGTTTCCAGCATTCTTCTAGAGAGAAGAGGGGAACCTGCGGAGGAAGAGCGGCCCGGAAGCTGGCGGAGGGAAGCAGGGGCCGGGCGTGCTCAGCTGGGAGTACACCACTGACCTGCAGGCGCCACAGCTATGTGCAGGCACTTGCCAAGGGTTCATTGCTCTTTGTCGGTATCCAAATTAAAGGCCTGGCAATCTATGTCTCCCCTCCCCAATAAAGATTAATGTAAATTAATGAATGTAACATGTAAATCAATGCCATTTGTATGTAGTGCATCAAATGAACGTGTATGATGTGACACAGTCCACTAATTTTTATTCTGACTTTCGTTTAACTTATAGGACCTAGATGAGCAAAGTGGAAACAGCTACTTCTCTGTCGCTGCGGAATGCAGGACGATAAACCCAAAATGGTTAAAAGTAACAGTAAAAAGCAACTAGCTCGACTTCCTCTATTAATCAGACAACAACAACGAAACCAAAAAGATGTGCCCTTTCCAATTTAGGCGTGATGTTCTCTAGACAGCGAGAGTGACTTTGAAGCATAAAAAGTAGTTAACCTCCCTGGCACGCTGCTGTAAAGGGTGTCTCCTTATATCTATCTGCTTCCAGAATCATTTGGATCAAAGAAAAGTGCCACGCTCTGGCTTTCTCTTGCGATTCAGACTCCATTTCCAGGGAAAGCAGCCACGTGCCACTTATTTTGAATCAATTAATCGTTTTGCCTGTCACCACTGAGTTTTGCTCTAGCTGTCCTTTAAGAAAAGAAACTCAGAAACTAGTTTTAGGACAACACACCCTTTTCCTTCTAAGTGGATGTGGGTAGATCCTCTCTCTGAGACACACTGGCAGATTCTGGTTAGCATCTTCCCTCACTGAAAATGACAGCCCCTCAAATATTTCAGAAAATAAAGTTGCAGGGTTACATATTAAATGTGAAACTAATGAAGGAGAAAAGGTAACATTACTTGATTATCTTACAAGGACAAAATTAAAATTTAAGCAAGCATACTTGAGGACCACTGATAAAATACAAGAATCAGTTTTTATGATATGTTAGTATTATTATGAGACTGAATGATGAAATGTTCACACCAGATGCATCCTCAGTAACAATGTACCTTTAAAAAGAAACAGAAGGCTAACAATTGGTATAGCTGAGAGAGACACACAGTTAATTGTTGAAATTCTTAAAATTAGCTAATAATCAGCCTCAAATTGTCATCTTATTGGTTAACTGAGGCCCCTTTTCAGGCCTGTCTCAGGGCTGATGGATCGGCTGCGTTCTCGCCTGTGAGTAAATGTGTTCAAGCAGTGAAGTGAGAAGTCACCCTGGGCCATGATCATTTGAGAACAGATAGATTTAGCATCTTGGAAGCAGACAGGTGCATTTGCAGCTGGAGATGCTGGACCCCTTTGCTTGATTCAGCGTGTGATTTGGGGATTTCTTAATCACTGAATGATAGATTGAGATTATTTTTCATAATAAGGAGTTATTTTTTTCAGTGAACAACAAAAGCAAGGCGGACCCAACTTCCTCTCTGTGAAGGATAGCAGTGAGCTGCTGGAGAGATCCAGGGTGTCCAGCAGTGAGGCCCTGGTGGAGGCCAGGGCAGGCACAGGCGCGAGGAGGACATTTGACAGCAGAACAGACCCTGCGATGGAACGGGGCCGGAGGAAACTGATTAAGAACTAGCATGGGTCTGGACCGGGACACCCAGAGTCCACCAGGAAAAGGGGAGGGCCAATTTCTGGGGCACGTAGCAAAGCATCCTCCCTGGTTCTACTGGCAAAAATCCTAGCGCGCTATGACTAGAATCTGAAAGTTGTTAAGTTGATGCTCAGACACATCATTGTTAGAGATGTGAAGTCTGAAATGCCACGAACAACAACCTAAGTGTTTATCAAAACTTTACAATGTGTGGACACTATTTATTTACCTGATTTTTTAAAAAGATTTATTTATTTATACATACAAGAGCTGGGATACAGGCCAGAGTTCAGGGTGGTGAGAGGATTCACCAGAGGCACAGTGGGGAGCAGAACAGGCAGACAGACTGAAACACACTGCTGAGGGGAGCAGCGGGTGAAGCAGGAGAGGTCTGCTGTGCCATGTGGGTCCCCTCCCTGGCTGGAGGCAGGGACTGAACGCATGCTGCAGTGGCTGTGGTTTGCTTCATAGTGCATTGCTTAACCCACTGTGCCACCAGGGAGGCCCTTATTTACCTGTTTTTATAGAACCATATGGATTGTGGAAAGATTTTCCAATGGACATCTTTATATATATACACAGAAGAAGAAATGTGCAAATGTAATCATTAAAGTATTGTTTATGTTAGTAAAGGGCTGCAAGCAGCATCATGTTGAACAATATAAAACATGTTAAATCTTGCACAGATATCACAGGCGGCTTTTCAGGCAGTGTAAAGAACGAGACAGGTCTATGGAAACTTCTAGAAAATGCTAAGATGTGCACTGAAAACACAGCATTGAGCTCTCAAGAGGAGTGGATGTTCTCCAGCTAAAGGATTTGATTCATTCCAGGTTTTTTTCTGAAATCAGGACAAAGCAAGACTAACAGGTAGGTTCCAAGAAAGCGGGGTGAACAGGTGAAGGCCTGGTTCCCGATGACGTCATCACCTCTGTGCTTGCTCCAAAGCCCTGCGGGGTGGGGGCAGAATTCCATTTACACTTCCAGCAACAGGACGATGCTTTTTACTTCCAGCTGATGCATATATTTATCACATTTTAATGTTAGAATTTGCAAGTTGCTACACGTTGCCTTTTTTTGAGAAGTGTAAGATAATATAGGAAGTTATTATTTTGTTATGCCCTTTAAGGAATACAATAGAAATAAGAATAATCAATATATTAATGTTATTCCTGAAGGAGTATGGCAATAGAAATGCATTCATTGTATTTATATTGTTCAGTATAATCCCAGAAATATTGAGAAATATTGAGTATAATCCCAGAAATAAGAGAGAATAGAATGTCTATGAGTTGCCCTGAGATGTTTAAAATTCTACAAAATTATGTTTAAATCTTATGTATATGAATTGTAGAGTACAGCATTGTTGATATGATTTGATAAGATTTTGAAGCTTTCTTTGGGTTTTTCAGTTATTGAATGGAAGAACCCTCTACTGGAACTTGTCTTCTTGTTTATCAGAATAATATATTTCTTAAAGTTTCTGGAAAAAAATTAGTCTTTTTTTTTTTTAAATGGTGTACTGACTATGAGTTTTGTTAGCTTACATTATATTTGGGATTTTACATGCTGCATCCCTTTCAATGGTTATGACATGTTTAGGGCTAGGGTGTGCAGAATGGCAGGCTGACAGCCTAGCCCCACTTACAGAATTAAATACAGAGCAGAGGGGGTATCCCTGGTGGTTCAAAGGGTTCCTGCACTGTGATGCAGCCACAGACACTGCAGCTGTGTTCGATCCCCAACCAGGGAGGTGACACACAGGGCACAGCAGACCTCTTCTTCACCCGCTGCTCCCCTCAGCAGTGTATCTCAGTCAATCTGCCTGTTCTGTTCCCCACTCTGGCTCTGGTGAATCCTCACACCTCCCCCCATGCCTCTGGCCTGTACCCCAGTTCTTGTATGCATCAGTAAATACATCTTTAAAAATTAATAAATAAGTATAGAGTGGATATAAGCAATGTGTTGCAGACAGAAAGATATCATGTAAACATATATCTCCATCTCTGTGCATATGTTTTAATAATATAATAGTTGAGATCATAAAGGACACATTTTATCATGGTGAGGCTTGAAGAAAATAAATCTTGACAATTGGTGCAGCTGCAGCATAATTTCCTTCCAAGCAGGCGGTTTGCTTGTCAGACAAGTAATCCCTGGGTAATCAGAATTGCAAGAGGCATTGATGATCATTTAGATAGAGGAGTATAATCCCAGAAATAAAGGTGGCTGAGATGTCCAGTCTGCAAAACACAGAAAGTGCAGGCATGAATTAAAAACAGATCTATTTCAAATCTTCCAGGAAAAGAAGGGGAGCTCATCGGTAACACTGGCGCAGAAGATACACAGTGTGCCTTTTGATGTAATTCTGCTTTTCAGATGAAAAATACTCCCAGAGTAGAATGAGGGACAGTAAAAGTGATGTCAGCTGGTACAAAATAAGACCTCAAACTCTTGCAGGAAAATCATCGATGATGCTGTGTCATATAGTGGTTCAAAAACCAGCTTTCAAGGTTGGATACAACCTTGAGACAAGGTTGTATCAAGTTTGTTGGATACAAACTTGAGACAGCCAGGAAGTGTGAGAACTGTGCTTGTGCCGTCTGAACATCTACTCTGGCTTCTGGGAGGACACAAGACTGGGGACGTCTGCACTGGCGGGCAGCGGCAGAGAATACCGTGGCTCCTCTTTGTGTAACCTCTGTCAGGTACCTCACAGGGCACAGGGTAAGAACATGTGGCCAGCTCAGAAACCACCTGTTGGCGAAGCAGGAGGCGGGACAGGGTCATCTAACCCTAACCCTAAAATGAAAATATAATAAGCTTCAGTTCATTAGAATTAAAGAAAATATTAAAATTCTAGCTGCACACCATTTTGGAATGACATACTAGTATTCTTCAGCCTAGGGGCCTCCCTGTTGGCCAGGGGTTTAAAGTCTCAGCACCATCAAGCTATCATTACCAGGCACCACAGTACAAGCTCAATCCTGGCCAGGGCATGGACCCACGTGGTGCATTAGACCTCTCCTGCCTCCCCGCTGCTCCCCTCTGCAGTGTGTTTCAGTGGACCCACCTGTCTCCGGTGAGTCCGCTCACACACTGCCACTCCCACAACCTCTAGCCTGTCATCTAGTTATGTATGCATTACATAAATAAATATCAAAAAATGTTCCCATCACCATCCCGTATGTCCCCATATGAATGCAAATTTCATTAAAAATCATAATTAAAATATATAGGGAATGGTAAAAGCAGAGCTAGAGAATAATTAGATGTTTTACATGTTAACAATAATTTTACATGTTAACAATAACAGAGTGAAGAGAGCAGCGCAATGGTAGAAGAAACACAAAGCAGTCTAATAATATCAAAGAAAAAAATAGTAAATTAAAAACAATTTAGTTGATAAATCTCTTCCAGGAAGTGCTTTGAAGTCACTGGAATGAACAGGCCCATGGCTGGCATAACCGAGCAGAGAAGTGAGACCTGCTGCATGGGGAGCGTTAGACTCCATTTTGTATGTTATTCATGTAGGCACTTTTGTCTATCAACACATTTGAAGATGTTATTAGTCATTTTTAGAAAATATATTTAATTAAATAGGGTTTTAAGTTATAGGAAATTTACATGGAAAATGTGTCGTGGACTGAATTTTTTATATCACCAAAGCATTTAAAAAGAATTTATCATGGGCTTGCAAGCTTCTTTTCAGAGTTTTTTAAGAAAAAAGTAATTTTCAATCTTATCTGTGATAAACACTAGATACTACAAAAAGCATATTAAAATTGAAAGTTCTGCAAAGTGAAATTGAAGGTTGCAAAGTATTATAAAGTATTATTATACTATAGAATTACTAATACTTAAAGTAGTTTAAATAAGCATTACCAAATCAATAACAATATGGCAGCAAAATATTAGGACAATGTATAGTAAAATATGAGGTCTTATTTCAGAAATAGAAAAAGCCTGGCTGGAAGTTGCATAAAAATGTTTATGGAGTCATTCATTAAAAAAAATCATAAATTCATGAAACTAGAATAACCTGAAGTGATTAGCACTAATGATATAAAATTACTAAATATTCATATACTGCATAACATGTTTTGTTAACTAAAGCCATAGAAATTTGTATAACTTTGATTACACATTTAAAAAGAAGTTTTAAAATGCTGTAATATATGCAATATCATATCTTTATATATAAACTATATAGAAACTATTATCTGAGGAGAGAAACAGAATATTCTAAGCATACTAAAATAAGGAGATGAAATAATTTTACCTTAAGTAAAACTCTGGCTTAGTGAAGTATAAAACTGCCTGTCAAATAGTCCTGTTTTTTCACATCAAATTCAAAACATAAACTTTAGTCAACATGTTAAAATGGAAAGAGAAGGTGATTAGGATTTATACCATATTCCTCTTGCCTTCTTTTTAAACCCCAGCCTCTTCTGTTCAATCATAATATCTGCCAGTACCGAGATCTTTATTTCAACAGCCAAAGTGAAGAACAGTCAGACTGGTTTCTAGAAGATGCTGCTGTTATGAATATTCAAGTTCCAGATAATTTGAATACATTTAATCATTTATATTTGTGTGCCTTTATATACATATAAATATGTTTGTATATTAAATATGCTTATGTTGACTCATATATCCACATATATCAATATTAATAAAATATTCTTTGAATTATATACTGGAAATATGTACTAAGCTCCCCTGCCTCAGTTTTTTCGAATTTATCACCTTCAATGCATTTAGTTAGTTGATAATTACAGGAATAACACATTAAAGCACACAGACTGTAAAAAAATGAATAACATTAGTTCCAGCCATTGATAATGTATATACTACAGCAATACACAATGCAACAATAAAAACAGTTTCTGGATATGTAAGGTAAGGAAATCACTAGAGGAAACTAGAATGGATGAAGATGAGATAATAAATAGGATGATTAGCAAACAAAATCTCCACAAGTCAAACTGAAGTCAGAAGAGTTAACGAAATGTGGATGATAAAGTACATTCGGAAGTAATCAGATAGGAAGTGGTGGTGTGCGAGTTAGAGACAGAGCTATATCCTTAACTCCATAAGAAGATAAAATAGGAAAAAAGTTGCAAAGAGCAGGGTAATAGTTGTATATAAATTCAGTTCAGGAAACTATTATATTTTTGCACACCCATCTAGTTGCATAAGAGGAATGTAAATCCAAACATTTAAACTAAATAGTCTTTAAGTGTCTTCTAAAACAAATGCCTATATTATAATGTTAAAATGTGTTTAGTACCTTTTATTGTGCCAATACTGATATTGAATTCATTTAAAATATTGATTTTATCTTGTTTTATATGCACGTGTTCAAATTTAGTTAATTTACATAATGGCACAAATTGCATTGTCTTTGCTACATTCTGTATATGCTGGTCATTTTATTGAAGAATAAGTTCAATGTGTCTGATAAGAACTAAATAACTGTTATGGTTATTGTTCAAAGTTCAAGATGTTGGGTAAGAACTAGATAAGTACTATGATTATTTTTCCAGAAAAGATTGGTCAGGTGGCTGTTTTCTATATCCTCAAGTATGTATCCATCTAGTTTGAATCAATAACTTGGTGTATCTGCCCATAAACATCATTTTTTGTATGTAATTCAATGAATAAGCCAAATGGCATAACGGTATTCCTAACATTTTACTGAAAACCACTAACAGTTACCAGATCCAGGGCAGTACTCTGTTGTACATGCAACAAGACAACCCATTTAATCTTGAACATTTTACTGAAAACCACTAACAGTTACCAGATCCAGGGCAGTACTCTGTTGTACATGCAACAAGACAACCCATTTAATCTTGCACACCAGCCCTAGCATGTAGCTATCACTGCCCATATTTGCAGGGAGTTAGTCTGGCCAGGTCCTGTGCGTTTCCAAAGCCAGCCAGTGAGTGACAGAGCTCACCAGGATGGGCGGCTCCAGAGCAGATGCACATACTCACCACGCCTTCCTACCTGCCAGTGCTGGAAAACATTCTACAGCATTAATACAGGAATTCTATTTTATATTCCCAAACAGCTCTTATTGCTTCAAGATGCATTAGCGTCAAGATGTCTTATGTCTGTTAAGGAGATACTAACAAAGACATTTTCAAGGGTTATTGTTTATCCCAGAAAATAACATTTGTTTTATTTTAAAAAAATCAAACTATCTTTCTCCACTTGCAGCATTTGGGTCAAGACTTTATGTACCCATACACAGCCTTAGGCCAGCTCCATTTTCTAAACTGCTAATTACATGCAGTACATTAAATCATCTCTATGTGGGAAAAAGCTACTTAATCAATTAATCTAATTAGCAGTAGGCAGAGGGGATGGGTTATCATGTGATAATGACCCCTTCGGGATGTGTTTCTGGCACATGCAACTCATATTTAAGTGGTAAAGGAATAACCACCGGTGTTGGCTTCATTACGTTGTATCTAGATTTAAGACCCTTTAAGTTTTCACAACATGTTACTTTTGTACTTGCAAATAGAAATAATGATAAATACCTTTCTTTTCTGCCTTAAGGGGTATGCTTTCAAGAAACATTTGCTTAAGTGAGAATGTAATGTACCCTGTAGCTACTGAAGTTCCAACTTAGAGTTAATGGGACTGGATGTTAGAGTCATGAACCAACGGCTAGGGCTTTATTTTCATCAGTTTGCTGCAAGTGTATCTCAACAGGCACCTTATTAATTAGAAAATGGGTGCTATAAAACATGACCTTTAAAAGTGGAATGTAGTCATGGAGATAGGCTGATGTGGATGTTGGAAGTGCTAGAGAACTACAAAGACTGGATTTTTTTTTGTATTGGGATAAAATACACGACGTTTTCATTAAAATTTCCAATCAGGCAGTTGTCTTTATGAATATCTTTTTTATATTTATGTTTTACTTATTTCTTTCATATAATCATCTTGTATATTTTACCTTATGTGTGTGTATTTATCGTATATGTTTATCTTCATCTTTATCTGACCTGTTACTGTGTTCTCATGAAAGTACTGCATGGGGAAGGGCTGTCTATTAGTAAGCCACACGGATGCCAGCTGAATCTCTTGTAGGAGTTTATAATTGTTTCAGTCTATATAATCTTTAATTATACGGATACTACTGAGTTTTACATGAGGATTCAATCTGTAGAACAGTATTAGTACACTTTGGATTGAGGGTCAATTTCATTTTTAGTGTAATTGAAATGTCTCAATATGCACTTATACATAATAATGGATTTCTTAATTTCCAAGTATTTCTTACTGTGAAAGACTTTAAATATGTAAATTATAGTGAAATATAATTCAGCAGTTTAATCAAATGAATAACTAATTGATAAATTAACAAGTTCAGTTTCAAGGGTTAGTATGAAATATCTGTAACTCCTCTCATTGAAACTGCCTGATCCTCCCCTCCACCTTCAGAATCCAACTTATCTGGTGGTGTTCTTCAGTTTGAAGATCTTCTTGACCAATCTAACTCATTGACTTTGACCTAAGTATCTACCTCATTGTTCACCTAAAATTATAATCCAGAAACCAAAGGTAATTTCTAAAATAGTTGTTGAAATTTGCAATAACCATAGCAGAAAATCAAGCAAAATTTGTTAGCTAAATGAGGGAAGGAATGACTCCTAACTAGAACAGAACTAATTTTAGGATTATGGATTATATTTAGTTATTAACAAAATAATTGTATTTATAGCTATATATGTAATTAAGGATTTATCACCTTTATTTTTTCTGTTGTTGGTTTGTTAAGGCTTGAAGCCTGGAGGAGTTAACCTGTGTGCCCTGGTCGCACGGAGAGTAAGGGTTGGGTTTTCCGAATCAAGATGTGTGGCTCTCAGGTCCGTGGGCAAGTCTGGCCCGAAGCCGGAAGGCTGCTTCCCCGCGTCCAGTTCTGTTTCTGAAGTTACCTGGACGCGCTCCTCCAGGTGGGCGTCCTCGCTGGAGCGGTAGGACAGGTAAAGCCTCCTCGTCCCAAACACAGCTCGCCTTGGAGAAGCAGCTTGCAGCTGTGGCTAAGAGCCAAAGCCCCTCGCGACCCAGCCCCGCAGAGCAGGAGCCGCGCGGCAGGAGCAGCGGCGCAGCCTGGACAACCACTGCCTGCCCGGTGGCCCGCACGGCCTCGTGGAGATGAGGCAGCGCGGTCCAGGCCTTGCTGCGCGCCTGCCGGCTGGCCGACCCCAGAAGCAAGCACTGTCCAGCACCCGCCCTGAAAGTAGCTCAGGACTCCCCCAGAGGCGGGCTGGAAGTTCTAGCGTCCCCACGTGGGCCTGAGGAGATGCACTTGCTGGGGCGCTCGGCTTGAAGTGCGCCCCGGAGCAGGCCCGCAGCGGGCTGAGAGCCACCCGAGAGCACCCGGGATTTAAGAGGCTACCAGGGTCCGGCTGCTTGGGGCCTCCTGGGGACAGAGAGCACTGAGTTTGGGGGTTCTGTGTGTGTGTGCAAGGCTGGGCCCTCCCAAGATCACCCCAACGCGGGCAGGGGACACTTGAAGCTTCCCCGCTGCACACGTGCCCCCACCCCCCCACTCAGAGCAGAAAGCTCCCTGCACAAGGCTTAAGCAAAACCTCAGACCACACGCCCAAGCATAAGCTGCACTGATCCCAGGGCATCTTCTAGGAGACCAGGCCTAAAAATAAAACCGTCGGTCCCTGGAAGTCTGAAGACTGGGCACCGCCGAGGAGACGCTGGCTCAGGAGCCAGAGCCAGGGGGAAGCAGCTCGCGGGGTGGACACCGGGTTACGAGCTGCGCCAGCCCAGCCACGCGGAGGAGGCGGCACAGGCGCCTGAGTGGGTGAGCCCACCTCGCATTCTCCCTTTCCATAGGCACTTTGGAGGCACATATATCTAGGCGCCGCGGGCTTACTTGAAAGAAGATATGAGAATTTAATAACATAAATCTAAGTATATTACACATGCCTATACACTGTATTTGTAGTTGTTAAGTGCAGGCATGTATTTATCCACAAATATGCATTTAAGTATACATATGTGCATGCATATACATTTATTTTCCATCACATGAAATTCCCAGCACTCACCTGGGTACCTGCCATCACATATGCCCCTGCTATTCACAGCAGGACCTCCCTCACACCATTTGGTGACACAGTTCGGAACCCCTATACATCTAGCATTTTAAAATTGCGAATAAAAAGAAAAAACTTCAAAGTCTCATCAAAATAATTTCTTCCACGCTCATTACCAGACTCTTAACAAATCCATAACTTCATCGTGTGCACAAGCTGGCACCTCCTCACACCTCCCTGCAGATAAAGGAGTCTCTGCGAGCTTTGATGAGCGCGAGACGGCAGCAGCTAGCACAAAGCACGTCGCCTTCCTATTACCTTGGCTCGAAACTGTCTTCTCAGCTACCAGCTATGCAAACTTGGGCAAGTTAGATGTTACGAGTTGTATGACCACATTCTGTCTCTGCACCAGTGAAACTGAGAAATGATTTTGCCCTGCTTGACTTTTCTATAAAATGACATAACCTATGAGAAGCACTTAGCAGACTACTTGGCACATACTAAAACTCAATATATATTAGCTTTCACTAAAAGTAAAAATGCGTTGGTACTTTATAAGTTGACTGAAGACTATGAAATAATAATTACACTCACTGTAACCCTGATGCCAAAACCTTGACAGAGAAGTGTGAATAGAGGCTGACATATTTCTACAAGATTTACTGAACTCCGGATTTAAATATAAGGTTTTAATTCATTGTATTGCTGAAAGTTAGGTAGCTTAACATTTGAAAGGTGCTTTACTGTAAGAAAAGAAAGTGAAGGTTTAATATATAGGCTCATAGTCCATAATTCATCATCCCAAACATATACCTCTTTTTACCAATTGCTCTTTAAATTATGTTTGATTATTTTTGCTCTTGAGTACTTGATCTGCTAAATAAATGCATGGATCTGTGAAAGAATACAGCATGATGCAGACCAATAATTCAGATTGTCTGCTGTGATTTCAGGCATTCATTTCAGTTGCCTGCATGCATTTTCCTTTCTTCATACACATATCTATTGGAATATGAATTCATTCTGTAAATTAACACATTAAGAGTCTACATCAATCATATTGAAAAGTTAGTGAGAATGAAATATAACACTCATTTCACATCCGTTTATAAAGTACAGCATGCTCTTAGACAAAAAAAAAAGAAAAACTTAGTTTTGCATAAATAAATTCTGAATGCAGTTAGTACATTGTCACACAGCAGTATGCCCTGCAGGTTCTGACACCAGCTTCCTTTAACATGTCACCGAGGTGCTTCTAAAATGAGATCCTCTAAGGGGAGATACACAATACTTTCTTTTTAAAATGAAATTTATTTATTTACTTTCTCATGCCTTTGTTCATTTTTGTACAATATTTGATTTCTCCCCTCAGGTGTAGTCCCCATAGTTCTCCCACCACAGCCCCCAGGCCTGTCTCCACAGTCTTCCTCCTCTGTTTGGCCCCTCCCTCACTCCTCCCTGCTGGATGCCTCATATCTATGGTCAGCTTGCAGGTTTAGTCTTTTCCCTGGACCTTTCTTTCATTTTACTATATTCCACAAACAAGTGAAAGCATGTGCTATTGATCTTTTTCCTTCTGGTTTATCTCTCTTAACATCCTTCCAGCCCAATCCATGTTGCCACAAATATCATGAGTTGATCTTTTTCATTGCTGAGTAGTACTCCACTGAGAAACACAATACTTGCAGGCACTTTACGCCACTGCTTTTCAAACCCTTGGTGGTTTTCTGGTATTGTTTTCGAACATACCATACCAGCAAATGTTAACCTACTCTTGGGAAAAAATGCCATTTTCATAATGCAATTTCTTTCTACCACTGTGGATGCCAGTGGTGGATGCAGATCCAGAAACAAGCAAGCCTGGCACCCGGCCCTGCACAACCAGCTTCCATACTCATATCAGCATTCTTCAGACGATGCTTTTCTCAGCATGTACCTGAGATGATGGGTGAGCCCATGTGGTTTGTAGGACCTGCAAAACACATGAAGCATATTCGCTTTCAAGTTTTGCTTTATTTGATATCAAGCATTCTTTTATCACAAAGAAGTTTCAGCATTTTTACTGATGTCCACAAAGGCTGTTCAGTTTCCTTGTTTCTGGATGCTTCCTTTCATAGAAGATAAATAATAAACAAACATGCACTTACAAAAATGGTAAGACAGTTCACACTAAGGGCTCTGAGAAAAGAAAATGTAGAATGCTTGAGTGGGTCCTTTTTCAAAGCAATGTCATCACAGAAGGCCTGCCTTTTAAAGATAACATCTGACCGGTGGCCTGGAGAGGGGTGAGCGAATAAACACGGAAGCACATATGCAGCAAAAAGAAGGCCAAGGACAGATACGAGGTCAGGCCTTATGTGAGGACCAGCAGCGTCCGTTACTGGTGCTGTGAAGGGGAGTGCAGAGTCCCGAAGTAGGACCTAAGTTTATACTCACGGTGAACCAGGCCTACTTGACACTAGATGCGATCGCAGCAGGCTGGGTTCACGAGGCTTAGAGACATGCTTGCCCTGCTCTCAACGCTCAGGGTCCCTGCTGCTGGACACGAACCCAGAGTGGACAGAGTCAGATGCAGCCTTCAGTGTGGCTGAGGAGCAACGAAGCCAGCATCGCTCAAGGAGGGAGCTCATGAAGAGGGGCTGTATGGCATTAGCACTGACTCAGGGAGCACAAATATTTTCCAGCCTGGAGATTTTCCGCAGATTCTTGGAATGCATTCAGTAGTGGGTGGGACTGGATGTTGCTACTGAATTACAAGGTGTTTTTGTTTCAATGTCAAAAAGTACCAAGTGGACTTTCAGGAGCCTTAAATGCTCTCAACTGAGCTTGAGTGGCTGGGGAGGTCTGACGAGCTGCAGACGGTTAGTTTCATGTTTCTTCATGTCTGGAGGAAATGAAAGCGGATTCTTGCACTCGGATGACATATTTGATCTGAAAGTGAGTTTTCTTCAGTGATTGAATAAATTTGAGTTTCAAAAATTGTAAGAGTATTTACTTTTTCCTATATGTAGTATGATTTTGTTTATGCTAATAAAAGAAACTGTCATTAATTAACATTTTAATCACTGTAGGTATTTCTGGTAATTGCATGTTTCCAATGCTGTCATATTCTCTTCCAAAAAGATTCCAATTCATAAATATTCAATCACTAGGGTTCATTTTCATCATAAAAGCATCAATCTCTATGTTATTTATAGGAAAAGTAATATAATTACAGTTACTGCCTTGAAACCTAAATGCCTTCAATTGCTATTATTAGTGCAAGGGTGTATGACTAGATAGTTAATATAGGAAAAAAGGACACAAAAGAGCAAAGAAACATCAGGATGAAGGAATAATCATTCTATCAGGCTCACAGGAAATTTCCACTTAAATTTAAAATTTGAAATAAAAAGCTGAGTAATTGGTCTACGAATTTAAACAGTGTTGTCAGTCAAACATGCAGTCCTTTACAAAAATCCCTATTTCAAGGTCACCTCTGCATTAGGGTAGTAGTTGTGGAATTAGTGGAGCATTTATGGCGATAAGTCATGTGTTGGCTCTTGAAAAGTGGTTCCCAGTCCAGGTACAAAAGGAATGTCCCCAGCCATTCTGAGTGAGTTCGCTCCATGGCGTCCTGCAATTTTCCTTCCAAATGACTATTCCAGGTGGCTCAAATTCAGTGTCTTTGTCCATTATTTGAGAAAAAATTCTAGAAGAATTATTAGCTTCATTTTTTTTTCTTGGTTTCAGCAACTTCTTACAAGGCATACCTCCAAGTTTGGTGTAAAATTGTGTTAACACCTAGATTTTATTTCCAAGTTTCTCTCCTATTTTGCTTCAGTGAAGCACCTTTCTCTGTCTAGAAATATATATTAACAATACAACAACCAGCTTTAAAAAAACCAAAAGACCCGCCCCCTGGGCCCTTCTTGGATCGTGTGTTCCAGCTGCAGCGATGCACTGAGAGCTTTTGCGTCATCTACTGTAAGTCGGAAGCGCCGCCATTTTCTCCTCATTGGCAGCCTCAAAGCAAGATCAGATTCAGAAGGTAATTACAGTGGTAAAACGGGATTGTTTGCTTGGACGTTTGCTCCGGGGAGGCATCTCCGGAGAGTCTCCTCAGACAGGTCATGGGCAGGGACTGGCAGAAGAGGAGGAGGTGGGTCCAGATGGAAACCGGAACAGCCATGGGGCAAGAGGCTGTGCCCAGAGCAGACGGCGAGCAAACCGCAAGTGCAGAGAATTAGCAAACTGATCTCGCTCCCAGGCGTGGAGAAAGGATTCCTGCTACACAGTCCACCAAGAAGTTTGCTAAACAGGTGGATGCAAAGACGCTCCAAGGTAGTGGCCTGGCTGGGGAGCCACTCGGGGGTGACTGGGCTGGCTCAAACTGCCAGCAGCCTTCTCCTGAATTTTTAAGTTGCTTTCCTTTTTAAGATTTCATTGATTTTCACTCTATTTTTAATGATTTCTCTTCTTCTCCTTAGTTTAGGTACACATTGGCTATCTTTATCTAGTTTTTTAAAGGTTTCTATATTTAAAAGTTTCATAGGAAACTGCTCACAAGAAATACATAACTGATGATGCCACAAGTCAAGAAAATAGCCCTAAAAAGCTAAGAAGCGCTGTGCAGGAGAAAGCGCCTTCGTGTCTGGAAAAAATTAAAGCAGTTCTTCCACGTGGATGACATAGTGAGGCAGGTCATAGGCTTCATAGATTCATAGATTTCAAAACAACTGGACTCAAGGAAATAGAAAGAAAGACGAAGAAGCTTGACCCAGAGCTCGGAAGTGCAGTGCACCAGCTTCGGGGCTGAGTTCCCGCTGCTGCGGGAAGCTCACGGCTCTGTCCATGTCCACAGCGGGGAAGAAGCTGTTGCTTGACGCTGAGGCTGCACCCTCGCACCTGAGCTTCTGGGAGCGCTCGGCCCTGTGAGGAACCCAGGACGCTTCGAGCGCAGCTCCAGCCCCCGAGGGCGCTGACGGGCGCACTGGCACACAGCACACACCATGGAGATGGTGCCGCCACATGGCCAGCTTGTAAATTCGAGGCGACGCATAAAGGTCCTTTCCGAAGTGGATCACCTAGATCAGCAGGGACCGAATACTCTCGCTTGCATGGCCGCCTTGCAGTGGGCACCTTATCTCCAGCCTTGCACACTCCAGAAATAATGGGCGTTTTTTGACAGATCAAAAAATCAGACTCATAGACTAGAGCCACTGTTGACTAAAAAATAATTAAAATTGTAAAGTACAAAATGTAGACAATGCAACTTGTCCCTGTATTTTGAAAGGAATAGTAATTTAGGTGAAAGACTTTTAAAACTTCACATCCCTTCAGCACGCTGCGGCATTAAAAAGTCAATTACTTTCCGGGACTTAGTGTGGATTTTAAGACGTGTATGAAGTGGGAGGCCCGCACGGGGTGAGAAGTTGGTTCCCTTATTATAATTTTTAATTCCCTGATGTCATCAGCGACTTTGCTGCACAGCCAAGCACCTACTTAATCCCTGCAGAACTTTTTTCTGATTATCTGGGTGCCCCAAAATTTAGCCTGGAAACTTTAGCTTGAATCATTATGTAAATTGCTTTATGAGAGAATATAACCTTATGTCTTCCTGATGGAAACAGAAACCGAAAGAGGCAATCCGGAATTAACGACTCCGCCTCTGAAGAGGCGCCAGTGCGGGCTCACACGGAAGCTGAGTGTTGATCCCCCAGCCCACTGCCGACGCCAGATTAGTCCAGAACAAGGGTCACTCAGAGCTGATTTTAGCTTTTGTTTCCTGCCACATTAAACCCCGAACAATTGTTATTTCCTACGGAAAGGTTAAAAAAAAGGCTACACATTTATTAATTAGAACTTTTACTGATAACAGGAGGATATGAGTTTTAAGGATATCCAGATATTTTGTTAACATTGTGCATTTTTATGAACACACCAAGAAGAAGCTATGTCATTTCTGATAGGCAAATCTGCAGCCTGTGACACCCAGGAGTGGAATAATAATGAGATGTGGTTGTGCCCACACGGGGCTCCCTCAGGGAGGGGAGGGTAGGAGAGGGGAAGGGAGGGGAAGGAGGGAGGGGGAGGGGAGGGAAAGGAGAGGGGAGGGCAGAGGAGGAGAGGGGAGGGAATGGAAGGGGAGGGAGGGGGCTCCGGGGAGGGCTGGAGGGGAGGCACCTCAGCAGCTGGGGGCGCTGGGGTGAGCCAGGAAGGGCTCTCAGCAGCTCTGCATTTGAGTACCTGACTGAGCACCACCTGAAACACAGGTAATTTTCAAAATACTCCACCATTTCTTACCACGACAAAATAAAAGTTAAACAGAAGAGAAAACACCTTTTCCATCTCTTACTTCCAGGAACCCTGCATGTCGCACCTCCCGCGATTCTCCACGCCAGCTCCGCGGATGCACGTCCGCTCACTGGAGCAGCAGTCCTGGCCCAGCGCTGGCTCCGCAGACGGGTCTTCAGCCGCCTGTGACCCCCACTGGAGAAAAGGCTGTTTCCTGCTGGTCGGTGACACCTCAGCACGGGACTCCTGGGACAGCCCTTTCAGCTTATGCTGCCCCCGGCTGGGACCTGCCTCACGGGCCCGGGGCCCTGCACGCGCCCAGCTGCCGCAGCCCGGAGGCCTTGGGGCTCGGAGGTCGCCGACTCAGACTGGCCTCGGACGGCTGGCCACTGTGTGGATCTTGCCACCGACTTTCTGGGGACTTCTTGCTCCAGCTGAGGAAGGCGACCATCCTTCCACTGACTTCCACTATTCTGCCAAAATATACGTTTATTTATTTAAGGTTTTATTTATTTATTCACACAAGAGCTGGGGTGCAGACGAGAGGCGCTGGAGGGTGAGAGGAGTCCCCAGAGTGGGGAGCAGAACAGGCAGATCGGCTGAAGCACACTGCTGAGGGGAGCAGCGGGAGGCAGGAGAGGTCTGCTGGGCCCTGTGGGTCCTCCCTGGCCGGGGATCGAACTCGTGCTGCAGTGGCTGCGGATGCTTCACAGTGCGGCACCCAACACCCGCGCCACCAGGGAGGCCCCTGCCAAGACTTTTAAAGACAATGCACCGCGCTGTTTTGCTGAACCAAAGGACACGTTGCAAAGTAAACCCGCCTGGTCATAAAAGGGGCGCTTCTCTGGTCAGGGGAGAGACAGGCTACTGGGACCTGACCGGGTCTCTGCACAGATGGACGGATGCCGGGCCAAGCCAGAACCCTCCGCTGCTTCCAGGCCGCACTGTTCTCGCCCAGAGAATCTGCATCCAGCCAGCAACGGCCACAGCCCGCGCGCCCTCGCAAGGCCTGGCCGGGCACGCAGGGTCAGTGTGAGGCTTGGGGAGGGCGCCCCATTGCACGCTCAAGTTCTGTTCAATTCTTCAGTCTCTCCGAGCAGTTTCTGTCAGGTGCTGACGCCCACGCCTTCTCTCCCATGGAATCGGTGTTTGGCTAAGAAAGAAGCAGTGCGGGTCAGCTCTGTGCGGGTCTCCTTCTTTCCAGGATTTTGTTTTCTCAAGAAATTATTATCTGGGTGACTTTCCAGTTTCCCGGACTTCCACACGTCAACCCCAGCAGAGAGACAGAGAGGAGAGGCCGGCCTCTGAGTTCTCTTTGCCAGTTAATTAGCCCGCGACGGCTCCCCTTCGGTCACTGAAATAGAAAATGTAAATGAGTCTCCGAAACGCGAAAGTTTCAATTCTGGAATTGTCAAGGCTTTTATTAAGCCTTCCGGTACAGACGCCACAAATAGAGTAAATATTTAGCCTCCACCTGTCTTCGTATCCGTTTTCGGAAGTTTTTCAGCACGACGGACTGGGAGAGGCTGAACCCCTTCCTCCGCCTGCAGAAACGCGCCCAACCTCTCCTGCAGCCTGGTTTGCGCGTGGACCCCAAACAGCACGAAGTCCACTTGCAATTGGTTCTCCTGTTTAACACACAAAAACTGAGTCTTCCTCTTGTAATTTTTTTTTCAGGAAATACCCTGTTTTCATTTTTCTTCTTAGCAGAAAACTCACTTGTTGGCCTTGGCTGTGTAGGCACTTCGTGTTCCGGTTGTGCAAAGAAGTCTCCCTCCAGTGCACCTGAAACACCCAGAGTTGCTGTTCTTTGGGACTTGCACTCTGAAAAACCAGGTCGGCGTCCCGGCGGCTCGCGGACTGCCTTGGAAAGTGAGCAGCTCGTCGCGGAGCTGGTCCCCAGAGGCTTCAGGGACCAGGAGCTCTCCCGCCTCTGCTCCCGGAGGACCCACCCACGAGCCGAGGGCGGAGCTCCGGGGACTCGAGGGGGCTCGCGGGCCTGTCACAGCCAGAGTCCTCCACCCCAGGCTGCCCAAAGCGCTGCCCCGCTGACAACTTCAGGGGGACGGAGCTGTCCGGGTGCAGGCCGAGGGGCGCCCGGGACCCCAAACCTGCATGCTCCAGACGGTTCTGCCGTGCCTCTGGCAGGGACAAAGCTGCTCTTTGTGAGATGTGTCCTCAGGGTTAGCGATGCGGAGAAGGAGGCCGAGGACGCCCCTTCCCAGCGAGGCCCCAACCGCCGTCCCCTCGTGCGTGAGCGCCCAGCCGAAGGGGCTGGCCACAGCAGGGCCATGGAGGCCCAGCGCTCGGCGCGGTCTAGGGCACCTCGGGGGCACCAGTAGAAAAGGGCAGAGGGCGCCAGGCGAGTCTGGGGGGAAAGGAGCAAAATCAAACAGGGAAAAAGTAGAGGAGAGAAAGATTTCAAAATGTGAACCCCCGTCTCACTCACATCAGGCGCCCCCTTACCAGCTTGTAGCCAAGGCTTCAGCAGGGCGGCCAAGGTCAAGAGCAAGGTCAAGGGGTGCTGGGGGCAGGGGTCTCTCGGGAGGGCAGACTAGCACCAGCGCCAAGGCCTTGAAAAGAGCCACAGCGCAGAGCGGCTGCAGGGAGCAGGCCCCCCAGAGGCACAGGGCCTCGCCCAGGGCAGCCCCCGGAGCAGGAGCGGCAGCAGGGACCCGGGTGTCCCGGGCTCGTCACTTCGGCATGAACCTGAGCGTGCTTCGTGCGCTGCTGTCCGGGTCTACTGAACTTTAATCTGAATTTCCTGAAACAAAGCAAACCCTGAAAACACCTTGACGCGAGTGCCAGAGGAGCTTCCAGTCTGCCTGCTGAGACGGCAGAGACCCCTGTTTCTGTCTCTGGGCTTCCCCAGTGCCCTGCAGAGTGGAAGAATGAAAGTGCGTTTGCTCCACGGACGCATTGAGTTAAAAAAAAAAAATTACAAAGGCAAGTTACGTATTTTCAAGCAAATGATTTGTGAATCAGGTCCAGGTATTAATCCGAGCTTTAATATCACTAATTAATTAACCTCAGCTGCAGCAGCCACAGCTGCAGAGCAAGGATTATGGGATGACTTATCTGAGAGTAAAACAAATCCATTATTTGAACAAAGTATCTTTTAAAATGGTTGCCTGAAACCTACAAAAGCTTTAAAGAATGTTGATATAAAAATCACTCTCAAAAGTCATTTAATTCCCTAGGATACTAAAACTCACTCAGCTTAAAAAAAGAAAATAAAATTTAAAAAACCTCAAACTTTAAATACTTGGAGATCAATCCCCTTGTCTTTAAACTCAAATCCAGCTGATTCTAGTGTTTGCACAGCCCTTGAAGAGGCACCAGTGTGCAAAGAGCAGGCCTCCCCTCTGAGCGAAGAAGGGTGTTGACGGGTTAAGCCGCCCCTAGGTGTCAGCTGTCTTCCTATTGAGTGGGTCCAAAACTTCACCTCAAAATGTCTTTGTGCCAAGAGCTTTCTTCAGTTAAGTTTTGGTGGAGGTTGTTGTTTTGGGGAGAGTCATTTAGTGGATGGAGAAGGGCCCCACTGGGACCCCCATGACCTGGTCTCTGTCCTTGGAAAAGCGGGGCTCAAATCTGCACCCCTCTGTTGCTATCCTCTCTGGGGTAACCCCCCACCTGGAACGTCTCTTTTCTGCACCCAACTCTCTTTGTCTCCCTAACTTATTTAAGATGGCATCTGAAGCAGTGTGCTAAGTTTCTCGGGGTGTCCTTCCTTATGATTTTTTATTTTTTATAGACTTTATTTATTTAGGCTCACAAGAGCTGGGTACAGGCCAGAGGTACGGGGGTGAGAGGAGTCATCAGAGACAGAGTGGGGAGCAGAACAGGGGATCCACTGAAATCCACTGCTGAGGGAGCAGCGGGAGGCAGGAGAGGTCTGCTGGCCATGTGGGTCCCTCCCTGGTCGGGGATGTAACTCGTGGGCAGTGTCTGCAGATGCTTCACAGAGCGGTGCTTACCCCATTTTAAAAATCTTATCAATCTGTCAAATATTTATTTGACTATTTGCAAGCCTAGAAGAACTGAAAAGGTATGAGATGATACCTTTGTACCTTGACACCATAAAATACTGAATTAGGCAATGAAATAGCCTTAGGTTGAAACAAAAGCAAATTAATACAAAATTCAGAGAAGTCTGCTTCTGTGAAGCTGTAAGTTAGCTCATTAATCCTACAATTTTATATTGACTTGAAATGCAATTTTGTGAGCTGACTTTATATACAATAGTGAAAATAAAATTTTAAAATATACAAGAATACAATCAAGTCAATTCTCACAATGCATAGATGGTAACATTGACCAGATTCTTTATGTCTTGAGTGTAAATGCAGTGAAAATGGATCTGAATTTCTATCTTGTTGTCACGTAGTACAGTTATATTCAATTTTAATGTATTTGTGGTATTATTATATTCTTATTTTATCCATATATTCTCAAAAATAGAGAATCATTAAGACAGGCCACATTCACCTTATAAATTATCAGTTTACAAGGAACCACAAACCCCATATAACACATATCCTGAAGTATTTAAAGAAAATGGCTTAGAAACCATCAAGATTAAAATGGAGGCACCTCCCTGGTGGTCGGGGCATTCAGTCTCAGAGCTGTCAGTTCCATGGCCCGAGTTCAATTCCCGGCCAGGGAGCTGACCCACAGGGTGCAGCAGACCTCTCCTGTCTCCCCTCTGCTACCCTCAGCAGTGTGATTCAGTGGATCTGCCTGTTCTGCTCCCCGCTCTGTCTCTGGTGACTCCTCTCACCCCCTCTGGCCTATACCCCACTTCTTGTAGCATAAATAAATAAATCTTTATATTTTTTTAAAGATTTATTTATTTATGCATACAAGCACTGGGGTACAGGCCGGAGGTGTGGGGGGTGAGAGGATTCACCACAGAGAGCGGGGAGCAGAACAGGCAGATCAACGGAAGTACACTGCCGAGGGGAGCAGCGGGCACAGCAGGAGAGGTCCGCCACACCACGTGGGTCCCCTCCCTGGCCGGCAGCAGGGATCGAACCCGTGCTGCAGTGGCTGCGGTCTGCTTCATATTGCGTTGCTTAACCCACTGCACCACCAGGGAGGCCCTAAATAAATCTTTAAAAATATCACATCATCAAACTAATTAAACATCTAAAGCATTTCCTTTTTTTTTTTAAGGATTTATTTATTTGTGCATACAGGAGCTGGGGCACAGCCCAGAGTCATGGAAGGTGAGAGGAGTCACCAGACAGAGTGGGGAGCAGAACAGGCAGATCCACTGAAACACACTGCTGAGGGGAGCAGCGGGGAGACAGGAGAGGTCTCGCGCCCTGTGGGTCAGCTCCCTGGCAGGGGATCGAACTCGCGCTGCAGTGGCTCGTATGCGTCACAGTGCAGTGCTCAACCCGGGAGGCCCTAAAGTATTTCTAATATTAAAAAAAGAGAAGACACTAGGAGTAGCTGAGAGTCTGTATAGAACCGTGATGTAAAATTATTGCGGAAACACATGGACCAACATAAAGATGTTTGCAGAGAAGTCAGCTTTTTTGCAAAGCCCAGATCCAAAATATTTCCCCCACTCCCTCTCCACACTCAGGCCCAATAAATACAAATTCTACAAAGAGAGGACACATAAGTAAGATTCAGCTCTGCAACTCACAGGCAGAGACGTGTTTGTCACATCGTAAACAATCAGTGTGTATTTGTCTAGTGACTGGACTGCAAAATATATAGCTGTGTGTGTGTGCCTGTGTGTGTGGTTCAAAATACTTGAAAATATTCCTAGACTTCCCTCCAAAGTTCGTGTTGGAAATGACAGTATTAATTCAACAGATCACCGTTTGCTGACTGCCTACTGAGTGTTAGAGGCTTTAATGGTGAATGTGTTTGTTTTGAAGCTGTCACCCCAATAAATTATCATCATGGAGGAAGACGGATGAAAGTGACAGTCGTCAAGCACACGTGGCACTTGCCAAAACAGGAAATGCTGAACAGGAGACTGCAAGATACTGCCCCGCTGGAGCTGAGGGCGTGAGGGGTCCAGGAGAGTAATTAATGGAGGGAGCAGTTCTGGAGACTAAGGTTAAGACAGAGGCGAAGAGTTGAGGGAATTGGGGTTGCAGCAATACCAGGCAGTAGGTTTAGTTGCAAGACTAATAACCCCGTGGATCAAGCTTCCCTCACTGGAGCTTGATGTGTAGCCTTGAAGGAACTGTGGCATAACCATCTGGAGAGAGAAATCACGTACAAGAGAGCAGAGATCTTTAGAGTGGGCATTATTCAATATCCAGGGGAGAAGTGTAGGGTAGAAATCATCAGAACAGTACTGAGAGGACGTAGAGAGATGGGAAGATTTGAACCTAGGAAGCTGGTATGTGGTAGGTAGAGAAACACTGAATTATCAATGATTTCATAGGGCTTAACATGTGCCATCGATAGAATTTAATACTTATTGGCAGAATAGGAGAAATCCAAAGAGCCAATTGTGAAGATAAAGTTTCCTTCTAGTGGGTTACTGACAGTGATGTGATTATAATGGACATTTGAGGATTAATAAAGACTGGAAAGAGTGATTCTTTTGCCTGCTATCTTAAACTTCCCAATGTCAAAAGTAATAAACTGAAAAGACATTCAAACTTTCATTCTCTGTAAAGTATATGACTTCTACAAATTGAGTTTCTTCTGGGGTTATGTTTGTGGGGTGCATATGTTTGCTAAGAAAAGTGATGTGGTTTGGAGAATTCTCTTAACCTTATTTAGATAAGACCTACTTAGTGAAGAGTAAATTCAAGAATTGTATTTTTGTAACACACACACACACCAGTGATTGGTGGCATGTGGAGAAACAATAGTGCTAGATTTATTTTTAAAACATGCTTTTCAATAAAAATATTTATTATGAGAGACATAGTCCTATATCAGTTGCAATTTTTCAGGACCACTGGCAAATTTGAATACAACAAAATGAAGATAACTTTTCCAGAAATGACAAGAAAATGTGTGCATATTCATGATTTCACATTAACCTACCCTAAGTTGATGACTCATAATTTCTTCAGTATGGACTATTTATCATTAGAAATAGAAATGAACTAAAGGCAACACAGGCAGAGATTCTGTATTTTCATTCTTTTTAAAAGATGTGATTTCAAGAGTTGTGAACCTATATCCCTAAATCACATACAGTGTAAACCAATGTTACCTCAATAAAAAAAATACATTTTTATAAATATGTGATTGAAACATAAGGCAATTTTATAACATCGTAAAACACATCCTAAAAAGGATTTCAAACATACACTAATTTTAACAGCATATTTAATGTTTTGCTTAATATAATTGAGCTCATTACAACAATCCAGTTTCCATAGCACTTCTTCAACACAGAACCAAAAATGGCACCGCTTACTCCATGGAACTTGCTCGCGCTATAGTTAAATTTCTATGTATCTGTCAAGCTGTCTTTCCCTCACTGGAGAGCCTGTCAGGAATAATCATTTCATCATCGCCCATTCACAAAGGTGCAAACCCCAGATATGCTTGCCTTTTGTACGTCAAAAATTGTGCAGACAGAAGCCTCTCCACAAAGGACGTGGACACACACACCCCACTGGCCCCAAGGATTTTGCTCTGTGTTTTATTCAAGAGAAGGGCCTGCCACTTAGACTATCTGCAGGTTTTAAAAGATGTAGCCAGAATGATTTATTTGTTTACTATAATGTTAAATAAGAAACTCTTCTTCTATATTACTGGATTTGATAATATATACATATATTGGTAAATATATAGAATCCCTAATCTAAAGTTACTGATCATTTCACTTAAAAGAGTCAGCACTCTCAAGTTCCTCGTTTAAACAAGAAACAGGTCCTCTCCTTGCATGTTGGAGAAGAAGGAAATGGCCACAGTGCTCCTTTGCTTCCGTGAGAAAGCCCTGAAACACGCATATACCAGAAGACGGAGCTGCCAGTCCACACAATACTATAGACAATACACAACTTAAAAAGGCCATTCAAATTAATGACACAAATCTTAGGGATTAAATATAAACCCATAGTATCCAAAGTCTAGGTGCCCTACAAAGCTCTTTTATCAGAAACGGCATTTGCAAGAAAGCTTAGAATTTGTAGAGTAGTCTCTGCTTTTCTGCAGCTGGAAGGAGTGTAGTGCACATCTGCTTCCTTTATCATCTTCATGATCTATCTTCCCCAGCATTTGGTAGGCTTCAGCAGCAAGGCAAGATACTGATTCTATCTGTTGGAATAATGGAACATGGTAGCACAGTTTCTAGCTGCATGAGATAATTCCCAACATACCTCTTCCAAGAAATACTGATAAAATTTCCAGTGGTGCAACATTCAAATCAGTATGAGAAGGACATGATTTCATTGAGAAAAATTCCAATTTCTATGCTAATTTCACAAGATTGCACAACAGATGTTCATTTAGGATATAGCCTTAATGGGAATTATAAAGAGACCTACCAGCAGATTTTACCTCTGCCGTTGACTCATAAAGTATTTGTTAAAAATATGAACCAGGTGTTATTGTGAGAATAGGGTATGAATCTAAAACGTGAGAGAAGGGCCAAAACTCACCCTCTCAGTCCTTCCTTCCTTCCTTCCTTCCTTCCTTCCTTCCTTCCTTCCTTCCTTCCTTCCTTCCTTCCTTCCTTCCTTCCTTCCTTCCTTCCTTCCTTCCTTC
>JAGFMF010011798.1:604327-756040 GCA_019455555.1 Galemys pyrenaicus | reverse complement strand
TTCCTTCCTTCCTTCCTTCCTTCCTTCCTTCCTTCCTTCCTTCCTTCCTTCCTTCCTTCCTTCTTTCCTTCCTTCCTTCCTTCCTTCCTTCCTTCCTTCCTTCCTTCCTTCCCTCACACCCACGCTCCCTCCCTCCCTCCCTTCCTTTTTCCTTCCTTCCCTCCCTCCCTCCCTCCTTCTTTTCTATAACCTCCTTACTTCTAACCTATGGAGAGAACAAAGAGTTAGATAGCTGGAAGTAAAGGGAAACTCTAGAAAAGAGTTTATTTGTAGAACTAGGGACCAGTTCACTCACTGGGTAAGCCCACCCAGCAATGAGCATGCACAAATCCAATTCAGACTCCATGCCTGGTTAACTCAAGTTTAAATGAATTACTCAGCCTCGACTAGATAGAAATTTCTTTATCATTAACATAAGAATTCTGATACTATCTGGGGAGAGAATTAATAGATGTTAATTAACTGTTAAACCAGTTGTTTTTCTGTGTTTACTGTCATTGCCTTGATCACAGTTACTATCAGTGTAACGTTGGCATTGAAACCCACCCTCAGTGAGTTCCAGTGGAAAAATAACAATTCCTAGACACATTCATAACTCTGCCACAAAAAGTATAAAGTTAGTGACAAAATGCCACCCAGCAGCAAAGCAAGAGTGAATTGTCCTGACTGGAATAAGTTGTGGACACGCTGGCTATTTCATGTGAAGCCCAAAGCAAACAAAAACAAGAGGAAGCAAGTCACACATTCCTTTCTGGCTCACATGATTGGTTTTCCAAAGAGCAGATGCACCAGTGCAACTACCCTCCTTCTTATCCTCAGTCACCAGCCGGACATCTGGCCAGCAGCGAATGCTGATTGGCAGATAACACCTCAAAGATGGGAAGGCTTTAGGGCAAAAAATAATAGCAGATTGTCTGTTAGAGTAAATAATAATGTCTTCAATGGATGTTCTCTTTTTTGTAGTTTCTGCTCTGAAGCCAATAAAATCTTAATGTGGATCTTTGTTTTTATTACTTACTACTCATTCCTTCTATCTATATGTGAAATTTAACATTCTGTCACCTCCCACTTATAAGTGTCAATCTTCCACCCCTTCATTGATTTAATATTCACCCTTACTGTGCACCTCTTTCAAAATATGTTTTTATACTACTTAGGAAGGCAGATCAAAATGATAAGATCTTAAACAAAAGGTTATCTATATTGAACTGTCAAAGAAATAATGTACTATACATAGTGTGGATAGGAGTTCAATATAGGTTGGAAGTTTGGTTAAGAATGTTAATGAAGAAAATGCAAAAGTGTATGGAATTTCCTGGCTCCATGTATATGCAAGAATACTAAATAGAAATAAGTGAAACGGTAACAATTTAAAATATAACAATAGCTCAGTAGGAAGGAATTCATCTTCTTTCATCTGTAGTGTTTACTTGCACGGAAACATCTGTTATCTGCTCTTCACACAGTTGCTAATGCTTCATTTTCCACTATATACTTCTGAGTCATTGGCACAGAAGTGTCCTATTTGGGAATTAAATGGTTTCTTCAAATGTTTTCCAGAGTATCTGCAGTGAGCGGTGCGCCATCCAAATCCACCCTAGTGTCCACGCGCACCCCACCTCCATACAGACCAGTTGTTCATTGTCACTCTAAACCTTCCCACACTGTTCTTGTGCTCTCCCCATTCAAGAATATCTTACCTTCTGCCCATAATACATCCTACCCAAAGAATCATGCCAAACTCTTCAACGTGCATACGACGTCTTTCGACTCTCGCCCCAGCTTGAATCAGCGCGGAATCCCACAGGCCTGTCCTGCGTGGAGCTGTCCCTTCATCACCGCTGTTTCTCATCCCCAGAGGCTTATTATCATGCCCGTTCAGTTACTCCTTGTCCACATTCTTATCACTGGCTCATGGTCGACTTACTTTGGGGGGACTCTACTCCCCACACCCGAAGCATTTTCAGGGCAGGGGCTGCAGATTATTTATAAAAAAATAAGATATGACCCACCATTCCTAATATCTTGACGGACTGGAGGACAAACAAGAGTACTTAAAGCATTTGCTTAAAGGCTGGTATTGAGCGGAATTTCCGAGTTCATCACGTGAAGAATCATCAGGGTGTTCTGACATGAATCACAGAAACCCGAGCTGTTTGCCTGAGTGCTGGGCCGTGGCGTGAAGCGCACGGGGAAAGGCCGGCGGTTCTGGGACGCAGGTGCGTGTCCGGCTGTCGCCCGAGGGGCGCCTGTCCATCTCAGGCTGCGCGAGCGATGCCTCGTGGAACTCCGTGTGAATCTCGCACTTCCCACTTAGCCAGCGCTATTGATTTTCAATGAATCCCATTTTTATTATCCCAGTCATCAAAAATTCTAACTGTATCAACTATTGCTTAAAATATGCAACTGCTCACCCTGACACGACAACTACAATTATAAATCTCCCGAGGGGGCATTTACCTGACACATTCACAACGCTCCACCCCATGCACTCGCTTCCTTCAGATGGAACAACAGAAGCAGAGGCTTCTGCCGCCCCAAGTTCCTGGAGCCCCCCCTTCGCAGCGCATGTGGGCCTGCGTGCTCTCCCTGTGGGAGAACAGACTCACCGGCTCGGCTCGTAGAGGCGAGCGCGGATTTCTCTGCTTCTGGTGACACATGTGGAGAAATCAGGGACCCCACTCTGATGGAGGGGAGATGAGCAGCCAGCCGCACGCTGCTGAACCGTCACGGGGCGCAGCCGGCCGGGTCAAGGCCACCGGGCGCTCGCGCCCGGCCCCGCGTACGGGTTTTGAGGGTTTCGAGTTAGTGCGCGTGGTGGTGACGAAGAGCAAGTCCCTTTGTGCATACTTCCTGTCCCCCTAGAACAGCAGCCTGAGGTGCAGAGATGCGATGTCCCCAGGCACCAAAGGCGTGTGGGCGGAAGGCGGGAGCCTTGGTGAGAACTAGGCAGGCCCCGAAGGACCTCGCCGTGGTTCTGAGAAGGAGTTGTCAGGAGCTGCTCGGCCGCTTTCTTCGCGCACTCAGCATCGGTGGAGGCGTCCAGGTTCTGCGGCTGCGTCTCTGATGCTTTATCGACGTTCGCTTCGAACACCGGCAGTAGCACCTAATAGAGATCGCACCCGGCGCATTGATTGCGGCGCGGAGACTGGTTCTTTCTGTCATTGGCTGTCCCAGCAGGTGGCTTACCTGAGGGCTTGTCAACACAGAGCTCCAGAATACATAAATACCACGCGGGAATGGATGCACTGCCTTTATTGTCTACGCTTATCCTCATTCAGTTATCATCCACAGTCTCCTTAACTGCACGCAGTGTTAGTGTGAGAGTGGAAATAGAGCACCCTAACACTCTCGCCCTGTGCCCGCCAGAGTTCATCTTAAGGAAGAGGTTTTCTCAAAACCTAGTCTCTCTCCCTCCGAAGCTGGAGGATTCATTTGCAAATTATCTCAATGACATTGAACAACAACAACAACAAAAATTCATTTGCAAATTCTCTCAATGACATTGAACAACAACAACAACAAAAAAAAAAAACAAAGTGATCGCATGATGTTGTAAAATGAAGCATTGGAAAGAAATAGTTTTTATTGGCAACAGTGATATAAAATATTATACTAGAAATTTTCTAACTCTAAATTACTCCTGAATGTGGCTGTGTTCCCGGGCACTAATACTGATATTTTTTGAAAGAAATTCATAAAAGGCTTAAAGCTTTGCCATGGAAGATTCAGACAATAGCTGCAAATGCACTGGGATAAAACCACCACCTTTGTTGATTAAGTAGCCTGGGATCCTCTGTGATTTAATGTCTTCGTCTGTCAGTGGGGGTGATGTTAACTGACTAGCCTTATTAGATTGTTTTAATATTTAAATACCTTGGTACACAAATGAATACTTAATATATTAATTGACACTGAAATGAATAAATAAGCATTGGTTTTTTTATATCCTCTCTAAATGTTTGATTTGTTATTTAAATTCTTACATAATTTAAAGACTTCTTATCAAATTATTGACAGTAATAAAATAAAAAAAAAAAGCTAATCATAAAAACCCAAAACATATAGGTGTGTTTGTCTAAGCCAAAACCACAGATTGTCTATGAAACATAACATGTATATCTTGATCAACACATTAGACATTCTTCTAACAGACAATGATTTTCTTTAAGAATAGGATAGTTGCTGGAAGTATTTTGAATTAAAGGAACTTGGAAAATACTGCAGCATATATTTAAACTTATCCAAATAATGAGTCAGAGTGAAAGATAAGGATGTAAAACAAACCAATTTATGAGCAAGTTAAGTATATATATCTGCATTAAGATATTTCTCCATAGTCTCCAAAGACTAAAAACAATCTAAATGATAATTGCTTCTATGCATAGACTTAAAGAAAAATGGGTAGGTGGAAAGGGAAATCAATATTCTTTGGAGAAAATATTATTTGGATATTTAGAAAGCTCTGCTGGAATATAGGGTGTTCCATTTGTGATGCTTATGATTTTTCTCTCATTTCTTCTGATGCTATTTATCCAGATTCTTCTTTGCAAACCATTATTAAAACTTGGTGGAATGATTCACACTCTCTCAGGGGACTTTCAGCAGTTTTTGTGGAGAATCAGCAGGATCATCCTTTGCTACAACAGCTGTGTGGCTGTAGCCACTGCCTTGTAACTCCTCCTTGGGGCAAGTTCAGTCACATGTGTCTTGGAAAGCTGTGACTTGGTGGTGTACCAAGTGAGGGGACTTCTTAATGATGGAAAATACTTTACGTCTTACTAGTATGATGAAATGGATTTCTTCCTAGCTCACCAGGGATTTAAAGGATCTGGTGCACTATTATGACTTCCAAAGCTGGGGTTGAGGACTAACTGACGGTAAAGCAAGCTCATGGATGAAGAGGGAGGATTTATCTCCAGCCCTACTGTGCAATATGAAACATCTGGTTTCTACTGACAATTAGAGGGCATTTGAAAAGTGTGTGAGTTGGGAGAATCGAACCAAAAAAGCAATCAGCAAATCCAAACTGCGATGTGACACGTGGTTGGACCTAGCTGGCCAGGAATCTGAGGAACTGTGATTAATTTATTAAAAGCTTACTAGAGAAGGTGAATAACATGTGAGAACAGATGCATCATTTCAACAAACATGGAAAATATTAGAAAGAATAAATGGAAATTCCAGAAGTGTAAAACACTGCAACATTTTATCAATAATGCCCTCAAGAGCTCTCTGGTGAATCTGACAGCTAAGGAGAACAGGACAGTTACCTGGAAGAAAACCAACAGTGATTGAAAAGCAAAGAAAAAAGTCAAAAAACACAAAATTAACTATAACAAAAGGACATCTGTGAGCTTCAGACAGTAGTAAATCATATAAAATATACAGAGACACATAGATATATGGAATTACATATATACACATAGATATATTGGAATACCAGTAAGAGAGGAAGGGGGTGAAGATAATATATAAAGAGGTAATGGCTGACAGTTTCTTAAGAGTATTGATAAAAGACATACCACCAAACTAAAAAGCTCAGATAATATTAACCAGACTGAATACAAACAACAAACAGGTAGCAATATTATATTAAATTGTTGAAACCAAAATAAAGACAGAAATTCTAAAGATGACAGCAGAATAAATAAGACATACTAGATGCAGGGAAACAAAGGTAAGATTTTGACAGAACACTTTTATGCCGGCAAGAACCATGTGAGCAGAAATACAGTGGAGAAGCATCTTGAAAGTACTGAAAATAAAACAAAACAAAGAGATATCAAGCCAGAATTCTGCACAGTTTCATGACGAATCAGAATTAGGAGAATCCTCTATCAGCAGAGTGACAATGGAAGAAAAAAAATGTTAGTTTTTCAAATGAAAAAGAGTATTATACCAGGAGAAAATACAAGTTTATAGCAACGAATGAAGAACACTGGGGGCAGAATAAATAATAAATGAAGATAATAAAATGAAATTAGTTTTCTTTTTTATACTTATTTTTAATTGTCTAAAGCAAAACTGCCATGATGTGGTGAGTGTTCACAGCATATATAACAATAAAATATATGACAACAGTATCACAGAAGGGGAGGAGGAAATGAGACTATCATGTTGCAAATTCTGAGCAGAGCACATAAAGCAGTATAAGATTATGTGACCATTGAATATTGAAAACCTCAGGGCAATCACTAAAAACATAAAAGTGGAGATAAGATGGAATAATTAAAGCCCCAATTAGCACCAGAGAATCCAGAAAAATCAAAGAACAAAAGTCTCTAACAGTGTACAACGTGTAAAATGGCAGATTATAGGGCAAACATACTGATAACCAAACTAAATGTAAATGAATTAAATGCTGCACAGTAGCAAAGAGACAGAGACTGGATGGACAGACATTTGTGAACTAACCATTGAGATTTGCTCTTCAAACAGGAAGACGTTGCCCACAGGTAAACAGGAACAACTACATTCTCACCAAGTTTTTGAGGGCAACTACATTCTCATCAGGTTGTTGTTAGGAATGAAGAGAGATATTACATAACAAAAGGGTCAATTTCCCCACAGATAAAACCATCTAAAATGTGTATGTTTTTAGCAACAGATTTTGAAATACATTCAAAAATTGAGAATAGACAAAAACAAAATTACAGCTAAAAGCTTCAAATCTTTCTTTAATTGACGAGAAATTAGAAAATAAATCAGAATATAGACACTAAGACAAAGCTATCTGCCAATTTGACCCTCCCTTACAACATGAAAACATACTTTTTTCACATGCACAAGAAATATTATCTAAGAGAAACCATCTACTACCACAAAGCAAGGTGAAACAGAAATTGGATACATTTTTTTCTCTCATCTTACAAGATTAATGTAGATATTGATAAGAGGAAGACGCCTGAAAAATCCCCAAGTAGTTGGAAATTAAACAGCTTGTGTTGAAATAATGTATGATAACAGAAGACACTCAAATGAAATTTAATTTTATATACAGTGAAATTAAAGTTAGACTATAACAATGAAGTGTGCGGTGTGCAGCAATCCAGAATGCAAGTCTTACAGGATTATAAAATTAAATTTTTGACCTGGACCTTTATCATCGTGTGAGGTGGTTCTCCCATGGTTTTGATTTCTGTTTCCCTGACAAGAAGTGATGACGCGGTTATCTCACGTGCTTGCGGGACATCTATACGTTTTCTTTGGAGAAGTCCCTATTTAACTCTTTTGCCCATGTTTTGATGTTTTGGGTTGTTTGTTTTCTGTTCGTTGGATTGGAGGAGCCTTGGGAGATCTTGGATATCCATCCCTTGTCAGATGCATGGTGTGCAAATATTTTCATATCAAGGCAAAATTTCACTTAGCTTACACACTTGCTAAAAGTTCCCTTTAATTCACTGCCTTCTTTAACTTCTTCTAGAAGCTTTGTTCCAAGGGGAACTATAAAATATTGCCTTCTTGCTTATTTATTAACTCAGAAATTTATCTCTTTACAAGGTCTCGCTGCTCATCTCCAGTGCTTTCGTTCGGAGCCAATGTCCTCTCTAGTGTCGCCAACAGAGAGGGTAATTTAGGGTTATTTACACAGAAGAGATTCAGAGAGCAGAGTTATGGACGTGTGGCTCTTCCGGGCAGCACCGTTAAACACCAGGCCCTCTGCAGACATTTAGGGGTGAGCCGCGCCACGTGAAGAGTACACATCGTCCCGTTAATTATGGGTTCCTGCTTCCCATGATCTTATTCTTATGTATTCCAAGTACACTGGTCAATTTTTTAATAAATTCTACTGATTTGTCACATTAATATGCTACTTTTTACCTAAATTTACAACAATATTGAGGGAATAAAATACACTGAGATCAATTCTAGCAGAGGTTGAGCGTGTTAGTGCTTTTCAAGTAGAAAATAAATAAGATGGGGGAAAAGTCTCAAGTTCTCACACTTGGCTCCTGAGAGCTACAGAACCCTGTAGGTGGCCTCTCTAGTTGTGTGTGTGTGAGGCGTGTATATGTGATGTGTGGTGTGTGTATATGTGATATGTGGGGTGTGTGTACATGTGATGTGTGGTGTGTGTACATGTGATGTGTGGTGTGTGTATATGTGATGTGTGGGGTGTGTGTATATGTGATGTGTGGTGTGTGTGGTGTGGTGTGTGTAAGGTGTGTGTGGTATGTAATGTGTGTGTTTGTGGTGTGTGTGAACTTCTCCAAACACCTACATAAAGGTCTTGATAGTCGAGAGTGCTTCTAGGAAAGAAGTATTATGTGAATAAGTTCACGTTAGGGTTCATTTTCTTTTTTAACTTGTTGGATTTAAAACTTGATACAGGAGGAGGATGGAGCCAGTCAGACGTCCATCCAGTCAAACTACAGTCCATGATGTGCGCAGGCAGAGAAAGTCTCCTTTACCCACTGCCACAGGGCGCTAACTGAGCTCACCCCCTTTCATTCCGTCAGTTTCTATAACATACATTTTAATCACAACAGAAGCTGATGGAAACATGCCAGAAACTCAAAATATTATGGATACTTGTTTCCTATTTTTCAACTTATGGGCTGCTTTAATCGTTGGGCACAGAGTAGTTCTAATTGAATCTGTATGGGTAGAGAAGCAAATTATGATAAATCCTATGCGATTTCTATTAGTAATTATGATCCAGGGTCAAACCAATCTCGCAGTTTCTCTGAGAAATTGTCTTCCAGAGAATAGGGACAGACATTTTTCAGTGGCTTTTGTAACTTAGCTCTTCCATCAGTGCGGCCGTGCCAGCCATAGTTTGTGCCTCCGAAGTCTTCGTGTGTTGGTGGAAAGAGCCTGTCGCGGCGCCTCATGATGCATCATCACCAGCAGGTCATTTGTCCGCCAGGGAGCAGAGAGACAGCCTTCCCTTCCGTCACAGCCAGCCCATCGGAATAAGAGTCCAGGCTGCTCTTACAGAGGCTGACGCCTGGAGACGTGTGGGAGTTCCAGGTCCGACCCCACGCAGATATTTGCGTCAGGTCTTCAGAGAGGTTTTTAGTTTTCTTCCCACACTCATTTATTTCCACTGAAAAAAAGGGCGTGCTTAGAATTAGCCTGTGAAATAAATTGCACTGGCCCCTCTCGGCTCATAAAATATGTCCCAAGATGTCAAAATACTTTAGCCTCTTGTTCTCAAAAACGATGATTTATCACGCTGCCACAGGTGAAGAATCGAGTGCCCGCTGGAAGCAGATAGTAAGAACAAAGCCATATTTTAAATCAACGTACTTTAAAGTCCATGAAATCGAATTTCACTTTACATGTTCTGTTCTATTTCGCAAATTCTTCTGGATTGATAAAAGGATAAACAATGCATTTTTTTCTTTTTTAAAGATTTGTTTTATTCATGCATATAAGACCTGGGCTGCAGGCCAGAGTCGGGGAGTGAGAGGACTCCCCTGAGACAGAGCGGGGAGCAGAACAGGCAGACCCATGGCCGAGGGGAGCAGCGGGGAGACAGGAGGGGTCTGCGGCGCCGTGGGGGTCTGCCCCTTGGGCTTCGCTCCTTGGGATCGAACTCGCGCTGCAGGGGCTGCCCACAGCTTGACAGTGCAAGGCTTTAACCCGGCACGGCCAGGGAGGCCCAGAAGGTGCACTTCTTATGCCTGAAGAATAAACCGAAACCCATGCCACTCGTTAAGCTGTGCTGAAGAGAAGTCTTCTAATCCGCGACAATTTCGCATGCCCTCGGGTCTCCTTACATGTCATGAAGTCCCTCTGCATCCAGAGGCTGTTCTCAGGGGTTCCAGGCCACAGCGGGACGGCCCTTCCCGTCACTCCGCTAGCACTCCCTGCGTGCTCTCCTCCTAGCTCACTGCGGAAGCAGGACCGGCTCCTCGGGCTTCGGGAGCTGGTGAAGCAGCTTGCCCAGCTGCTGGGGCTCTGCTGGGTGGGGAGCAGGGGGTGCCGCCCGGGGGCGCTGTGACCTTGGAGAATCTGGATTCCAGGGCTGTGCGCGGCCAGGTCAGGCGACAACAGAGAAGAGCACGATGAGGACCCTGCCGCCCCCGGGGGTGAGGGTCAGGAGTGCTCCCTAAGGTGAGAGGAGTGCTCCCCCCAACCTGATGAGACGCCCACGGTCGCAGCGCTTCTCCGAGAAGTAGATGTGACAGTCTGGTTTCGGCTCTCTCTAATGACTGCATTAAGCGGTATCTGGCACTGCAGAAAGATACTTGAGTCGTATTTTTCCAGACATCTTCCAAATGAAGGAGAGCATTTTAGAGAAGTCAAATAATAAATCATTTCAATACTGGGAATAAAGCTAACATAATGTAGCCTCCACTCTTACACTTTTGTATTGTATTCACTATACATGAGAAGCTTTGGAGTTAAGGAAACAAAGGCATTCTTAGATACGACGGGTGTCTATAAAAATAAAGAATATAATATGTTCATATTATATATGAAATATTCCAAATGATTAAAATTCCAGTCTCAAGAAAATGCTTTATTTCAATATAAACCCACCAAGGTGGATTTTTGGAAAGATTTATTGCTATAATGAAATTGATATTAAATTTGGATTATACACCTGAAGTAATTATGGAACCTGAAAATATATGCTGTAGGAAGAACAGAGTATTTCTTAAACTGCCTTTCTACTTTGACATATTCTTCTTTTTAAAACTTTTTCCATGAGTAAGTTTTCCAAGTTATTTTCACTGAGTCAGTATATGTGTGACAGATTTTCTATTCATATCTGATTGAAGTTCTATCACCCCATCTCCTAATTCTCACTAGTGGTTAGATGGTGAGTGTCACAGATCCATCAAAATCAGCCTGATGATCTTGAGTATGGTGTGTCATTTGAACCTTAGCTTTTTCCTCTCTAAATCAATAGCCTCCATGAAATACACAAACGATGCCTTCTCCCCGCCCTATGGCCTGCCTTCTTAACATCTGCGGACTGCCTTCTTAACATCTGCAGACATCACCATGACTAAGATGGAAAAGCTTGACAGCCTAAGCTGTGCCTGGTGAAATTCATCATTTTAAGTTGAGATTTCATCTTACTCATTAGAGACCCAAAATACCAAATGCACTTTAACAGAGAGGAATTAGTAACAATAGAAAATGAAATTTAGAAAATGAAAGATGAGGATGATAAGACTATTTGTGACTAGTGGGAAAGCTAGAATCCATGTTCTTTTTGTTTATTCTGTTGTCCTTTCTCTTGAGCTTAAAATTAAAAAATACTAAGGGACCATGCCATGTCTGTCAGGAAGAAGGGAATATTTTAATTTTACTAACCTCAGGAAAATTAAGAATTTCCATTTTTCTCTCCCTAAACCACATTCCTGAAAGCTTTGAATATCAAGTTTTGTATCAGGAACTCCTGTAACATTCAACATTTCTGAATGGACATGTGTCCACCCTGTTCCTCTAGCTCTCCCACTCTCTATTTCTCCCCGCTGTTCACCCAGAGTTGCTCTGCAATCAAACACGTGGATTTGGACCCCAATTCGCTACAGTTTTGGTTTACATGTATCTTAAATCTTGTTTTTTTTATAAAATGGTTAACAACAGCAATTCCCATGATTGTAGAATATCCCCGTTAAAGAGTAGCTTTTGTAAGTTTTATTTTCTAAATGAATGTATTAAGTTCCCAAATCAATATTGTAATATTATGCTAAATTAATACATAGATTAGTAACAGAAGTAATCCTATCTTGAGGTTACTTCTGTGTAAACAAAAAGTTTATTTCTCACTAATGAAAACTAATTTTTAATTTTTTTAGTTTGAGAGTAGTAGAGCTTGAAGAACATTTTAATAAAGCATACATAATTGCTTACATTGATTTTATGTGTTTTTTGTGAAAATAGTGTATTTTACAGCTCACCAATTGCTGATTCACGGTTTTAGAAAATGAGTGCCTTTCATGGACCTGCTTGGAGAAGCCTCTGTTCAGAAAGAAGAGATTATTTAATGAATGAGACTTCGTGCTGATATTTATAAGACCTGACCTTCGATCTCATCTGTAATCTTATGCTAACTTCCATAAGATAATTAACCTCTTTGATCTGTGAAGTAAATATATCATGTTATAAATAGAAATATTATGTGGTGGCCCAAAATAGCAGCTGGCCTATGAAAGCTACATTTTCTTTTCATATAAAAATCTAGGGCATAGGAGAAGAATTACGAGGCAGTGAGCTCTGCTCCCCCAATGGCCTGCATACCCTCCATTTTGATATGAACAGCAAACCTTTCCGGCATTTCAAACAATGTCTTTTGGGATCTATTCCATGATGCTCATGCAAAATATTTGCAGATGTTTTATTCCTTAACATTTGCAAACTTTGGGTTTCATCCTCGAGAGTCTTCTGTTTTGTTTAAGGCCGGGTAGGGTAAATGTTGGTGCAAACTCATTAGCATCAAAAAATACCAAGATGGGCAGACAGTAATTCCAAAGCAAACACACGTGGTCTTGTTATAGAGTTCTTAGATTTTACTTTAAAGCTCCACCGATGAAAACAGAGTACAATTATGAGTTCAGATCAGCCTTCTTAACTCTGTTGAGAATGGAACAAATCTTTATTGAATAATTCTCTGCTTAGCAAGTTTATTTGATTTATTGCCAATAACTTTCACTTAATTTAGAAATGTTCCCTGGTTCTTGCTTTCTAGGTAAAGAATCATTATTGAAATACTTACAATGCAGGTAACTATTACAAACTTTTTATTATATCAATTTCATTAATATCAGCTTGATAAAAGGACAAGAATAAAATAATCTCCTTATGTAAATATAAATATTAGAACAACATCTCTTTGATCTTTTGCCTCATACAAGTGTTTTTACTTAACAATAGAGAAATATTCAAATATTTCTAATTCTACACATCACCAAGAAGTAATATCATTAGAAATCAAGTGAATTGGGGGTCCTCCCTGGTGGCGCAAGGGATTAAACACTGCACTATGAAGCATCAGCAGCCACTGCAGCACGTGTTCGATCCCCAGGCAGAGAGGGGACCCACATGACACAGCAGACCTCTCCTGTCTCCCCGCTGCTCCCCTCAGCAGTGGGTTTCAGCTGATCTGCCTGTTCTGCTCCCCACCCTGTCTCTGGTGAATACTTGCATTCCCCTACACCTCTGACTTATACCCCAGTTCTTGTATGCGTAAATAAATAAGTCTTAAAAAAAAAGAAATCAAGTGAAATGGGGAGACTGTACAAGTGTATTTAAAATCAGTTATTTGATCTTGAGCAATAAGGATCTAGAACTAGAAAATCTTCAAGGAACCATCTTACCAATGTTTTAATGAGAAAAAATAATTTAATGAGAAAAAATAATTTACTTGAAATAATTTACTTGAAAAAATAATTTACTTGAAAACAAGTATGCCCTATTCCTATAAATAAAATAATCAAAACAATGCCTGAAATATATTATAACACTTAGAATTTTCCGAGGAGGAAGTGACTGTTCAATTCTTATTTTATTGATGATACAAGTGAGGCACAGGCCATGAGTGTTATTGGTTCTTATAATCAAAATTACTTAATGCAATGGCTGCATGCAGTTATTGTCAATAATATGTAGAAAACCTTCTCTAGTTAGTGATTACTCTTTGTCCCCTCTTTACATTTTTATCTAAGAAACAGACTCTGTGGTCACCTAAATGCCACACTATGGTAGAATTCTACTTATTTTGTTATTATTAAATTTCATGATAAATGAAAGTTATCTAACCCAATTTTAATGGGAATTAAAGTATAAAAGGAATCAAGGATTCTGTGATCATTTATTTCACTTGCTCATTATTTGTAAACTGACAACATTTTTTTTTTGACATTTCTTATCTTTTTAGTGTGCTGGAAAATGTTTTCTGCTTAGTTTTTCCCCCACAATGGAATACTTTTCAAACATAAAACCGATTTAGCTGCCAGAAGAAGTGGACAAGAAATTAGGTCTAGTAAAGAAACTCCCCCACAATTAAGACTAAAAGTATAGATGAGTGCCATTTTGGAGACTCTTAGTTATGATGAAAATTGACAAGTGGATTGGATTTTAATCTCCTTGATACTTTAATACAGGAATAATTTAGTGGCTTCATTCATCTATTTAAAGGTGAAAAATTAGAGGGAATACAAATACAGTTGAATATGAATATATTTAATAGAATATTATTGGGATTTTAAGAGAATAAGAATGTTAAAGAAATAATGGCAACTTTGTGGGTCAAGGTCCAGAACATATACATTTTGTGTACTTAAGAATAGTTATAAATGTGGGGGGAAAACTGGAGGCTAATGGGCCTTCAAGGCTGAGGTTGTCCAATGGCCAGTACAAGATAAAAGCTGTCCCCTGGTGAGTGTTGATGCTGAATGTCTCCCTGAACTCAAGGCCATTCAGACGCAACTTTAAATAATAGATTAGGAAGAACACACTATGCTATCCTAGTAACTGTTGTTGTTGTTTTAATCCTAGTAATTTGGTAAAAACATACAGAAATATTTTCTTCTCCTGTCACCATTTTTCTATTTTATTCTATGACAAAAATAGTAAGAAAAAATAAACTCTATAGTAAATAACTTCCACAATGAACATTTTATCTTAAAAAAGCATTTTTAAAACCATTATGAAATCCAGGGCAGATGATGTGTTACGAACCCATCGATGACCTAGCTTAACTTACACTATTTTTGTAACATTATGAATAAAATGTCATTCATATGTGACCAGACATTTATTGGAGTCCTTTAAGTTTGCTCAAACTTTGGCTTAAAATAGCCTTTGCATTGTCATTATTTTGATGTGGAATGATGTATTCCAGGTAAGGAGAGCATTTCTTGAAAAGATGTCGGTCTTTAAATAAGTTGCTCAAGGAAGTTACATCTATGGTTAAATTAGCACACTCCTCCCCCTGGGATTTAGTTATTAATTTTTAAAGTGATAAAAACATTGTAAAATGTTACATCCCATCAACAAAACAACCTAAAGGGGCCGCAGCAGGGGACAGGAGAGGTGCCTGGCCGGGATGGAGCTCAGGTCACCGTGGCTAGTGACAGCTTCACAGCGCTGAGACTTTACCCCTGCGCCACCAGGAAGGCCGGATATTTTAAAGTCTTAAGGTAACATAAGAGAAGTTAGCTTTCTTCGGATTGGTGAAGGAGTGCAAGGGGATGCGAGCAAGTGTCCAGGCTCAGGAACTGCCCTAGATCGCCATGGCGAGCAGTCGTGCACACGCCTCCGGTTTAATAGTTGCGAACGCTCAGCACGGGAGAAAAGACTCCTTTTCCTTTAAAGATTTTTAGTTCGTTGTGCACACAAGAGCTGGGGCACAGGCCAGATGTGCAGGGGTGAGAGGATTCACCAGAGAGAGAGCGGAACGCAGAACAGGCAGGTGGACTGAAACAGACTGCCGAGGGGAGCAGCAGGAGACCCGAGAGTCTGCTGCGCCATGTGGGTCCCTCCCTGGCCGGGATCGAACTCGCACTCCAGTGACGGCGGAAGCTCCACTATGCCGTGCTCAACCCCTTGTGCCACCTGGGAGGCTCTTCCTTTTCTTTTTCTACAAAGGCTTCTTATATATTTCACAGCTTGACTTTTGTCCAGGAAACTTGTATGGTTTGATTTAGTGCTGCTATCTAAATGAAATGGTTTTCCATAAATAAAGCAATGTGCTTTTTACCTTATTTGTCCTTACATTTTATTTTACTTTCTGTTTCTTATTCAGGCAAACATTTTAAGACTTCCTTTTTATGCTCATCCCATGTGTTTTTAAAGAAAAAAAATAATCAAATTGGTGTACCATCTGGTTGAAGTACTTTAGCTCGTCTTTCACCTTCCTAAGTTTATTATGTTCTGGAAATTTAGGTTTGTTTATATCTTTATTCTAATATGACCTTTGATTTGTCTTAAGAAAGCTGACATTACTTTCATTGCCACAAAAACATTGATTTTTGCTACCAAAAAATGATTGCAAATCACCTGTAAATGTATTCACAAACCCGAATTCTAACATATATAATTTTGATCCTTTCTTTGAAAATGTGTATGGAACATTTTGATCCCTTGAAAATTATCCTCTTCTTTGGCCCTACTATCTACTTTAAAGAAGATTTTTTTAGTGTCCATCCTTAGAATTTACATTTTAGACAATTTCTGGATTGAAGCCTAAGGGAATGCTTTCCCTGCAATTACCCTTGTTTATCATCCCTTTGATTTTATTTAACACATTATCTGACAACAAGAAAAGATCCATGACCTTAATCTTGCTGATCCTCCTATATTCATTAGGCAAATGCCTAATTTAACAAATGAGTCTCCTGCTTTGCCCTAAAACCAGAAAACTCATTTTTCCTAAAACGAATCAATGAAACAAGTTTAAAAGAGCACAGTTTTTTAGGGGAAACATAACAACAACAACAAAAAAGTACATATTACTTAAGGACAGTGTTTAAATATGAAATCCACACTTCTCTTCGATGACGCTCACTTGTGAGCGTTTTCTGAGCGATACTGGAGCCCAGCACAGCCGCCCCTGCAGCCGGCGCTGCCTCCACGCGCGCCCCATGTGTGCCCCCCGCGCGCAGACTGGTGTTTTCAGAAGATGGAGTTAGCAGAGCAGAGCGGGCCCAATCGGGGTGCCCCGGCAGGGTCTGAGACGCTGCGCGTTTTTCTAAGTTCACTGGAGTCCCCCAGCGTCAGCTTGATGTCACAGGCACGATGTTCTCTTGGTGGAAACATTTTCATTCTTTGGATTTTGCAGATCCAGAGGAATCCTTCTCCAGCTGTGAGCTGAAGGAGAACACCTGTCATTGGTGTCCGTGGGGGTGCAGACGCAGAGAAGTGTTCAAGCCCGTGGTCTGGTGACCCGCTTTTGATGTCACACGTTTTTTTTTTTTAAAGGTTAACTACAAACAAGGTTTAAACTAAACAGTGTTACTGCCATGTGGTATTTTTTAAGATTTATTTATTTATGCATATAGGAACTTGGGTACAGGCCACAGGTGTGGAGATGAGAGGAGTCACCAGAGACAGAGCCGGGAGCAGAACAGGTGGATCCACTGAAATCCACTGCTTAGGGGAGCAGCGGGAGGCAGGAGAGGGCTGCTGTGCCCTGTGGGTCCCTCCCTGGCCGGGGATCCAAGTCGTGCTGCAGGGGCTGTGGATGAATCCTAGCGCAGCGCTTAGCCCCTTGCGCCACCAGGGAGGGCCCCTATCATGTGTTTTTAAAGGACTGTAGCTAAGGACATAGTTAATGAAAATACTGAGGTAGTGGCAGCAAATAAATAATTTTGAACTGAGTTGGAAAAGACTGACCAAGAGAAACTTCAGGGGGTGCTTTTATTTTCTGGTGTTTCCTGCCAAACAAGGGAGTGGAGGAGGAGGTAGCCGGTGCGCGCTGGTGCGGGTGGTGCGCTCGCCGGTATGTCGCTGCAGTGTGGCTCATGTCCACAAGTGTAGTCTTCATTGTCCACGGATCTGTCTGGTCCATGTTTTAGCCTCAGCTCTCTCACTCAGACTCCTCACCGCTGACTCCTCTCCTTGTCCCTGTCGTATGTATCACCTGTCCTTGAGTTGTTATCACTCTGTTCTTTATTTTAAACCAGTGAAAAGAGTGCCTTTACTCTACCTCATGTCCTGCATAAAACTGAATGTCGCAAAGCCTAGAGATTTGAATAAGAAGGATCATTTCTTGGGACCAGGACAAAGTTAGGGTAACATCCTAACACAGCCCCAAACCAGCATGATGATGATACGGAATAGCCTTCCCAAAGCATCTCATACATGTAGCTGGTAAAAATAAATCCGAGTGGCAGAGCAGACACACTATCATGACAAGCACCGTGAAAAAGGAGGAGGTTCATTGTCCTTGGTGTCAGTATGGCCTGTGTTAAAAGGTATTTAGGGAGCTGAACACCCAACCATCACCTTGGAAAGCACTGGCCTGTTAACCAGCAGCCCAGTAAAAGTCCTTCCCGACAGAGGCATCTGAGACCATTGATTGCATACCTTTGCTCTCAGAACTCTCTATATGATGGAGAGTACAAAAATAGTAAGCCTCTAGTGGCATTGAAAATGACTTCTAATTCAAAGAGACCAAGCTTGGGCCCATCCAGCCCCAGGCTTTGTGAGAACATGCTCTTCGTGCAAACTTGCAGATAGATGGTCACTAAAACCTCAGCAGAGCGTATTTCATGGGTGATGAATTCATTCTGATGACAGTTCTGGGTCTTAGAATTATATTCTTTCTCTTTATAAATTAGAATTAATGATTATAGTTTTGCTTTCAAGAGTAACAGAGTATAATTAGCTTACCCATTCTTTCAAAGAGTATAATTAGTTTACTGGGTTCTTCCAAAAGTTAAAGACCTCTGACTGCAAATTTGGTGTTTGGTAGAACTGAAAAATAAAAAAGTTAAGGTGCTAAATTTTCAGCGTATACAGTAGCCAAAACATGGTAAGATACTTCTTAGTAACATATCAACTAAACACAAATTTTATAATACTAATCAGAGATTGATAATGGTCCCAGGTGATGCAAGAATTGTGTACATGGGCATTTAATCTGGGAGCTAAAAACCCTGATGAGAGACTGCATTTCCTCTATCAAAATGTAAACACAGCTTCATTATTGTTGGTTTTTAATATTTGCTATATCTCCTTCTAGATTGAAACATGCTTCTAAATAATTTAATAATCCTTAACTGTCTATAAATATTTACATTATAAAACAAAATGAAAGAAAAACTATGAAGCAAGATGTTTATCTTTTTACCTATGCCAGTCACAGTAACTTATTAAGATTTGATATTGAGAAGAATATTAAAAAGAAATGACCAAAATTCAGAGGTCTCCAAATATTTAAAAGAGTATGATCATTTCAAAGAAACTTTAATATATTTTTAGCATGATATTTAAATAAACTCCTTGTTCTTGACTGAAAGCTTTTGGAAGGTGTCATAATATCCATCATTGTTCTAAAGCCAATGAGTGAAGTTGTATAATTGTTCAATAGAGGTCTGACCTTAAGAAAAGCAATCTGAAAGTTCATGAATTCCATTCACCCTAAAATATTTTGCCTGTCTTTCGGTCTGAGAAATTAATTTCATGGTGATAATGTTTAAGAGTTCTTCAAGAAAACAGTTCAGGGTTACAACCTCAATTCACTCATGCTGAATGATTTAAAAAGTAAAGCACTAAACAAAAATCCTTCCAATAACAGGTGAATTTAAGAAAGTGGTTTATAATAGACTTTGAGCCTCTGAATTTCTGAAAGGACTCTGCAACTTGGCAGCTTGTGGGTACTAGATGTCTTTTAAAAACATTAATATGAAGTAACTTTGGTTTGTGACATACAGGTTTCAGGTGTATGTCTTCATCATAACAATAGTTCAAGGTGTCAACAATTTCAACAATATTTCACTTATATTAATAAGTCACTTTCTTATCAGTCCATAAGAGAAATGTTGATTCAAAAAAATGCACGCATTTCCCCTAATCTTGATTTAAAGCAAATTATGGAGTAGGTTCTGAGGGGGTGTCAGAGGCTTGGGCTTCTCAGTCTGTCCTCCTTGTCCTTTGGAAATGAACATAAATGCATGTCTGGCAAAGCAGGTCAAGTCCAAGCTCGTCTGCAGATGTGGTGGCCAGAACAGATGTTGGTGGCCAAGACAGATGTTGGTCTTCATGTGGACAAGTTAAGTAGAGCAAGAGCTCCAGTCCCATTTCAGCAGGAAAGAACTAATTCAGGACACTGATGCATTAGTGCTTTACATTTTACTCAATTCTTGTAAGGCTATTCAGTTACTGTTATTAACATAAAACATACACTCCTTGAGTTTGGGTACTAAAATAAGTATTTTTATTGTCATAGCGAGTTCAGTGGCATCTGAGGGCAGTTCCTGGCTAGCAACCTGAGGGCATCCGTTTTATCAGCTCAGACTCCACACCAAGACTTGCCCTTGGATCTTAGCTGTGTTCTTGCGTACTGAGATAGTTAAGCTACAAATGTTAAATACTCCCTGTTGAACTGCTGCACAGTTCTGTTTATGTACATAGGTATGTCTATCTACAGTATATTTGCATGGGAGATTTTTAATAAAAATTGTATATAGTGTGAAGAGGGGTCGAATTTTGAATTTTTCCACATATGACCATGCGCTTCTCCTGGTGCCGTTTCTTAAAAGTTCCTATCTTTCCTTGCTATTTTTTTTTTTTGTTTAAAAATTTTTAAAAATCAGTACTATCTACTTAGTTTCTACTCAGAAAATTACTGGAGAAAAGTACTGAAAAGTTTCTCCTTTTATCCACTGAAGAATGAAAAATGAAAAGCTGTTCAATTCTACTGTGACTGTGATAATTATTTAAAGTGCTGCTAAGGGAGAATGTTCTTTTTTTACTCTGAATTGGAATGGGATGGGGTGGGAATGGAGGTCACAGGGTCATAATCGTTTAATCTTTCCCAAGTCTACAACTTCATAATTCTATGAAGTTATTTTAAGAACTACAAAATTATTTCTATAGCTCTCGTATGCAAACTTCACTATTTTTTAGTAATTAATTCCTTGTAAAATGTAGTTCTTGAGCATTTGTATTCCATGCAAACTCTAACAGCCTTACACAGTCAGTGATACATTGGCAAGACTATGTTGGTGTGTGTGTTTTCTTCTGTGACAGGCTTGGTGAATTCCCTTCTGCCCACAAACCCTGTCGTAGCTGTTAGGCGTGAGTCGCTACTAAGGGAGTGCGAAGCATCATTTTGCCTCTGGTTAAACATAATGATTCAGGAAATTTCACTCTTTCTATCTTGAATGGTCTCAAAATATCACTATTTTTTGCATCAGGTATATATGTCAGTTTATGAGATGTCATGAAGATAAAGAAGTTGTACAACTGTAGCTTGTACTTAGCGACAAAATGTTTGCAAAGAGTGAATGGACTGGGTCTCTCCGCCTGCAGCAGACCTCAGCGCAAAGTCATGGGAAGAGCTGACCGCCTAGGCCAGACACACACAGGATTCCGGCTGCCAGAGACAGCCCTGCACCCCTGCAGGCTCCATGACCCCCGTCCCCAGTGCCTGCCCTCATCAGCACACAGTCAGATCCCCAGCCCATCCCTCAGTGACCTTTGTTCAGTCACATGTCATGAGCACAACTCTCTAGGATGAAGACATCTCAGGGGAAGAACGAAGTGAAGACTGACTTCTAAATCCAGTGCTAGCGCTGTCTACTGAGGTACAAACAGGAAGGCTTGGAGAGCTCCAGCGTGACTTCAAAGTGAAGGGGCTGAACGAGGTCTTTGCAAAGAAAACAAAGAAAATAAAGTAGGTTAGTGTGCTCGATATAAAAGTTGACTTTTTCATGGCTTTTCCAGATAGTCGTTCATTCACTCAAATTTTAATGCATGTTTAATTATGCTTTAGTGACCCGATTAATGTAGAAGAATGGACCGGTTCCCCATGGTCACCAGGAGGTACCAACTGTGAGAATCACTGTGTCTGCAAAGTGGAAATCCCTTATCTCACCGGAAAGACCTGTTTTGTCCCTCTACTTTGTCTCATTATAATAAATTCATCATTTCTTGTCACAAAAAAATCTAAATATTCAGAGGGTTTTGAAGTGAATGAATAAATCTTGATACGATTTAGAATTTATCTTTTTATTAATTCGTAAAGATTTCAAGAAATAAGGGCCTCCCTGGTGGCCTAGGGGTTAATATCAGGCTATTACCACTGAGGCCTGAGTCCATCCCCGGCCAGGGAGGGACCCCCAGGGCACACAGACCGCTCCTTCTCCCCGCTGCTCCCCTCAGCAGTGGGTTTCAGTGGATCTGCTGGTTCTGCTCCCCACTCTGTCTTCGGTGAATCTTCTCACCCGCCACACATCTGGTCTGTACCCCAGTTCTTCTATACAAAACAAAATAAAAAATTTAAAAATATATATGGTAAAAAATCAGTTTTTTAAAAAAGATTTCAAGGAATATGCTTATTCTTTTTCCTTTGGGTATTAAACCTTTATTATATCATAAAATAAAAAAGTATTTCTGTATACAAAAACACATGTGTGCATATAATCATCATTACGGTAAAAACATGACAGTGTCTGAAACAAAAGTGAAAGTGTGGATGGAAACTTCAGACTCCTCGAGGGCCGAACAAAGAGTCAGCGAGCTGTGCGCTGACTCCTGATTGCTCAAATCTTTTAACTCCCCAAATTTTGATTCTTTTAAAAAACTAGTTGAATGTAGATATAGCCCCACACTTTCTATGATTCAGGGACCACGACCATGCATGCAGAATGCAAGACTTATGTCTGAAACTGCTGAGTTTAACTAAAGCAGCACAGTCTGCTTGTTGATGCAACCTCTGTTAATAGGTAACTAATAAATTAAGGGGCATCAATATTACTGTGTGTTTGACTCCCTCACCCTGGAGTGAATGAAGCAAGGAGAGAGCCTAGGGACATTTGACATTTAACAATTTCTATAAACTATTTAACTGCTAAAGATTTTAATCTCACTTCATTTAAACCCAGGGCAATGTTCTTGTGTCTTCCCATAGTCTTTACATCATTCTTCACTGACCTGAGTAACTTCTTATTGATTTTCTGTTCAACATAAATATTCTATTATTCATTCATTCATTTATTATAATTATAAATTGTTTTCATGCATTGGAGAGTTACAAATATGGTATTTTTTAAGTTACTTTGCTTACTGGAAGATCTTCTCTGGACTTCATTCTTTGCTGGTCCAAAGGACAATGGCGTTTTGACAGATGATTTTTGGGGCAATATGCTAGCGATGAACAACATCAGGTATAGACAAATTTGGTGATTTATGTATAGTTTCATGACTTATTTATATTTATCATTTAACAGCAATTTATGTTTATCCTTTGTCCAGGGATATTTTTCCCAAATTGAGATGTTTTTAGTACATGTGACAATGAGGAAAAAATATCTCTGAGATAATAAAGGCATATTATAATTTAGACTTGCAAAGTATTCTAAAGCTATGACGATTTTGCTTTCAAATTTTCAACTGCACAGCAACTCCTCATGATACAACTTCTTCTGAGTTACTGTGGATGGAAGAAAAGGTTTCTAAAGTACGTGTTGTAAACTGACCACATGGCTCACAGGCCCAGTGCGACAGGATTTGTTTTCAGAATGAAGCTAAAGCTCACCCACCAGTTTTCTATGATTCTATTCTTCCTTGAATGATGCAAAGTTAGAGTTAAGTAAGATGCTAAGAGAATAGTGTAATGATTCATAAAAACTATGTAGGAAAGGAGAAGAAAGTCACTTTAGGGCAGAAAAAAAGACATATTAAGGATACACACAAACAATTTTGAAGCTTTCCAATAACCAAGGAGAGGTGAAGAACTATCTATGACTGGAGCTTAGAAGTGTGAAGCAGAGACGGTCCTGCAGCTTGGTGGCCACGGGTGGCAGAGGACATCGGCGAGAGGAATTGATCCTGTTGATATAAGAGAAATCGGCAGTTGGGTTTTTAACCCTAACCCTGTGAATACACAGTATAAAGCAACGTATCTTAGTAATCAGAAATGTAGATTGTTCATGTAGGGAAAGCAGATGTGAATTCCTATCGCATGTGAGAAAGACACAGGTAATTCTATATTCAAACTACAGAAGTGATAAAAACCCGTAAAAAAATAGTTCCTACACATCACATCACAGATGTCATTTCTTAAACCATGCAAAAGATGGAGCACTGGCCACACACAGCTGAAAATCCACATATAGTGCATTTGTCTCCCCCAAATCTGAAATGTTAATCACCTGCTGTTGACCTGCAGCTTTAGGAAAACATAAACATCCAATTAACACATCTTTTCCTTGTTGTGTGTATTATGTTCTGTGTTCTTAGAACACAGTCAGAGAAAAGTAAATGTTATTAAGAAAATCATAAGGAAGAGAAAAGGCAATACAACATCACACTCTACCAATATCATCCTCATTGTTGTCTTTGTACAGGGGAATCTTTAAGTGAATCCAAGCAGACCAAACCCATGTTATTCAAGTGCTTCCTAGAGATAAGTCAGTCCACAGAAGAAAAAAATAGGCTACAACTCCTGTTGTTTAATCAAAGGAGAGCATTCTCCACTACACGTTGTAGACCTTTTCCATCAATGAATAAACAAGTATCTTGTGCAGAAGTCCAAGGAATTTGTAAATGGAAGAGATATTTACCACTATTTCTAATTAATTGGATGCAATTTATTTCTCTTTGACATCTACTCTTTTTCTTCTTTTAATTTTGGCATAAAGAAGAAAATTAGGGGCTGATAATTCTCCGAATTCTAAAGTCAAATGTAGATGCATGTCTGTACTTGAACTCTAGCTTCTTCTTTGGTGTAAGATGTGGTTTTATTAACATGCTTTGCTGCATCCCATCAACAGGCAAAATAGAGACTCTCCTGCTGCACATGAAACAAACGAGACTTTGGGGTAGACCCCAGACTCAGACACTGGCCCCTCAATCAAACCTGGTCTGGGTGGGTGGAATGGTGTCCTGTGGAGGCCAGGGGGAGCAGGAGAGGTGCACTTTGTGACACAGCTGTGGGGGGCAGGGCAGAAGTGCCTGGGGGGGCACCACCCTTCCCACATAGGTGCAACTGGCCCCACCAGAGCTGGCCCCCTTACTGTGAGGGAGTCCTGGGGTGAGGGCCATCTGGGAGCTGCATCCAGACTCAAGGATTCTGCAAACATCACCTGGGAGAAGAACCCCAATCTCCTGATGCTGAACAACCTGCACCCCGCCTTTCCCTGCTGAGTGGGCAAACACCTCGTGACCAAAGCAGATGTGTGGCTAGTCCTAGGGGAAGCACAGTCACCAACATCCAAGTGTAAACTGTCCTTTTGCTCTGGACACCTGCAATTTTTTTCATATATACATATCATGCCCTTTGTAACAAGCAGCATTTGCTCCTGTGGTTACAGATTTCCAGAGTTTCCCCTCTCCCCCAAAGTCTAATGCTTTTCTAGAAGTGCTTCCTGGTCTCCCCTACACTCTTTCTGACATGAAAAAGACAAATGTTATTTTGCAGTATCCCTAAATACTATTTAAAGTTTTACTGTTGTAAAACTAATGATATTTATAACAAGCTAATGATATTTATAACATCTCCCACAGTTTGCCTAGTTGTATTCTAATTCAATATTGGATCAGTTGTATTCTAATTCAATATTGGATCATTTTGATCTCATTTCTGCCCTTGAAATTCTTGCTATTAGCTCTAGTAGATCAATCACATCTGGTGCATCCTATGCTTTTACCACTCTTCAATATTTGTCTATAACTGAATTCAAATATATATATTTCATTATTCCTCCAATAGAATAATTGCTAATAATAATAATAGTCATTTAGAAACTTATTATTTTGTTTTATATGTTTTTTCAAAAGAAATTAATCAAGTGGTATAAACATTATTGAGCTGCCTACATTTAATACATTTATATTCCTGTAAAAATCTGTAACAGCATTTTGGCATGTTTTTAACCTGGAGATATAGTAGGAAAGGAAATTCAGACACTGCATAGGATATCTTAAGGATATAAAGAAGGGAAGATTGAGGAGATTTACACTCCAATTGATGCTACATTTTAACACTGTAAAATTTTCTAAATGAGAAGGGAGAAACTTTATAGAGTTGAATAAGGAAAAAGGAATGAAGAACATAAGGAAGCAAGGAAGATATAGAAGGAAAGAGGGGAGGAGAGAGGGAGGGAAGGAAAAACTGCACGTATTCATATTCAATTTCTGACTGAAGCTTATAAATCAAGTAGCGCTTTTTTTCTCCTCCTAGTCACCCCTATTTTGGACCCCCCCATACGATGAAGCCATCTGATGTTGGACGTCTGCAGCAGTCTGTGCCGCCTATAGCAGGTACTCGGGAATTGAGCTCGCGGTGTCCGTTTGCTCTGCTCTTATATGTGTGCTCACAAAGCCCACACATCCTTCTGCTGTGCTGCTGTTAAAGGCGAAGACAGTATTTTTTAAAAGCTCTCTGAATATCTGTGGTGTTTGTTTATCTCCTTGGAAATTAATGAAGGATTTCCTTCCTCCCCAAATGATGGCCATGCAATACAGAACCTGAGAAAATTATCAATATCTTATCTAAATTAAAATCTAAATTAATTTTTTTCCTTTATGATCAAACTTCATGGTGAGTTGTCAGTTATCATAGTGACTTTATTGTTGTCCTGAAGGCTGTGGCGAAACATTAAAACATTGAAAGAATTACTCAGAACCAAGACACTCAGCATCCTCTTCAAAGAGAACGATGCAAGATGCCCTGGCAGAAAAGAAGGTAGAAATGAGGCTTAGGAGCGCATGGAGTCTGCAAGGCAGAGGAAACCACCAAAAACTCAGATGCGCAGCCTACAAAATTGGAGAACATGTTTGCGAATACAGATCTGCAAAGGGGCAAGCATGCAAATATATGAAGAATCCATGCAACTGGAGCAAAAGAAAAATAACAAAAAAGCAAACAATGTGATTAAAAACAGGAACAGACATTTTTCGAAGAAGACCTGCAAGTGGCCAAGAGGCGTAGAACAAGAAGCTCGAGGTGGCCGTGGTCAGGGAGTAGCAGATCAAGCCACATGACCTGTCACTTCACACCCGGCAGTGGCCGCCCCAAATGCGGAGAGAGAATGAGTGCGGGCGGTGGGTCAGGGGGCCGCGCCCTGAGGAGCGAAGGTCAGTTAGTGCAGCTGCTCCGCAAAGTAGCGTGGGCTGAAGCGTAAGCGTTGACAATAGAATTGATTCTGGTATATGCGCAAAAGAAAGACCCACTGGAAGAGCTCGCGACCCGCCACGTTCTTGGCCACGCTGCTCGTAGCGACCAAGAGTGGACGCACCTGCACGCGCCCTGGGGGTGAGTGCTGAGAAGAGGCCTGTGACCTAGCATCCAAGAGGCACAGTGGCCCGAGAGCCCTTGAGGGCATTACGGTAAGTGCAATAAGTGAGGCAGAGAAAACAGACTGTGTGACGTCACTAGAATCTACACCCTAAAACTGAACTCCTGGAGACAGACTGAAAAGATAGTCGCTGGCAGCTGGGGCTGGGGGAACGGGATGGTGGAGCCCGGAGTATAAACTTCTAGCTTGAAATGAACAGACTCTGGGTATCTATCTAGTACTAGAGGTTAAATAAACTTACGGTGATGACCATCTCAGAAGATATTATATATATCAAGTGACTGTGTTGTGCACCTTTAGTTAATGCAATTGCATGCAAATTGTATCTCAAAGTGTGTGATAATTCATGAATAGATTAGTGACATGGCCTGTTTTATTTTATCGGTAAGATCATCATTTAAACCTTGTCACAATCCTTTGTTCAGGCAGCCCAGCCTTGCCAATTTGAGATGCTTCTAGAGTGCACATTGCTCGTTGTCTCCTGGGAGCACGTTACCTCAATCCTAACACGGCCAAGATCATATTAACATTCATTGAAGTAAAATGCAACCTCTATAGTTTTTCATTGCCAGTTAGTTTTTGTTCGTAACTCATTTAGCACTGTTTGAATTCCAACTTTAGAAATTTGAGAAGGATCAGACTCCTTTATTTTTTCTTCCAAATTAACTCTTATGGAATAAAATCCTGTTCCTCTATTTTTCGCCTGTGTATACAGTCTAATGGAATCTCAGTTCCTACATAAGAATGTTCACATGTCAATAATATGTTATGAAGTCTATTATAAAGCAATTAAAATTATAAGTGTAGTTTTATTCTAATTAGTAAATAAGTAACTTTAGTACTTTACCTACTATTAGGATATGACTGTCTATAAAAATAATTTATATATGTAGATTACTATATATATCATCCATTCTTATCTATCATCCTTTCTTTCCTTTACAAATTACTGTAAGAGGAAAACACATTTCTGGATTATAAACATTAAACAGTTCAAAACTTAAATATATCTCTATTATTATGCTACTAACAGAGATAAGATCATAAATACAAAAGATTATTTTTAAGTGATATCTAAATTTTAAAATAATGTAAAGTAACAATAAGGAAAGAACAGATTTTAACTTGCATGACTTTACACATTAACATATTACAGTATTTTAATATTCCAATTGCTATTCAATGCAGGCTATTTCTATTATTCAAAAACATGGTAAACATGTACATAATTAAGTAAAAATATAAGCTAACTTTTTTCAACTGTTGTTACTAGAAAGATAGCAGATCATATACCACTTCAAGCCTGGAATAATTGTGTAGACACACTGTGCATTTGGATATTGCATTTGGAGATGAGATACACTGGACCTGGGTAGCTACATTTCCAACAGCTAGCCCAGTATTGAGACAAGCTAACGATAAAAGAACTTCTTGGCAAACCACTTCTTGTTAAGTGGGGAATGCAGAATGCTTGGCATCTGTAATTGAAGTAATTTGTAAGAAAACACATTACTTAGCCAGCTGTAGCTTTTACTATTTCATGATTAAGATTATAATCCATTAATCAATTTATAGACACAAATACATTATTGTTCAAAATAAATAAGAATTCAAAAACATTCAAATCAATAAATATAATTACAACAATAGTCTGCTCATTCATTTGTCTGTCTTCCAGATGTTTGGTGAAATCACTGCAGCCTAGAGCCAAACTACTAACACCATATTTAGTTTGTTTATTGTAATAATGAAAGTGTGTTAACGACAAAGTACAAAGATACATAGTAGAAATTAATGTACTGTGACATAAAATTTTGCTTGAAAATCAAGGCAAGTACAGTAAAAGCTAACATCTTTAAATGAGCATTGCATAATGTACATCTAGCAACTATTAAATCTTTTTTGTTGAAGTGTCTGTGTAAATTATACAACATGAAAAATGACAGCAATATGCTAAAGACAACTAAGTCTAGTCTATGGAAATAAATTAATTTTGATCAGTATTTAAAAGTTATTCTGGATAATCACAGGAAACAGGAGTTTAAAAGTATCTGAATATACTCTCTTTTTTCTGTTTATATCTATGAATCATTTAATCTAATTCTAATATTGTAAATTATTATACAAATTCCTTTATAAAACAACTTTTTGATTCAAATAAAAATAAACCCTCATTATCACTTACACTGTAGGCTACATATGTGTACACAGATAATGGGTAGTATATTGTATAGGCAAATATTATGTGGTATATACCGTATTGTATGGTATTTATGGAAAAATATGGGATATAGAAAATATTCTATTTTATAGATGATGTTACTAATAAATAGTATCACTAATTTTAACATATTTGAAATATTCTCTAAGGTATAAATCACTTTAGATGCCTTCAAAAATATAGTATATAATTTGTACTGTTTTTAATAGTAAATTTTAAAAATATCTAACTTTCCAATAGACAAATCTTAATCGATTAGGAAAATGTGTAACAATTTCAGTCTTATATTTAACAAAGATTTTCAAATAAGCACTTTATGATTTTAATATCAAATATGTTTTTTACTCTTTTTTTAATTACCTGAAAACTTAATGAACATCAACATAAGCATTTGTCGGTGCCAAATTAAAAAATAGCCCAAGGTCACATTGTTTCTGTTAAGTGTTCAAATATAGTAAACAAAAATAGATGTTGCGTTTCAAAGTAAGGATATCTTGTGTTGAATACTGAGCATTAAAATTGAGGCCAAATGATATAATACAATTTTTAAAAGATTTATTTACTTATGCATCTAAGAGCTGGGGTGTGGGCCAGAGGTGCAGGGTTGAGAGGAGTCATCAGAGACAGTGGGGAGCAGAATAGACAGATCTACTGAAATTCACTTCTGAGAGGGTCGCGGGAGACAAGCGAGGTCTGCTGAGCCATCTGGGTCAAGTCCCTGGCTGGGGATCGAACTCATGAAGCTACACAGCAGCGGCTGGTGATAGCTTCATGGCACTGAGATTTTTAACACCTGTGCTTCCAGGGAGGCCCTGAAAAATACAATTCTAAGACGGAGTGCACCAGGGGTTGACAGGTGAATGCTACAAAACTTTTAAAGAAATTATACCAGTTCTCTACAGTACTCGGCATGCCTTTCTGACAGTGGAAGGTACAGGAACTCTTCATACAAATAAGCACACACACAGCGAAGGACGTGCGCAAACTCCTAAAGAAAACAGTCCAAGTGCCTAGTTGCATGTGCCTCGGTAGGTCTGTTTCACTATCATTTCATTTCACTGTGCTATCACCATGCTATCCTTCTGACTTTCTAAAAATTTCTGGTTTTTTCCTAAAATTTTCTAAATTTTCAGTGCTGATATTAGGACTTTGAAAGCACATTTAAGTATCGGGTTACCCAGGTGCTAGGCATGCGGGTGTGTTCGTGCATACATGTAGTGCGGTCTTGTCGAAACCGTGGTTTAATGTTTCATGGAAGTGAAATGTTAACAAAACGATCCATTTTGGGCTCTCTTCTTCAGACAGACAAGCGGCATTCGGAGGCCTCTGCGTCCAGACAGCCACAGGCAGAGCGGGTCAGCTGGAGTCCTGTCCAGCGGCCGGAAGCCTGCCTGTGCGGTGGCGGCCGCCTCCATCACAGCCGCGAGCTGCGTTTGCAGAGAGCAGCGAGTCAGTTTGCAGACAATGGCACAGAATTAACTCTTCAGTATGCTTTTTTTTAAATTTTATTTTAGCAAAATAGTATTTAAGATGCTCTTTTTTAGCAAAATTCCCGGGGTAGCACTGCATGTATTAGCGTGTATGACGTGCAGATGGAACATTAAAGAGATCTGTTGCATTGGCTGAAGAAGTGAGCTGTGAGCTTTGTGACCTTGTGTGGCTGGGGTGCCCTGGCGCGGTCCCCAGCCCGCGGTCCTGGCCGCACCCCCTTGGGTTAGTTACAGAGATGCAGGAGAGGACATGGGTCTCTTCAGGAAGAGCTGTAAATACATAGCAAGGGCAATGCAAGGTGGTGCCTGTACTCGAGGGGCGTCTGCACAGTGTGTGGGATAAGCCGGTGGGGAGACTGTTCCTGTCTAGAGAGACCGGCAAACCGCCTCCCCCTCCAAGGTCCTGTTAGGAGCAACAACCGTCACCATCACCACCATCATCATCGCCATCAACACAACAACAAGACAAGGACAAATCAGAGGCACTCTGTGGGGTGGGGGAGGGACAGAGGGATGCAGGATGGAGGCAGGAAGAGCCCCAGGGGCTGAGGTGATGGTGCACCGGTGGACTGGTGGTGGGGACTGTGTGGGGACTACGAATGCTGTCAAAAATACTTCACTCAATCTGTGTTCTGAACACCGAAACAACAAGGAAGTGAAGATCAGTGCGTCTGAGGAGCCATGCGTGCTCCTGAGCCGGGGCCGTCCTCGTGTGTGCTGCACGGTGAGTGTCAAGGCAGGGACACGGGCTCAGCCAAGACGGCCAGTGCACGACACTGTCCAGTACTTGGCGCTGGGAGCGTTGCTCGCTGCCCGCTGAGCGCAGCTGCCCGCCCGCGCAGTCCTCTTCTGCCCGAACAGCAGAAAGCGCAGGGCCGGGTCCCGCTGGGTGCTCAGGGCCCTAGAGGTTGTTAGTGCTGAGGGGCCGCAGCCAGCCTGCCCCAACCAGCATCTCCCCCTGCCAGAGGAACCGGGCCTTTCATCTGCCTTTTCTGAATGATCGAAGAAGGGCCTTGGTTGTGAAAGAACCCTGAGTGCTTGGTGGTCTGTGGCCAAGAAACCAACGAACTTGAGCACCCTGGGGAGAACCTCTGGTCTGTAGGCTCAGAAGAAGCCCCTCAGCAGGGCTCTCCCCCTGCACCCCCAGAGCTAGGAGGAGAGCAGCCTGGAGGCGCCCTGACATGCAGCCTCCAGCGTCTCTGTGGCGACACATACGCCCCACTATGCCCCTTCGGGGAGCTGGGAGGCCCTTCCCAGCCTCTGCTCTCTGCGGTGAGCTGTTCTCCAGCCTGGGGTTTCAGTTTTTAAAACGAGAGCAATCCTGGGGGACTCGCTACCTTGAATCACCACAGCACCCCCACGGCCATGCCTGCAGCCTCCATCACAGCCACTTCCCAGCCGCTAATGGCTGTTCCGGCCCAGCTTGCGGTGACCTTTGGTCTCTGAGTAATAATCCCATATCATTTTTTGTTACTTAGAAAATCTCCTCACTAAAGAAAGCAGCAAACATAGTTTTAGACCTCAAACTCCAAGACAACAAAACTGTCTTATTCACATCTCATTCAGGACTAAAAACTGTTTGGTAGGTGTTTAAGATACAGTTAGAATAAATACAGTAAATCCCATCATTTCTGGGAACTACATCAAGACTCTCAGTGGGTGCATGAAGTACCGATCACACTGAACACTCTTTACACTGATTGTCTCTCTATACACACACTGGTGATAAAGCTCCAGTTATAAATGAAGCACGGTAAGAGGCTAGCAGTGATAAATGACAATAATCTTGAAAAATTATAAAAATATGCTGTAAAATGTTATATGAATGTGAGCTTTCTCAAAATGCTGCATCTGGTTGAGTGCAGTTAACTGACGCTGCAGAGAACAAAGCTACAGTTGGGGTGGGGGGGCATGCTCTGCTGAACTCTGTGGCTTGAGTCCTTGATTCTTTTTAACAAGCAGCTGGATAATTAAGGCAATTTTCAGCTGCTCTGTCGTACTTCTTATATCAGTATTGGATATCAATAATCTTATAAGTAGTAAGATTATTTTTTCTCCAAGAAATCTTCTGACTCTTGTTTTACATAGTCTGGACATTTAGTTGAAGAATTTACTCCATTTTTAAATCTCACGAGACTCCAGGAGGTATTTAGTTTGTCCTCAGTGCCTGTGCTAATTAACCCGTGAAAACACTTGTTCGGTGACACTGCAGGTGGTGCAGCTACATGCCACAATGTGGGTAAACTACAGCAGCTCTTCCCATTTTGGGGACTCGTGTTCTGTGCTTGTTCTGTGGGAGGCGAGGTTTATTTTGGGGGCTCCTATCAGTAAAAGCTAGTGGCAATCCCCAGACTCCCAGAATCTACTACGAATGATAAGCTCCCTGAACATGTTAGTATCATATTTCTTAAAGAAATCCTAGACATTTTCACTTTTTAAAATTTTTTGGATTGAAGTGTGTGAAAGGACATCAGCATTCAAGTGCCCCAGGCCTCTTGCCACTGACTCCTCCTGCATCACAGAGCAAGTCCTCAGCCTCCCGCTCTCTGGTCCAGCAGACGCTCGCAGTGAAGCCTCCCTTCCCAGGACCTTTGTCTGAGGGGCATCTTCTTTCTAGAGTTGGCAAAAAGTAGCAGCAAACTATTCAAGCATTGAAGATAACCAAGTTTATCAAGACAGTTGTTATCAAGATAGTTGTGCCTTGAGATGACAGAAAAAACACACGTGCCAGTTAGAGCTAGAGTTTGGAGTACGCACACAGTTCTGAATGCAAACCACAGCCTTAGACATAAGATCCCTCCAGATTTAACTTAGGAAACGTAAAGGCCAGAAAGAATTCCTTCTGCAGTAGTGGATGGCTGATGGGGTGTGCACAGGTGTGCTGAGGGCTAGCGCGTAAGATGGAAGGTCAGGTGACAGCAGGAGGAGAGGGAAAGGGACGGTGTTCCTGAGGAGGGCCTGCTTCTCATTTAACACTTCTGGAGAGAAGGGCATGGAAAAGACACGTCTCCCAACTCAAAATGTTACTCATCTAGCAGTTGCCAATGCAACTTCCTCACCTATTTTTGAAAATGCTTATTAAAAATTAAAAAATATGAAATGTCACAACATTTAGAAATAACTAAAAGGAGTAAAATGCCACGTCTGTGTCATATTAGCATTAAACAAAAGACAGAGGCAGTTGATAAATAGGCCAATGCTGAGGCTTTACATAGTGAAACACGCAGCCACGGAAAAGAGTATGGTCCTTGTTTGCTAACTGCCAGAGCTCCGTGCTTGCACCAGCCCAGGACCGGGCGTCTCTGGTCCGCATCTCTCACATGCAGCACTTGTGAGGGACCACTCTGCTGTTGCTTCCATATTCTTATCTTTAGACAAAGAGTGTGGGTCGAAATGTAACTTTAGAGAAGCCAAAACACAGATTATCCTTAGGACAGGCACAGGGTCTGGAAAGATTGGACCGAGAGTGAAAAAAAATGGAAGGATTACTAGTTTTTGAGCCAAACAGGGTGTGTTTGGGGCAAGGGAGCAGAGGGGGGCCATTTCCCAGTGTGTGTGTGTGTGTGTGCCTCACGGCAGTGTTTGTCTCAGATTAATATTGTTCAGAGATGTTTACATCATAAAGATTGTTCAGAGATGTTTACATCATAAAGATTCATGAAGACCGGAGAGTGTCTCCTTTGAAACCACGAGTCAAGTTTCTCTTACCTGTTTGCTCATTCGCTCATTGCACGTAGCCCTGGCCACTGCGCGTGACTGGTTTATGGTGCCCCTGGATTGTCCCTTCAGTGCCATGGGGTCTGTGTTGATGTCCCTTCTTCCATTTCTGAAACTAATAATTAGTGTCTCTTTCTTCTTAGCCTCCAAAGCATTGCCAGTTACTTTCAAAAACCAGCTTTTAGGATCAGTGATTTCCTCTTTGTTGTCTTAGTTTAATTTCATTGATTTCTACAGTAATTTTAAAAAATTCTACTGTCAGTGTTGGTGTTGATGCTCACCTTCCCTCGGTAAAAGGGAAGAAGTAACAAAATAACCTACTCTCCTCTGCCTTACCCAGAATCCAGGGTATGATTCTTCTCTGGAAAATGCAATTATTACCTTCCACAAGCAGTTTTAAAATGCCTGTTAGGTAGAAATGACTAGAATTCTATGGAAAACAATTATTTGTGTCTTCCAAATATGGAGTGTGAAGTTTGCATTTAAAATGAAACATCTTGCAATATGTAATACTATACCATCTTGGTGAATTTACATTAAGATACCTATATTTTTAAAGACTGATACTTTGAAGAATTACCATTCACTATAATAAATGTTTTACCTGTTTTAAAAGCTGTTAGCAAAGCAATAGTAGCAAAAAGTGATAGCAACGAGTGTTACCTTTACCTCCAAATAACAGTTACCTGAGAGATTTCCTTTACTTGAGGTCAGCAAATTTGTTTGTGTAGAAACAGAACCAAATAATTTTAATGCAATATTTAGGTAAACAAAACCCCTAAGTACGCATTGTATGTATTTTGGATTTGATAAAATATTGAAAATTTTTTGCAAATTCAATCATTTCATATCTAAAGGGAATTTGATGCAACAGGGGACGATAATTCCTCAAATGTATTCCTTCACTGTTTGATGAAGAGGATGTCACAAACAAACAGATGTGTGGAATGATTCCAATGCTATCACATCAGTCAACATTCTTGAGGACTGTCCAACTGGGTAGGAAGAAAAGGAAGTGCTATGATTTTTGAATTAAGCATTTATATACTGGAAAATGTTAACATACTTAAACTCATTGAACTTGAATGAGTTAAATATAGAAGAAACATTGTTGAGTGATGGCTAAACTCTTTGCAACGTATTAGTAAATTAATTTGAACATCTTTCTCTTCATAATATAGAACAGACACCCTAGCTGAATATATATTTGTTCTCCTTACCTATAACAGCCTTAGATAAGTTAGAAAGACATATTTCAAATATATGCTATTGTTTTTCCTGTATGGCTTTTATTTTCAAACGAAGAATTGCAGCACAGCAATCCCCCCACCGCCCCCATCCTGCTCTCCATCCCAGGTGATGGAGTTCACTTTTCTCATTTACAGGTGTGAACATGACTGCTGTAAATGGCGCCACCATCGCCGGAACCCTCACACCGCTGTTGGACTTCCACCTATGGCGTAAGTAGCTGTCATTCGGAATCAGCTCTTATTACTGACTGCGACGACCTGAGCTCTGTATTGATTTGGCCACCATTAGATGAAGAAGACTTCTATTCTCTGCTGTCTCACTCATTACTATGAGTTTCCAAAAACAGTTTCTACCATACCGGTGGCAAATAATTTCATTCTCTGAAGAATCATTTACCCTGACAGAGTTTCAGAACCCACTAGGGCAATGAATGGATTCTGAGTATGCAACTATGTTTTAAAAGGGCCAACTATTATCCAGATTGACACCTTCTCTCAACGTAGTAATCAGGGTATTAAGTATATAGAAACATTTGTATTTTCGAGATGTTTAACGGAGAATAGTATATTTACTTGCTAAGTATAATTTTCATTGATATTATTTTAGCTCCATCTTAGGGTATTATAAAATAGCACTGGTTGTTATCACCATTATTTTAACTTATATAATGTAAAAATCATTATTGATATATTTTATTTTCATATATATTATAATACCATACATTATATATTATATAATATCATATACTATACTATGTATGTATGTGTGTATGTAAATTCTAATAACCACAAACACAGCGACCAGCAGAACAGTATAAACACTCCCAAGGAATTCACTCATGCTTTTCCTATGTGTTTTCCTTTTCTAGAAAGTCAAAATAGATGCAAAGACTATGACACCTTCGCATCCAGAGTCTTCCCTTTAACATAGCCTTTAGAACTTCTCACGCAGTCGGCTGAGAGGCGCCGGCTGGTGCTCGCAGTTGCTTATTCACAGACCCATTTTCAGCTGCATGTGTCTCCTCCCAGGTTGGGTCAATTTTCAATAATGCTGCTTTAAAACATTAAAACCTATGTTTCTGTATGAATGCAATTTTTATTTTTAAGGATAAGCCACAAAAGAAAAGCAAATGTCAAATGAGTCAGCAAGTCTTACTGAGAAGGGACTTCCATACACACTTGGAACGGACCATCATTTTGCATGTTCCTTGTTCACGTGTGTATTGCTTGGCCTGCCTCTGGCTAGTACTTTTATATTTTGCTTCTGCCATTCTAATCGGCTTTCAATGGCATCTTAGTATGCCTTCATTACTTTACAATTCCCTAATGATTAAATGATTGGTGATGACTGGAATTTGTCTTTATTTGCTTATTTACCTTCCAGTTACCTTCTTCGGTGAAGTGTCTGTTCAAACCTTTCATGCACTTTTATTGGGTTGCTGATTTTCTTAGTGTTGTGCTCTGGGAGCGCTGATGTATTCTGAGCACAAGTCTTTTGATGGTATTTAACTTGCAAAGATTTCTCACTAGTCTGAAGCTTGTATCTTCATCCTCATAACTGCCCCGCACAGAGCAAGAGTCTGACTTCGAGGAAGTCTTGTTGACGGGCTTTCTACAATTATGCTTGTGTCGCCATATCAATGAATTCTGATTCGCAGTCTTAAGGGTGTTTCTCCAATGCCTTCTTCTATGATACTTGTAATTGTACCTTTCAGGTTTACACCAGTGATCCATTTTGAGTCATTTTCATCTCAGTTGTGAGTTGCTGGTTAATTGTTTTTCTTGTCTGTAGATACACAGTTCGTACCCGTCCATTTGTTGGCAAGCATAACCTTTCTCCACTAAATTACCATTTGACATTTGTCCAAAAAAAATCAATTAAGATATGTATGTCAAGCTATTTTTGGATCTTTCACTCTGTTTCGCTGGACCATGAATCTTACCTCTTATTAACATCTCACTATCTGGACTAATGTAGATTTACAACATTCTTTTATTGCGAAAAAGTGAATTCTCCAATTTTTTTTCTTTTCAAAATTGGTCCTTTAAATTTCCATATAAGTTTTAGAGTCTGTTGGCTGATACTTACAAAGAATTCTGCTGGAATTTTCATAATTGCATTAAATGGATACATTTATTTGAGGTAAATTAATCTCATAATTGTTTAGAGACTTCTTAGGTCCTTCTCTGGTCTTATGTCTTCTTTCATCTCTTTCAACAACATTTCCCACTTACATTTCCCAAGAGTACACAGACTTTACATATTTGTATATGTTTATACTTAATCATTCAACTTTTGGGAGGGTATTTAGATGGCACTGCTTTTAGAATTTCAGTTGCAAACTATAAATGTTATATTACACATAGATTTTTTGCATTTGTTCCATAGTCCAAACTTGCTAAAGTCACATATTTCTATGAGCTTTCTTGTGGACACCTTGGGATTTTCTACGTACATCTGTGAACAGAGATAATTTTGTCTTCTCTCTTTAATCTGAATACAGTTTATTTTGTCTTGCCTCACTGACAAGTTTAGAACTTATAGGAGACTATGAACTAGGGCTGCGAGGGACTAAAACTGCAAAACGAAACCAATATCCATCCTAAACAGCACAAAATCTCAAAGATATTAGTAACTCAAATTTCTCTCTCTGACACACACACTAAGTAGCTCAAGGTCTCAAAGATATTAGTAACTCAAATCTCTCTCTCTCTCACACATACACACAGACACACAATCACTACGTGGACTCTTCAAGAATGCAGCGTTTACAACAAGAATGCAGCAAGAGTCAAGCAAAGCAGTTGACCATGTGGGGAGCCAGAGCAGAAACGCACCACACTGATGTCGACAGACACAGACCTATGTCCTGTTTCAGGAAGAAGCATCGCGTCACGCCATGAAGCGTGATGCCGGCTCTGAGCCCAGGTGCCAGGGCCGCTCAGCGCATCCTGTTAGGCCCTCAGGATTTGGGGGCGGCTGGCCCTGGTGTGGCTGGTGGGAAGTGACCTGCCGAGTTGCCTGTCTCAGCATGAGATGACCCTGTTCGGACCGCTGGCTGCAGCCTGGCCTGCCACCTGTTCTTTGTTGAAAGCTCGTTGTGCCTATTGTGAAAATCACCTGGAAGTGATCACATCTTCACAAAGGGATTCTGAGTCGCCCAGTATTAACGAGGTTATCTGAATCCCGTGTTTCCCCACGGACGTTTTCCGAGGCACCTTTGGGACGGGAGCACCTGCTTGTCCTCTTGCCTCCCTCTTACCCTCGCGTGGCCTTGGTGCCGGCGCAGTTTAGACACTAAGCAGACCGTCATTGAATAGACATATAATACCTTTTATAAGATTGTAATTAGTCTAACGTTATGTATTTTTCATAAAAACAAAACCTGCCTGCACCTCCATTTCTAAAATAGATTCTATTTGAAAAAGGAAGTTGACCATTTAAGTCCCGCTGAAGTTCAGACAGTGGCCTCTGCGGTCTGCCCTGGGACAGGGGCTGGGGCCTCAGCTCCGTGGACCTCAGTTCTCTGTCCCTCCTGGCCTCGGATTTGATACGACCTCCCATTTAGATCCCGGAAAGATGCTTTGCCTCGAACGCTCACTTCTGTTTCTGTCACAAGTAGTGGCACGGGTGACTTTGGAGTCAGTCTGGCCACAGTCAGATACATAATTTGGACTAAACTTTGCTCATGCTTCCTGGTCGCGCCAGGCATGTTTAAGACTTGGTGCTTTTTATTTATTTGGCAGATTCTAGTCAATGAAAAAATATGATGATCTCGATGACTACCAAACAAGGAGGTGTTGTTACTGAGGAAAGGAAGACATTATGCTGGAAATGAAACGCTCTCTGGATGTTAGGGGTTAGGAACTTAGCCAGGTTTGCTTCTTGTTTTCCTGAGATCTTAGGTAAGCGTAAACCTTGTGTCGATTTGGACACTGCCTGTGCACAGTGGGGCAGCAGCCGGGACAGTTCTTTGCTTCACGAGCGCCTTATCCACCTCTCGCCTTCTGTTTCACGTGACACCAGCCCCGCGTCACAACTTGAGCGCGACATAAATCCGTTTGCAGGAAAGAGCCTCCCCACGACAGGGAGTACACAGGCGTGCTGCCGGCGCGGATATTCACTGCTCCCTTGCCGCTCAGAAGCCAGAGATCCGCTTCCTTGTGCCGGGGCTGGCTGCTCGGAGGCCCCAACCTCAGCGCCAGCTCAGTGGACAGCCCCGCCCCAGACGGAGGAATCGGCGCCGTCAGGACTCTCGGTCACAGGCACCGCTCCCCTCCCAAGGTCCGCTCCTGCTCACTCTGAGGCGAAACACGGAGCAGATCAAGGTTAAAATGTTCAGCACCCACATGTCCTCTTTCCTGTGTCCTGGGAACAGAACACGCCCCGGCCCTTGTCCAGGAAGGATGCAGAGGCCTGCACACCGCAGAGCCCGAGGCCCCTGAGCCCCACGAGCAGAGTCCACCCCAGCAGGCCTGGGCTCCCGCGGGTCTTTCTGCAAATATTCAGACTAATCTCTAATAATTGCAAGTCTATTTAAGGTTATTGCACAGATCACATTTCATATACCTGTGCCACCATCTGCTCCACCTCTTGGGAAACGATACTGAACATTTGGGAATTCTCTTTTGATAAGCAATAATGTTTTACAGCTCATAAAGTATGAAGGAAATAAACCCTTTTAATTTTAATCGCATATGGGACATTTACATCCTACCAGTTCCAGGAGATTTATGCATCTCTGCTCCGGGGCACGGGGGCTCTCAGAGCAGCACAGGTATGCGCTCCCCAGACACATCGCCTTCCAATTAATCATGTCAGTTTTACTGACGCTGTTAAAGGCAAAAAATACTTCTTAAACACACTCAGGCAGCTTTCTGCCTCCCCGGGCAGATGCTGGAAACATTTAAACAGTTGGCCGGCCAGAGCAAACTGTCATCACAAGTGACCTTAAACCAAGTTTAGTTTTTAAATGTTATTTAAAAAAAAGAAATGAAAAAACAACAGCATGCCGTGATGCAGCTGTCTGAAATATGAAATGAGAGGATGAACATCTGTCTGGTTGCTCTTCAAACTTTAATGGTTTGCAGAGTGACTCTGCTGTCTCAGATCTTGAAGAACAGCTGAGTCCAGACACCTGTGAACGCTCCTGTCTGGAACACACTTTCCTACTTCAAAGTCCTTCTCTGCCCGGAATTGCCAAACAGTGCCAACAACAGCAGAACAAATTATCAGAGATATTTGTGATAGGCAAGGCCCTCTGGCAAAGAATCATTTCGAGCATGGCTAAAACCCTTTTTGCTTTAATGAACTTTCATTTAAAAAAATACACATTTTCTTTTTAGCGGAAAACACGAACACGGAGCTTCTGGGTGGCAAGGAATTGAGATCGTTCCTGAAATATCGGAATGCGGAGAGTGATTTATTGTAGCATCAGCACCACGTACAGGCATGCTTACTGTGAGCCACGCTGGGGCCAGCAGTGCCAGCGGGTATGACATGGCGGTAGCCTTTAGAGAGTGGAAAAGGAAATACTTTGCAAAGAAGCATCAGGACTGCATTGAAGTTTAATTGGAATAAAACTCCAGGACCCCAGACATGCACTTGGCTACTTGATGTGGACACCTGTTAACTTTTTTTTTAAGGCTTTATTTACTCACTGCATATACAAACTGGGGTACAGGTCAGAGCTGCAGGGGATGAGAGGAGTCACCAGAGACAGAGCAGGGAGAAGAACACGTGGAGCTACTGAAACACACCGCTGAGGGGAGCAGCGGGGAGGCAGGAGAGGTCTGCTGCGCCCTGTGGGTCCCCTCCCTGGCCAGGGGTTGGACTTGTACTGCAGTGGCTGTGGATGCTTCACGGTGAGGTGCTTAACCCCTTGCACCACCAGGGAGACCCCAACCTAAGCCTATTTTTAAAAAATCTTGCTCCTTCAATAACAAAGACCAAAAAGTAAAATCTTCTCTCTTTATTGTACTGTTTCAGTCTATGTTCAGTTTAATCACGATAGCATTGATAGAGGAATGCCCAGCTGTGTAGCTCCTCTTTGATCCTGGCTGCCAACGTAGCAATCTGGAGCTTCTTGAAGTGATGCTGGTTTCTTTGTTTTATTGTCACAGTGGAATGCGGATTAAAGACCTGTGTCTCCCACTTAGCAGTTCCTTGTCTAAAACTTTCAAAGTTCACGAACACAAATGCGATACACACATGCTTGTATCTACATACAGCACACTTCTATCTAACTCTATACGTTGTCTGCCATGAACCAGCTACACAAAAGCGGTTGTGTTTCCTCACACGTGGTGCACACGACTCCACTGCCCGTGCCCTTCGCTGGGTAGTTTCCGTGCCTGGTGGGTGAGCACACCCGTGTGTGGACAATGGACACAGAAGCACAACCAGCGTGTGGAGGCAAACGCTTCGGTCGCATTGTCACTGCTCAGCCTGCACGCTTGTGCGGCGTGCAGCCATCTCGTTTCTGAAGCGATCGGGTCCTGCGGCTGTGCATGTAGATGTGAGACCAAACACGGGGGCGGGTCCCCTATTTCTTGGCTAGAAACAACAGAGATATCTTAGAAGTGAATTTTATTTTCTTTCAAATTTTCTTTCTTTATATATATTTGCCATCAGTTGTGGTCCCCAGGGAGTCCCACCACCATTTCTCCAGTGCACCGTCACCTCAGTCCTTGAGCTCTTCTCGCCCGGCCACATTCCCTACCCCTCCGCCGCCACAGTGTTTCTGGTTTGTGCTTGTCCTTTCAGTTTTGTAGTGTTGTGATTTTTTTTTATTATTGTCATTATTCTTTTCCTTGGTCCCTTATTTGATTCCCTTATATTCCTCCTAGAAGCAAAACCATTTGATATTTTTCTTATTTCACTGAGCATTGTCCCTTCTAGCTCCATCCATGTTTCTACAAATGGCTCTAGTTTATCTTTTTGATTGCTGAATAGTATTCCACTGTGTATAAGGACCACATCTTCTAGATCCTAAAGGGAAAATACCCCAGTTTCCCTTAACTTCTTACTGTAAGGCAAAAATACTACCGTTGCCCTTAGCTTCTTTTATGATACGTGCGTTTGACATTGGCTCTTGCATCACAGTCATTTTGTGCTCAGCTTTTCCTAGTGAGTGACTCTGGCCAGGGCCTTGGTCACTGGCCCTGGGGCCGCCCGGCGGCCCACAGCTTGCGCACACGGTCAGTCCGGGAGGCCCCGTTGTCACGTGACGCCGTGGCACAAGGAGCACGTCGGTGTGTGGGGGGGGCATTGTGACACAACGGACCTGCTGTTGAAGACAGGATGGACCCCCGAAGAGCAGCACGAACATATTTGATAATTGCTTACAAAGTTTGCAAATGTGCTTCTATTGGAACTGGTAGCCTCTGGCGCTATGTGCTGTCAGTTATTCTTGGCACATCATGATTTCTTGGCAGAGTTTAAGGTTTGAGTGGAAAAACAATTTAGAAAACTGTCACAGCAAATTGGAGGGAATTATCTAAACATAATCTAGTTAGAGCAGAAAGATGCAACAATTAAAAAAAAATGGCAGTGGAGATCTGGTGGAAGAACACAAGAGCTTACCCCAAGGGATGCGCCCTGAAGCCAAGCCCCCCCACCAGCATCATCCTTGCTTGGGATGCAGGGCCAAGCACCCCACACACACACACAGCATCGTCCTTCTGCGAGACCGCAGGGGCAGCGACACGCAGAGCGGGGACGAAAGGGTGAGGCTGCTCCAGCCCGTGGGCGCTATACCTGAGTAGGCGCTTGGACGGTTTCCTGGAGAGAGAAGAGGGCGCGCGTGGGGGGCCTGCGCCCGTAGGAAGATGGGGTGCCCGCGGCGTGGGCAAGTACGTGTGTGTTGTGTAACACGGGCGGGGGCGGACAGCAGAGAGTGAAGACCAGGGAGAAGCTGCCGAAGGACAGCGCGGCCAGAGGCAGCGGGACGCTCAGGGGCCCGAGCTCTCCGCTCCGGGAGTGAGACCGAACCTAGCGCCCCACGGGCGGGGGCTGAGCCCCAGCTCCCAGCAGAGCTCACCGGAGGCCCCCCTGAGCCCCGCGCACTTGCATTACCTGCGCGATGCTGAATGCATCTGAAAGTCAGTTTCTCATTGATGACGCGTCACTGCTGATTAGAGCAATTGATAATTATCTAATCTAACTAATGGGCTGACACCCTGGTGACCTGTGGCTCTCTTCTGTGTGACCTTCAGAAACCAGACTGATAGACTTCCTGTGACGGGGGCTGCGGGGCGGCTGAGCTGTTGCACCTTCCCCCGCTGCAAAGAGGATGTCCGCAGGTGAGCGCGCGGTCGCACAGGTGAGTGCGTGGTTTCGGGACGGGCTGCTCGGGCCTGACCTGCAGGCCCGGGTCTCACGGACCCAGGGCTAAGGGGGCTTTGTAGCACATACACACAATAACCAGTGATACCACGGAGTGTGATTTAGCGTTTCCTCCGCAGAAGAATAGGGAAATTGTGTTAAGCCTTTTTATTATTCTACCAATAATACAGATTTGTTAAAAGAATTTAGCATTTTTAGTAAGATTTTTCCTCAGAGCGAATAAAAATGGCGTCTCTCCATCTCTTGGCCTCTTTTGAGAATGAAGTTTTCCTCTTGAAAGGTATCCCGATCCTTGCTTCTCCTCCTCCATCACAGTGGGATCTATTGTCCGGGACTGACCAGGCGCGTCCTCACGTTCACGCTGTGTTCCCTGTTTCATTCTCTAACAAGGGCCTGATGACTTTGAATGCCCTGAATGAAGACCTGGTTTTGTTCTATACATTTGCTTAATTAAAAAGCAAACTTTCATTTTTCCACACTATGGGCCTCTCCGCTCAGCTGCGGGTCTTCCCTCACCACAAGCCCGCGGGACGCCATGCGCTGTGCTCCTGCCCCGTTGCTGCTGCTGTCTTCCCGCCCCGCTGCTGCTGCTGTCCTCTCCCCCTCCCCCCAAGGTTCTGGGATCTGCTGCCCAGGGTCAGTCTGAGACACTTGAGCCTTTGGTGTGCTTAGATTCCACAAATACGTGAAAACATCCTTCTCCTTCTGGCTCGCTTCATATAGAATAATCTCTTCCCGCTCCAGCTAATTTGCTGAAAACGACATGCCTTTATCTGTTTTGATCACAGAGTAGTATTCCTTCATGTGTATACACCGCGTCTTCTCGATCCACTCATCTGTGCTGGGCTACCACATGACTCAGCAGTTCCAGGCCTAGGCATCGTTCCAGCAAACACAAAAACACTAATTTGAAAGAAAATCTGCAGTTGTATGTTTATGGCAACACTATTTACAATAGTCAAGATTTGAATGAAAACTTTGATTAGATTTCTGCAAAATGGTCATTTTGAGAATGAGCTATAATTGCACTTATAAGCATAGGGTTTATTCACATAGATTTAAAGCCCTCACGTTAGATAATATGAAGAAAAATGTGCCAAGCAGCAAAAGTGCAGTAGAAAAATAGTGCCTTTGGGGAAAACTAAAGAACAGACAAAATAAATAATATAGACAGAGGTTTTATTAAATACATGCATACGTATTATTTTATGAGGCTGTTAGATGTTTTTGAAGTTTCAGATGATATATTTTTATATTTTTCAAATAACTTACAAAATCTTTCTATATTGATACATATAAGAAGTCAGTTTATAAAAAATGCTATTTTATAAAATTCAGTATCAAGGCAAGTAAGGAAAACTATTTAATTATACCTATGATGAGTCCCTCCAAATTAAGAGAAAATATTTTCATGATAGGTGCATATTCTAACAAAAATGCTATTATGTGTTACTCAGATATAATCGATGGTTATAGAAACACCTATAGGTAATACAAGCTCAACATTTTTATTAAATTAATTAGCATATAAAGAAATACAAGCAAGTTGAAGAATTTATTCAAGAGTCAACTATTGAAATTAAACATAAGATGAGAAATAATGATATAATTTTCACTCACTAGAACCATGACTATATTACCATAAAATTGAATTTGCTGCAAGGTACTATAATTCCTATTTAGAAAATGTACAATAATAATATAGTTATTAATATAAAATTTTCTGTACATTAGGGATTATAACAAAAATATAGAGTTTCTGCTTTCACAATAAAATGTCTGCTTCAAATGCATGAAAAAAATTTGGAACTAGTTGATATTTGGTTGTTTTTAAACAGGAGGGCTCACAAAGCTTTATTGAGTTCTGTAGCTGGAAATGCCATTTCACATTTAACAGACTTGATGGAAGTCCTTTATGATATTTATTCCATCAGAGACAACTGCAGGTCATATTTCTTCTGTCAAAAAAATATTTACTTTTATCAAGAGCTTGTCTTTCTACTCCATGAAAATGGAGGAACTGGGTGGATTAGAAATAATGGAGTCCTGATAGATATAATGACAGATATGTTGAAACCACTTTATTATTATAATAGTTTTAAAACAAAATATTGATTCTAGCATGCTGTGAAACAAGAAAAGTGAAGGGAGGAAAATCTGAATTTGGAAGTAGGAAGCTCTCTCTTGCTCAAGGACCAGACAATTCATTCCACCTAATTGACACAATCATTTTCAAAGTCTCTTGGAAAGAATTAACACTACTGCACAGAATATGTACTTAAAGAACTTCTAAAGAAGAAAAACCTTTAGAATAGAAATAGCTACTTGAAAGGAAGACCTTGAGAATCCAGAAGAGTAGCAACTCAGTCAGTCTGCTCTTGGTCTGGTGTGGTCTGTTTTTCCACAAGCAGCTCCTTCAACAATGAACAAAGGGGTAAGCATCATCCCCAGACAGATGGGCCGAGGAGTCGCTGACAGAACACTTCACACACATTTGCCTGTTTATCTTTTCATCCCGGTGTGATTTGGAAGATCAGATCATACACCCGATGTTTCAAACTTCAGTAAATTTATGTGGCATAACATGAAACAAAAAGTTTAGATACAAACAACCAATAATGTATCTCTCAAAAGAAAAAAAAAATACAGCTTGAGTACTTTCAATATTCTATTGCTGACATTTCTTTTTTCTTCTAGTTGTGGATGTGATTTTAGAGAATAAACAACATAATGAGTTTTTACACTGATGCCTGATATTCTCTAATCCATAAATATATATTTTTAGAAAATGTATTTCTAACATTGGTGAAATTTCAAAGGTTATACAAAAATGTCTTATTCTACCTACTTGTAATTGAGGGTATTACCTTTTATTGTTTTAATATACATGTTAATTCTCCATACCCCTTCTTAAATACAACCATATTCTGTGTTAGTCTAGTGGCCTCTAAATAATATAAATGTCTTTCTTGACATTTTCTTTAAGTTCTAGTCCTTTAAATTCTAGCATAATCTTAACATGAGTATTCCTCAGACTTTTTTACTTTCATGTAACCAAAGCAAGTATGCATCCCTTGCTGCTTTAAATGTTATCCCCACTTCCATTAGTTGTGAGGTCATCCATCTAGTTTTATAAACACTCTTCTCCCAGAACATCCTTTTCCCCATCTCACATTTAATCTGTCGATAAATTGCATTGATTCAACCCCAAAAGTCCTCTTTAGCATGCAACTTTCCTCTCCAAAGTACTTCTTAATGCCTTAGATCAGGATTTCTTTGTTCATCGTTAAAGAGAATCACTACAAAAATTATCAAAGCCTAAGTGGGTAAATGAAAAAGTAGTAAATATCTCACAAAAGCGATAGGCTACATCAAAGTGTATTTGACAAAGAGCTCAATTAAACTATAGGTGGAAATCAAGCTAATTAAAGCACCTTTATTTGCATGTTAATTTAGAAAATAATAAAAATTAAAATGCAAGTCCTTCTAGTGATACAATTAGACACTATTGGTACATCATGTATGACTTTATTTGAAAATTTGTGGGAGAACAAATTTGAAGAACCATAAAAAAATACAGATCTTTTTCATCTAATAATCTCTTCTGCTCACATTTCTAAATGTTCAAGAGACGGGAGAATATGTATTCGAAGACATGCTTACTCGCATTCTGAATTTTTTTTCCCTTATTTAGGAATATGTTTTGTTGGGTACAAAGAACATCATTCAGTGCCCCTGCAGATTCCTGTAGATGGCAGAGAATTAAAAAAGCAGCAGACAGACTGACAAAGTGAGAAGTCAGAAAGACCAGAAAGATGTGAAATACCGTCTCTGGCTGCCGCAGTGCGGGAGACGCCAGCAAGACAGGAGCTCAGGGCTTTGCCACTGGGGCCATCTTAAACAGCTTAGCTAGGGCAAGGAAGGGAAAGAAGGAGACGTTTAATTAGGTTGTTTTTCAAAAAACAAAGGCATGAAGATTTATATTTGTGGGGGTGGGGAGAAGTAGGGAGCTCAGCTCTTCCTAGGATGGTTGGAGTTCCTTGGACAATTTACAGACAGATATCAATAGAAACTTCTATCCAGGCTTCAGAGCCCCTCCCTTGAAATAAACCTCTTGCCCGAAAGATGTATTTTGAGGCGGCGGGGTGTTCCTGGGAACAGTGCCTACGGACACTGGTGGACCCCACTCTGAGCTGGTGGCGCTGCCCCTGGACAGCCCTGGAGCGCCAGAGCCTGCCTCGTGGCCTTTGGAGACTGCGGCTGCGCCGAAGGCGGGAACCTGAGCGTCAGCCCAGGACTAACTGTCAGGAGAGCAGGCAGCGGGGTCCAGACGGCGCTGCCACAGCCTGGTGCTGGCCTCTCATGCTCTGTCTTCCGGGTCAACGCCTTTTCGACCCCTTTAGTTTTCTACAACTGGAGGTTTGAGTAAGGAGAGAGAATTGCTTGTTTAAAGACATGCAGTAAAATCTACCTAATACCTGTCTTGATAAAGATCCTAGAGCAAATCATTCAGATAGCTAACCATATTTCTACAGTTATAAAGCTCCATTCAGTTCAAATGCAGTGAATTAGCAAAGACTGATATCTACAATCTCGATACTGTTGTCTAAAAGTAAGCAGCCCACCTTCAACATCCACTACCGCTCAGAATTAAATACACAGGAGCTAGTTTAGGTGTTCACTGGTGTCTTCAGCTAACTGGGAACTGTGCCATTTTACAAAGTAAAAGGTAAATGCACAATAAAACCAACCAAGTTGATTTTTTAAATGACAGTTATAGAAAATATATATTTTGTAAATATTTTATGAATGCAAAGTAAATAAACAAGTATGAAAATGTTGCTTTCACTTAATATCAGTCTGACCTGTTCATAGCATGTAAGGAGATCATTTTTTCCAGAAGCACCAAGTAAATTTTTATGAGTTATAAGGTTAAATTTGTGGAAGTTACTTGTAACTTATTGAATACATTTGACAGAGTGCACTGTGTTCACTCTCCACTGGGAATATTTTCCTTTACATCTTTTTAAAACAGAAAAAAAAATGCTTCAAGGGAAAATGCCAAGATTTCTTTCTTCGATTGACAAAAAATGTTACAATATTTACTACAGTTTCTTTAAATATATCAACTTTATATCAAACGCAATCCTATGGACAATTTTAGTGAAATATTTACGCTTATTTTTGTTTTTAAAGTCCTAAGCCTCAAATGATGTGAAGTAAAACAAAGGAATCGCGCTCCCCACAAGTATCTTGCTGGCTCAGACTTGACACCTTGCGGTCCCGCGGCCGGTCGGTGGGGCCACAGCGCGGCTCTCTCGACAGGTATCGCGCATCTTCGCAGCGTTTAAGGCCAGACAGTGTTCAAAGTGAGTGCAGAGTGAGCGCAATTCTTACGCAGAATTGCCCTATAAAACCCAGAGTCTGCCGCTGTTATGATGGCAACGCGCATTCCACATTCATCTTCACTGGGGAGCTCAGAATAGCGAGCCACTTCGGCGGCGTCCACGTGCCCACGGAGTCCTTGCCTGGTGCTCCCTTTGGGCCCCCAAAGACATTTCCTGGGAAGAGGCGTGAGCAGGTCTCTGGTGGGAGGAGGAAGAGAGGAAGGAGCCGGCTGGGCGTCAGGGCCGGGTAGGTGCTGCGGCAGACGCCACTGAGTCCCAGCACGTTACAGGGGCTCGAAGGGGTGACACGTGGAGAGGGTCCTCACGGCAGGCAGAGCTGGCCCTTCCGCCCTCACCTAGAGGAGACGCTGGCCGTGGAGGCTCCGCAAGGCTCGTAACCTCAGGCTTGGGTGGGTAGGGGCCGTCCAGAAGGGCCTGACAGCTGGGAGGCCTCTGTCAGGAGCCTGGCAAGGGAATGAAGCAGAGTGGATGCAAGAGCTTTACTCTGCAGGGGTTCCGGGGTGCACCACACAACCCACTTTCGCCTGCCGGAGCGCGGCACTGCGCAGGAGCTCTGAGTGTCTCTGCCAGAGGAAAGGGAAGGGCAGGCTTGGTGGGGGGAACTTTGTGCCCTGCCTTTATTTCTGCGACCCTCTGCGCTTCCCCGATGGCCCTCATCTCTTACTCCCTCTTTGCTTCCTACCTGGACCGGTCTTGTGAGCCTCCACGGGCAGCTCTGCCGGGGTCAGCGGCCTCAACGGTGCTGTGAGCCAGACCCACTCACAGCGGAGAACGTCTGGTCAGTGCTGGGGCCGCGGTCCCGCTTGTTCTGGACGAAGCTAGGACAGAAGGTGGGAAAGCAGTGTGGACCTGGGCAAGGAGGTGATGAATCCCGAGGTCTGTTCCAAGGAAAAGCAAACTGCTTCGACCCTCTTTTCTGACAAACGCGGGTGAACCGGTCGGCCAGGTCCGCGGCTCGCCGGCTGGTCTGTCCAGCACCGCCGCAGCCCGCTGCGACGGGTTGATAATCTCCACTGTCTTCTCCAGCTCCAGCTGCCTTTATGTTTTCTTGCTAGAGCCAGATCGGTAAAGACATTTCAAATCCTCAGAAACTTTAGGTCTTTAAAAATCATGCTTAATTTCTGTCATTTCCCTTGGGATTCAATACTGGCTTTAAAAAATTATTATTTTACTGTCCTGGGACTGATGTTTTCAGTATGTCTGTTTAGTTTTTCCTGAAGGCAAACATGAGGCTTCCGTATGAGAAGTTAGACGTATCTTAGCATTTAAAACACAGGGTTTCAATCTAATTTTTAGAAGTCTTCTGTAGGAACTAGACACAGTCTCTGGGAATTATTTTTGACAATATTTTTCAGATAATTTCATCTTATCTTCAGAAATGACATTCGCCAGGATGATAGGATGGGATGGCAACATACAGTGTACTCCCTTCAACTCGTATCAAAATCTTATCGACGGGCCCTTCAAACAGACGGGAAGATGGCGGCCCTCAGCCAAGGCTACAGAGGCCCCCGGGCAGGGTCCAGCGCGCTTTGGTCCGGACTCCTGCCCTGCGAGCTGCCTCAGGCCCACCCAACAGACAAGTTCCTCGCGTTACCCAGAATTCAACAACCTGCTCTCATGTCAGGACCGTGACATGTGCCTGTGTCTCTGCAGCAGGCGCCTCCTCTCCTCCACACGCGTCTCACGTCCGCACGTAGACAGCGCCTCGCCTGAGCGCTCCCCTCGCCATCCTGCGCGCGCCACCCTCGGCTCCATCGCGCGCACAGCGTGACTCCACTTGCTGCCCGGCCTCTCCCGCTCTCCTCCTGGTCCATCATCGATGGGCCTCATCGCAAGATAAACCTGTCGAGGCCGCCCTTGTTTCTCCCGCCCCTGGTATGTCCAGATCCTACAAGAGGTTGGCCCCACAGTGGCCCGTGGGGTCACAGCTTCATCTGTGGGGTCCAATTATACTTTTATTTTTCCACCTGCAGGTCTACAGTCAAGGGTTCAATAGACCGTGGATGTTCACTGACTGAAAATGCAGTTGCTGCCCGGGGAACACGGAAGGCTGAGAATCAGGCACGGGGGCATGCTGACCTTTTGGTAGGCAGACAACTGGAGGAGGGAGCTGAGGAGAAGGGAGGGAGTTTAGGGCGGACCGAAGCCCTGCCCCTCAAGGGGTGGCTGAGGTTAAGTTTTGGGGGGATGAACAGTTCTGTGCAGATTTTGACCCGCATATGGGTCAGCATACCCACCCTCCTTGTTCCTCAGCGGTGATGAACGCTCAATGAACACTAAGACCTGCAGACTTGCAACCCACCCGAGCCCCATTAAAGGAAAGCAAGAACAGTTGCTTACTTGACTGAGTGGGCTGTGCTGATGAAGCCAAGTAGGGCACAAAAAAATCTGAGTGTTAAACTCAAATTTTTATACAGAAAAAGTGCTGACTTAGATATAGAGTAATACAGGGAAAATATTTTTCCAAAGTATTGTCAATATGTCTACCCACCGACATCTAACTATGGGTACTTTTTTTCTATTTCAATTTTGGTGTATTCCATATTTACGCCAGTGAAAATGTTTCACTAATTCAGAAAATAAGATACAATATGTTTTTTTAAAATGAATCTCAAAACCTCTAATTTTTTTTTGACAATTAAGTTCAAGGATGAACTATGTGTTAAGTCACAAGAACTGGGGTGTAGGCTAGAGGTTTGGGGGTGAGAGGAGTCACCAGAGACAGAGTGGGGAGCAGAACATGTGAATCAACTGAAACACACTGCTGAGGGGAGCAGCAGGGAGACAGGAGAGGTCTGCTGCACCCTGGGGGTCAGCTCCCTGGCCAGGGCTCGAACCTGTGCTGCAGGGGCTGAAGATGCTTCATAGTGCTGCGTAGCAACCCATTGTGCCAGCAGGGAAGTCCCCATTTTTTCTTGGTTTAAACAAGAACACAAATATGAAACTTAGGTCTCTTTATATATGATAGAATGTGCTAATGACCCTGACATTATTTATATAATAAAACACACTCAGCTCCTACAAAGCCAGTGTACATATTCAAGACAGTGCAATAGAAAACCTGTCACTCTAGAGTATTAACATTTTAATATTTTTTTAAGAATTGTGTATAACTCACATATATTAAAACACTAAGATAAGGTTCTCTGGACTTTTTCTCTCTTTATCTTGTAGTAATAGGTACTATATGTTGATGATAAAAGAATTGTAGACATTTTATTCTCAGCTTCAAGTAAGATTTTAATATTTAGAAGTTTGTAATTAATTCATCACTATGTGCTTAAATCTTTTAAGGAGAAGGGTTGCATTTTCAGGGCAGATATATATCAACAATCTGAGCATAAAGCATCCTTGATTTGTCTAGTACCTACCAACATCCTTACTTTAAAAGAAGAAATAAAGTTAAATCAAAAGGGTAAATGTGCATATCATCACAACAGCTCACTTTCTACATGATAATTTAAGGACTGATTTAGGTGCTTTATCCCTTTTCTTCATTTAATCACGTAAGTGAAAAGGAACACCTCACCCACATAAATTTCAGTTTATATAAAAATAAGGTATATTTAAGAATTTCTCAGTAGTGACAGGCTAATATTATAGCATTTTCTTATTATCTCCAACGCATGTTAAATTAGTCTTGATAAATTAAAATCAGGCATTTTGATTAATTTCTCCTTTCCTGGAAACATATATCATATCCCATTCAGTGTTAAGTTAGACTTTTAGAATTTAATTAAGTCATTTAAAGTGCACATAAGTTCTAGTAACATATAATGAGGATTACATACACATATAAGAAAGAGCAGTTCCCTCTGGCCTTCAAAATTTGAATAACTCGGTTGAGTAAGCAGCACTTATTATTCATGGTACAAATATGTATATCTCCTCCACTTAGAAAATCAAACATAATTATCATGCTAAATATAGTCTGGCACCATATCTATTAGATCAAATACTTTATTATAGATACCAAGAATGGTAGATTATTGAATTATAAATATTCATCTCTAAGCGATTATTTGAAATATTAATAGTGTTAATTTAAATGTCTGAACTGATAGAGTTCTAAGAGGTGATATGTTTCCATTAATACAAAGTTAATAGAGTTATACATGATTATTAATTGATTTTATATAAAATATAAAAATTCAGAGGGAGTAGAGAAATTTTAATAATATTTGGAAATGGGGTAATTGACTCTGTGTTTTGAATTCTTCTGCTTTCCAAATGGTAGAAAATAATCAGAAAAGAAAACTAAACTGAGCCAGATTCAGAGTACGTTGCCTTTTACAATAGTTCTCTGTGTCCGGAGGCAAAGACTACATTTGCCATTATTGGAGCTTTATAGAAAAAGCAAGAACAAAACACACAGACCTCTCAGGATTAGCAGACCCCCCAAAAAACAAACATCCTTAAAGGTATCCTGGTGACTTGAAGAATGTATCTTACAACTTGCCAGTAAAAGACAATACAGGTAAGTGTGCAGGTGTTCTTCCAAACTGGTATATTCTTCAGGCACAAGCTAGGAGTAGAGCATTTAGTGCACGAGGATAGTGAGTGTGCAAAGCATCCTCCTCAGTGAGCACTAGTGAGAGAGAAGCAACTAGGACTTTGTTACTGCATTCAATCCACATCGAAATAACCTGGACTTCAAGTCATGCTTAGGAGGATATAGTGACACTGGTCATGACACAGTTGTGATTATTTGTTCCTCAAACCCTGCCCCCCCCCCCGTGACATGCACGCATGGAAACCCTGCTCACCCCACTGGCATAGTAGGACCACTTAGCGGGGAAGCAGGAAACGGGGAAGCGGGGGGAGGACTCACCAGCCCCGCCATGCTAGCGCCCTTTCTCAGGCTGGCAGCCTCCAGAGGGCCAGCCACTCCTGGCACTGGCTGTCAGACACCCCCTGGCGGTTCTGGCCAGGCAGCCTGAACTGAGACGCGCCCCCAGGAAACCGAGCTCATGGGGCCCTCCCAATGGTCCCTGGAGGAGCAACCCCGACTTGAAATACAAGCTCATGTCTCTTTTCCTCAGTGAAGTCACAACACGAACATAAATACGAATCTGATGACTCCAAGGCAGACCCACCACAGTAACTGCACATCCCTTTCCATTCTCAGCCGTGGCAGCGCATCGCAGAGCGAACTGTAGACACGTTATGATTTCTATACCCCACAGCTCATCGGTCTACTAACCAATTAACCCGCACCCTACGCTCTTTTTGCTGTTGTGAGCTAATTAAGCTCTCACGCCCATCGCTCCTGACTGCCCACTTACTCACCTGTGTCTGCATTCCCTGATGGCCACAGCCTCTTGTAAGTTGATTCTGCATCATTTCTTCCAGATATTTGAAACCTGCACCTACACATTCAGGAGACGTGCTTCTGCACACTGCTTGCTGCACTGGCCTTGTGTCCCTCCCTCGTACACTGGAATGCCTGACTTAGTGGAAGAAAGTTTCCCCAAAGATGATATTAGCAGAATGCTAAGAAGAATGAAATACGAATGCATCTTGTACATAAATATGCATTTCATATTAAGTTTCTTATTTAACAGGGGAAAAAATGACCTATTAAACAAACCCATAGGCCCCGTGCCCACCCGTGTGAGAAGCAGGTTGCGTGTTCTGGGCATTTGAGTCTAGCCTGGTCAGAGCCCCGGGCCTGCGTGCGGGTCTCGAGCGCTGTCCCGTTATCCTGCCGTCGTCCCGCCCCAAGCAGAGGCGGCGTCTTCTTGGCAGAATGGCGCAGCGTTTTACCGCGGGGCAGCGGCTCCGTCGCGGCTTCCTCACCTTCGGGCGGACGTGCTTTGTGGGGCTCCCCGCAGGTGGGCTTCTCTGCCACGTATTTTTGTCTCCGTTTTCTGTCCCTATTTGCAGTCTTGACCTCACCTTGCCCAGCTCACATATTACCAAGCTTTGGGGGGAAACGGTTTTTCAAAATGCATTTGTGTTTCGTTCTTCTGACGGAGGCGACTGCTTCCTCGCTGGCAAAGGCTTGATGGAGAGGGGCAGAGAAGGGCGGAAACCAGGGCTCACGACTGAACAGGCCCAGCTTGGGTGGTCCCACAGAAAGAGATGTGAACGCCGAGCGGAGCCCGCGTCGAGCCCCCCCCCATCGTGTGGCGCCGCCTCCGCGTGCAGCTGCCCGTGGTCCTCACGCTAGCACTGGGGCGTTTGCTTGACCTGGGTCGCGCTCCTGCGCCGGCGCTGGCCCGTCTGTCCTCTGCTGTCCCTCGGGAACACCCTCTTGGCGGGGCGCGGGCTGCCCAGTAGGGGCGGGGTCATGCGGGAGGTCGCAAGGTGCTCCGGGCGCAGGGAGCCCCTCTCGCTCCGACCACACGCTCAGTCTCTTCCATCCTGGCTCACATCGCTTCCCTTTCTCCGCCAACAGGCCCTGACTTCTTCACCTGGTCAGATTCGTAGATCAGAAGTAGAACATCTTCAGAGCCTGCCTGTGTAAGTTGTGCCTTCTTCAGGCCCTCCGATCCGATCATTACTTTGGTGCGTTCACCTGCCGGCAAGCTGTGGCGAGGAAGAGGTCTCCACTGCACCTGCAGCGGCGCTTGCTCCTCCTACACCCAAGTGGGAAGCCGCAGCCCTTGCTTGGCGCGTCTGGAAAGCGGCCTCCTGTCTCCTTTCTCGCGCTCTCTCTTGAGGGCCTCTTTGCTGCAGAGTGGATAGAGCGAAGTCCCGCTGCTTTCAGCTGTGCTCGCAGTGAGGGTCTTTGCTCCCCGCTGCTCCGAGGCATCCTCGCCTGCTCTCCGCGGGACTTGGCTGTAGCTCGCTCCTTGGCCTCAAACGACGCTTCTCTGGGCTGTCCCCGAAGGAGACACGCAATCTTGATCTTTGCCTTATTCATGGATGGGAAATAACATACACGACTCCCTATTTCAGATTCCATTGTCCTATAAATTATCCCAAGCAACCATTAAGGAAAAAGGTCAGCTCTAATCTTCTGGAACTCAATGTGTTGGGCTGATATTTGGTTTTAATTACCTTGGTGACAATTAATATGTCGAGAGGAGTGTGAAGTGCGCTGATACCGGGAAATCACCACTTTCTCCCTGTTTTCTCAGTGCTCTCTGCGTCTTTCTCAATAGTCACATCAGACCCATAGCAAGAACATCACCAGCGCTTCAGAAAGATGCAGCAGGGTGCAGCCGTCTGCTCAGGTGCAGGCCTCAGGGTCACGGGTTCGCCTGGGAGACTTTTAGCTTGTCCCAGCCCACGACCGCGGCAGCCAGGGCTGACACCAGGCTGCCATTCTCTTATTTCTGTGCGTTTTCGTTGCCAGGCCACACCGTTTTGTCCCGTCATCTTAACCATTAAAAACTTAAACTTCAATATTTTTGTCCTACATTCACCTTCCAAAGTTTTATTCTCAGCTATCTTAATAACTATATAATCATTATGCAAATTAGACAAAATGTGCTCTTTAGTTAAAATAAGATATTTTCTATTCTAATGTTAAAATATCATTGAATTTTGGAGATTTGAAATTTTTAAAGATTATACATTTACTGAGCAATCTTTTATTTATTACTGAGCAATAAATAAACGTACAAAAAGTTTTGTAAATATACATCTGTATCTATGTATCTATAGGTGTGGCTATAGATACAGGTGTATTCATGTGTTCATGCTTACATAAATACATATAACATTCATGTCAGAATACGGCTATGTAAATATGTATTGTCTTACCCAGTCTATCTGACGAATAACATATACAGGTCACTATGTGCTAAATTATCTACTTGCTAGTAGAAGATTACACTTTGTGGCTTTTCTGTTGCCCGCAAAAACACTTAAGACTCAACTTACAATTAAACATGCAAAGGCTTTACTGAACCCGAAGTTCCCATACAGCAGTCACCATATTATGTCTACGTGTGAGGCCATACAAAATGGGGTGGGCACTTGGCTGGCTCTGTTGGAATTACTTCCCAGAACTACGAGCTGCGGTTTCTGCAGAAGCTGCCCCCAACATTGCTGCACTGAGAAGATTCAATTAACTCTTTTTCCTTGGAAAAAAATCACTCATTTGCTCATTTCAAATTTTAAAACTGTGACTCCACCAAATATTACCCATCATGGGAACATTACAGAGGATCAAAGTGAAGTTATGTTTGGCATTATTAGTAAAGGTTAATGAAGGCCTGTCTATTCTACTAAATTCAAAGCTGTAGGAGAGATGAGCTTTAAGATCCTCCTTCCTTAGGCTAAAGTCCAGTGTAGCCGCTACTCTCACTCCGGATGAATGCATACTTAACTCCACAAATGAAACACCCCTGAGGGGATTATAAAGACACATTCATTGCACTCTGTGAGGACGCTATGATGACATCACAACACCCATATGTTCTTTGTGATTTTTCTCACCTACAAAAGCAATTCCCCACAGCTACCATTTTTATGGAAAATAGTTTTAAAAATTCTTCAAAGTCATCTGATAATGTTTGCTTTTCTCTCACAGGAGTGGAATTCTATTTCCACCATGCGGCGGCGAGATATGACTTCAAGTACTGTGCTGTGTTCACTCTGCTCAGCTCCTCCTGCTTCTGACATCCATGCTGACTTGTTCATTTCGACTAAATATAATAATTATACCTAAATAATCATAGAGGACGTGGGCTCTTTCTTTCTACTGTCACACTGAAGCTAACATTCCATTAATGTTCAGTGTTCTTGCTCCACTTACGTGTTAACCTTGACTAAATTCTGCTGTTTTTGTTGGTGCCAGAAGTGTAAACACTCTCTGAGTTAAATGAATAAATTTTCTTTTTAAATGTATTTGCCATGATTTGGTGGTGAAGATGCTGAAGACAATTTTACTGATCTGGAGGGAGTTGTAACAGTCACGGCCTAAGCGTGGTGTTCAGGGATCAAGAGGTGAAAAAGAAAATGAGTCACAGAATGCCTCACGAAAGCTGTGGTTACGCACAGAAAAATAACTTTGTAGAGAGGAGTAGGGCCACTGGTCTTTTCAAATACACAGTTTCGGATTCCATATCTATGTGCATGAATTTAGTATGATTTATCTTAAAATCAGGTATCCCAATTATATATTATATATAATAGGAAACATATAATATATAATAAAATATATTATGATATATAGTATATAGTGTATATAATAAATATAAAGGCATTAAGTTTTATCAAAGTTCCCATTGCAATTGAAAAAGCGTCTTGCTATTCTTCATTTTTGAGTGTCTTCCATTTTAGCATCCTTGGCGATACATACTTGTAGAGGTCAAATGAGTCTATCGGAATTAATCTCTTCTCCCTGCCCTGTCTGTGCGCTCTCATATTTACAAACATTCTAACTACATTCATTTTTTACCTTTTTAAAAAAATGGGTAACCTCTTATTTAACCACCTTCATGCCAAGATCTTATTCTGTGATGGGTTTCTTGTTCCTATGGAATGCAAGAGAGTTATAGCAAAATCAGTGTGTAAGCCAGAGAATGGGTACATGGATACTAGGATGGGACTTTGGGACGTTGTATCAATTTTTGCCTAAGATCCAAAATGGAAAATGTCAATTAACCTTTCACCGTTTAGACAGAAGTTCTAAGACACCCCTTCAAAACTTGCAAGGGGCGTCCAGGAATCCAGTCAGAGACCATGAAGCAGCCCACCCTCTGCAGCCCACTCAAGGAGGTGCAGTGTTGAGGGGGGAGGGCTGACGAGGGTTTTACTGCTGTGAGTCCGCAGTGGGTGCTGCGTCCCTCTCACAGGCACAAAGGAGATTGGGGTGGAGCCTCCTTTATTTCCCGGTGCTTCCGAATGGGATGAGTTTTCTCTCCTAGGGTTGGGGGCAGAGTAGACCTTGTAGTAAATTCTGCCTAAGGAATCTCGAAGTCTGGGGCCTCCCTGGTGGCGCAGTGGGTTAAGCAACGCACTAGGAATCTCGAAGTCAAGGCACAGGTGCGGTGGCTGCCAGCGACGGCAGCAGATCAGGCCAGCACCGGGAGAAGCCCTGCGGTGCTGCCCCGACGCCTGGATGGAAGCTGCTGGGCGAGGCCGGAGCACTGGCGGAGGAAGGGGACTGGACCAGAAGAGGGCCGTGCGCTCGGGCAGGGGGCTGCGATCTCTGGGGCTCTGAGCAGGGTCTCAGGCGAGAGTCCGAGCTCAGCCGCTGTCCGGCTCAGACCAGCTGCAGAACCAAAAGGTGAGGCGTTGCCCTGGCCCCTCGCCCTGCCCGCTGCCTGCTGGCCTGAGGGTCGGAGGGGTGCTAGCCTTGGGGAGGGGCCTTGGGCCGCGCCCTCTGCAGGGGTTTCTGCGATCAGCGCGTCCAGAGGAAGCTTCAAGCCTCAGAAAGATGGTTCTTAATAAAGCGCAGAGCTGTGACTGCACCCTGGGGCTGAGCACTGACCTCTCGGCCTGGCCTCATGGCTTGCAGACACTCGAGGGCTGGCGCCGCTGCAGAAGGAGCTCTGGGGGTGCCTGCGGCTCCCCTCGAAGCACTGGGGAGCAGCTGTCTGGTCTGCCTGCCAGCAGCCCCACCCTGAGGGAGAAAAGAGGCCAAGAGGCGAGTGGTTGTTTTCTGGGTCCCACCTGGCCAGTGTCACAGAACTGGGGGTGGTTGCTCGGGCTCGGTTATGAATGCAAAAAGGGGGTTATATTTCACTGCTGGAGCAAATTTTAATTATAAGTGAAAATTCGATTGATGCTAATGTTTTGTGGTAAGAAGGCTACCATATAATTAATGACCTACTACCGCTGCAGTTCACAGAATTAATGTGGCTTTCCAAATTTTTGTATTTGAGAATATTTTCCGAGCATTCCAGCAATATTTCAAACCAATGGCTCTCCATTCTAATGTTTACATTTTGTTATTAGAGGTTTCTCCAATATTAATTTTGTTAGTTTTAACATATGCCATTATATTTTGGTCTTTGCAACCATTTAACCTTATCTATTTTTAATTATTATGTATGTCTTTTCTATACAACATAGTATATATACATCATGAACTTATACTTGGTAACTTGAGGGATTATTCTCTCTTCATATATTGTTATTTGATCTGCTTTTTTTCTATAGCCAACATTATATGAGACAGAAAAGCCTTTCTTTTTTTTTTTTTTTTTTCAGATTTGGTGATCAATTACTATTCACAGAGCATACAGCTAGAAGTGTCTGTATTGTTTAAATTGTGTTAAAATTAAAGTGAACCCTCTTGTAAATGTGGACTACAGAGAACCCAAGCAAAGGATGGACAAAGACAAACTAACAGGACCCTCCACCACAAACCAGAGAGGTAGAGGCCAGGAGGGAAGGGGTGGGGCAGTGGGACTGGGCAGGGCAGTGGCAGAGGATGGAGGATGGTGGCCCACCTCAGGCAAGAAATCCCACTCTGCACAACAATAAACAAGGATGCAACATAAAAATATGCCATAAATTTAAAATATATATATATATATGAGACAGTGAATGGAGACCAGTCTGAATGGAGACTAGTCAGATTTAATACATTGTTTGGTGTTTTAGTATCTCTATTGAAGTTTTGTAGTAGACTTTTAATACATTAATGTTTAACTTCTATAATAAGAGACAGAATATTGATATTTGTATGGAATTATTTAATTATATTAATTTGCAACCAACACCTACATTAATAGACCAATGAATAGCAACATCGAATCCTGCTTAGAATAGATGATACATATTGAGGTAAGAGAGAAATAAGACTCAGGTACAATTGTTGATGACTGTCTGCCCTAACGCTAAGAGCGTGTACAAGTAATTTTCTTGCAGTTTGCTAGAAAGTCAGTGGGATTTTGCCCGCAAGAATTTGGCTCAGCCATTACTTTATTAATCTGGACGCAGAGTATAAAATTTTTTAAAAAATGGAAATACCAGAATATGAAAGAACACTTATAAAATCAGTGAGCAAGACCAAAGTTAGTATGATTCGTGTTTAGGCTGACAGCTATTTAAATTTTTAAAAGTGGAATTATTGTTAAGAACGAAATAGATTAATTTTAAAAATTAAGAATTAAACTTTTTTTTTTGCTGGAATACTAGATGTTCATAACACATGTGTTTTAATTGGTTATTGTATTAAAGACAAATGAAGGACTAAAGGGAGGTCATTTTAGGGATGGCTGAGCCTCCTCCCTGCCCTGGTGTCCTTCAGTGGACAGGCCGCACTGCAGCCGGGGCACTGTGACTGTGACAGCGGAAGGGGTCTACACACCCTCCCTTCTTCACTCTGTCTGTGCCCGCCCAAACGATATGTCCTGCTGGTGTCCACACCCATCTTGGCACTATCAGCTACCTCTCTGCTGCGTATCCTTGCAGGAGAACAGGTATTTGAAAAGTCACTTATTTTTTTCCCCAGTACACTCCCAGAGATCTGCTAAGAACTTTAGAGTTTGGGCAACATTAAAGCATACAGCATCACTCATTAGTAAAACCTCCTTCAAGGATTGAAACTGTTTTGGCCATTTTAACAGAATCTTTGAAGATATTTTGCACATTTTCTTTTCTTTTTCCCCCCAGAAGCAAATACAAATTACTTACCCAGATTTGTCTTGTTCTGTCTTTTGATAAACTAAAAGAAATTGCAAAGCAATTGAAGCCCTTTAAATAACAGGGTCAAAGGAAGAGAAGAAGCAGGGAGGGAGGAGTTGGGGGGGCTGAGAAGTGAGCTGAGCATGAACTTGACTATTAGGAGGAGAGAGCCAGGTGGTCAGAGAACTGTTCAGACAATGGCAGCCTGACTCATTCAGGTGCGCTAAAAATAGCACAGCCTGCATGCCTTTCTTCTTCTTCTTTTTTTTTTTTTCTGCAAGAGGCAAATATTGGCCTCCATTGCCTCATTGAAAAACTCCTGGATGCTTTTCTACATCTTGAAGAAACCATAAACCTCACACAGCTATCTCATCATAAAAGAATGCAATACCTTGGCTTCCTGGTGTCTTAGGGATAATTGGCTTTTGGAAAACTTGCTTCTGAGTTGAACTCGGCTTTAAAAAACAGCAGAATATAAGGTTCAGTGACTCTCACAGCTGGAACGCCTGCTTGGATGGAAGTCACCCGTTCACCCTTCCTGAAAATGTGGCCTTAGTGTCTAAAAGACGCCGTGGGTATAATGGTGGAAGCAGCGATAGTCGATCATTCATTCTTCTGCTCGCGACATTCAGGATCTTAAAATCTGTTCCCACTGAAGTAAGACAGAAAGTAGACTCCGGTTATTCTCCATTCACTTTTTACATGACCTGGAATTGGCATTTATGTATTGGCTTCCTTTTATTATATTATAATTTATGATACCCTGTACTTATGTTTTGCAAAGAACAGTCTTTCATTGTTATGAGCTGGGAGATCAAATGCTACACTATTCTCTTTTTGGGTGTTTTAAATGAAATAATCATCTTTTTTTTTTTTTTCCTATACAAATGTGAACCTTTCTCACCTTTTACCTCTCAGAGGATATCTTTGAAACTTGCTGATACAGAAACAGTAGAAACTATTAACAATATACTTTATATAGTTAATGATAGTTTATACACAGAATAGTTTCTTTGAAAAACTATTCTCTTTATGAACACTTCTGCTATCACTTATAAATTTATTCATTATTTTCAGTAGTTAACATTGCACATTTTAACTATTATATATGTTAATTGATAGCTCCTATTAAATTTATTTGCCCTCATCAGTTTTTTCTGAGCTTAATAAATACTAACAAATACTAACATTGACTCAAAAAACTCACTTAGGAGTTTATAAATATCTGCTAAACACTGTGTTCTTTTCAGTGGCTGTCGCCTTTACTGCTCCCCCTTCCAATTATGGACTCCCACAAACGTATTTCAGATTCCATTCTGTCATGCCTTTGCTTGGAAACAAAGAACTGAACACATAATTTTTCAGATGCCAGCCCACCGATAGTAAGCCCACACAGACCATGTTATCAAACACATTATTTTCAAGTTTGTAGGTTATGTTTTTCAGGACCAACTGTGTTCCAATCTGCTATGCACTTTGTAAATGGAAAATAAATAAACATGGGCAACTGAAGACGTCAGCAAAAGAGGTTCTGAATTCCGCTCTAGTCTTTGGCCCCTCAGCTGTCCTCTTCTATTAGCATTCTTAACAGCGGTACCTTTGGGAGGCCTTTGTCAGAGTTGCCGCTGCTTTCCACGGTGGGCACGAATGAAGGATGATGATATATTCTTTCTATGTCAAAGAATATAATGCAAGTATAAGTATTAATGTCGGTCCCAGAATAAAAACTGAAGAAGATGTGTGCCCTCCCATGCTCCCTGCAGCACTATGTACGTAACCAAGTTATGGAAATGGCCGATGAGCCCAAGGAAAGAGGACCAGAGGAGATGTTGTACATATATAAAGGAATACAGCTCAGCTATAAAAAGGTGTGGCATATATAAAAAGGGAAGGGGAGGGGGAGGGGGAGGGCGGGAGTGGCGGGGACTGTGGGGCCTTGATGGCGTGCACGGTGGGGTGACACAGTGCTGCAAACCAGTGTTACCGAATCTAAATATAAATTGGAACGTTTTCAATGCTATGGAACATTCAGAAAATTCTCAGGGAGACTCATATATTAAGAAGAGACCTTTTAAATTAGAATACAGAAAATGCGGATAATATTTTCAAGCACATATGGGATAATTACACTGACCTGTAGGTCATGGATATTTCTCAAAAAATATTAAAGAATAAAAATAAACTAGAGAAGGCATTTTCCAAGGACAAGGCCATTACAGTTCAAATCAGAAATGATTTCACTCTCCACAAAAACCACTCATAAGTATTAAAATTGAGCTCACACATGGCAGTACGCTTAAAAAGTAAAATAGCGGAGACTAATGGGATCCGTGAACACAAATGAACACGACGCAGTCCCTTCGTTTCAGTGCCGCGCAGCTGCACGCCCCGGCGCAGCCCACATTCTGGTCTCACCCAGGCAGGCCGCCCTTCCGCCCCCGAACGCCCGCCCCGTCCAGGCTGCGGGGCCGAGGCCCTTCGTGGCCGAGACCTGTCGATGTCGCGTGACCCCTGTTCGTCCAGAGAGGAAGGACGAGCAGGGACTCAGCGGCCTCTTCTCTGAGGACTTGGCCACAGCTGGAGACCAGCTTCCCTCTCCGTGGACCCAGGCGCTTCGGGGAGGTCAGGCGCCGGAGGTGAGTGAGGCGCCGCAGTGCCTGGAGGCCGGCCGTGGACTGTCAGGTCAGCTGGCACGCGGGGCCCTGGAGACAGCGGCAGTGGCCCAGCCCCAGAGGCCAGGCCGAGTCTCTGAAGCCCGTCCCCAGGAGCACCTTCTGCCTCTCCGCCGACCGCCTGCGTATCCCCCGCCCCCTCTCATCAGGTGCCTTTAATCGATCATTTAACCAATGATCCATTGCATTGTATTCATAATATGGCAGGTACATTTTGGGGGGAACCAAATACTAAGTGTCGATGTGTTTTCCGTTAACAGACTGTACTGACTCGGTCCCTGCGGCTCGCTTCAGACGGGGTGACCTAGCCGCCAGTGCCAAGGCCAGTGTTAGGGACAGACTGGCCTGCCACATGTCTTGACTCTCTTTTAATTCTGCCGGAACCTACCTATGGGTGAGGCCTCCACAGATTTAACACTGATTTCTCTCTTTTGGTGCTTAACTCGCTACAATATTAAACGTCGAGTAATATTCTGAAGTAGCAGTAAGAGGAAGTGATCACAGTGAACGAGAGGCGACCCAGCAGACACGCAGCCTCGCTGAGAGTCTGCAGGTGTGTGAGGCCCGGCCGGGAAGCCAGCTCTGCAAGCCCATGTGATTAAACCGCTGCTAATGTGCTCACAACTTCATTTGAAAATGTAATATCTCTTGCAAATAATAAAGTCATTCCATTTAAAAATAGAATTTCTGTCATTTCGATAACTCCTCAAATATTTTTTCATTTTCTATTTTAATAAAAGAGGTATCTCAAAATATTAAAAAAATTTAGCTGGAGGGACAAAATGTACTGTGAATACCTGTGACAAATTTTATTTTTCCAGCTATGTATTGGTTAGCTGCTGTCATTATTAGAATCTCTAAGTATAATATTTTCAGTTATTACTTTTATTGGCACATATTGAAACTGAGTAGGCATACACAGCAAGATTTGGCAAAATGAAATTTCCTTAAAAGAAATCATAATGTTGAACTCTTAAAAATAACTCACAAGGTTAAAGTATAAATGTGCTATTCACGCAGATAGAAACCTAGAGTGTGGAGCCCTTCCAAGCCTCATTTGTGGAAAATTTACATGGCCGCACCAACCTTCTGTGTTCATCTTTCATCTCCCTTTCCCGTTCCTAGCTAAGGCGAGCGCCACGGAATCGCAGACGCCAACCAGGGGTCCGAGAGCAGCGCGCGGCCTCGCGCTTCTCACTGCGGAGCCAGGCCTGAGGCCTGTAGCCTCGAGCTCCAGCCGCGAGGCCCGGCTGTGGCGCCCGCCGGGTAGTTCGGCCTCTGCACCGCGTCCTTGGCGCGCTCTGCGCACACACGTCCTCTTGTGCGAAACGGACTCACGAAAGGCTGCCGTGGGCTGTACGTTGTCTGGTGACGACGCGCCGAGTGTGGACAGCACGGAGGCCCCTCGCTCGGTCCCTGCTCGTCGAGCCTCTGGGACCGGTGCGCATCTCGGAAGCGCGGCTTTTCACCAGGCAAGACGGATGCCCAGCCTTGGACGCTCGCGGCGGGGCACCTTGACGCGCCGGTCTCATGATGTGCTAAGGTTGTACACGCACACACTCAGCTAAGAATCACAAAGGTCCCAGCGATATAAGCCTAACGATCAATGTAGTATGGATAGGTGTCGTTTATAGGGAGAGGTTTTGATCAATTGATGCATTTTGCCTTTGCACACAATTATTTTATATAATAAATATATTCTTAATTTTGTAATTATAATTAAACAGCAAATGTTTTGATTTAGAAATATTGCAAAATTAAAAATTCACACCTAAGAAATATTTAAGTTTATTAAAATTCCTCCTTTAAGAGTCCAACCAAATTAAAGAAATTTTGTGGTAGTTGGTGAGATGGAGACAAATGCATGAATATTTATCTTTTAATAGATTTTAAGTCTGATTTAATGAAGTTTTAATGCTATACTTCATAACTCACCAGTATTTCCTATACAGTATGAAAGATAGTAATTGGAATATATGGTCCAATTCACATTCAATTAGTGATATACTATTTCATGCTATAACTTGTGCTACTGCTAATCTTTTAATTTGTAGAAACTTCATTCTAATTAGATTTTATAATGATAAGTCAAAGAAATTATCTGGTAAGATCTTACAGTTGTTTTTATTTCCCTTTAGACAGGGTTATTATCAAATTTATCACATTCTAGTCTGTACAAAAAATACTTTAGTGACTAAAGAATGATAAGAAATAACTGAAAGCTGTTACTATAGTTTTATAAATGAAATAAATTTGATGTATAAATCAGGCATAATATGATTGATAGAAATGCTGAAAAAGTATTTTCCCCAACATCAAGTCTTGCTCTAAGACATAAATAATACCGATAGCTGTGAAGAGAGAAACAAAACCTTTCAAATGCACAGAAATTATTCAATAAATAAAGATGATCTGAATAAAAGTAAAGGGGATTTTAGCTATTTAAATACTGTCAACTTTTAAAATATAAATAATAGTGATAAAATCACATATAAAATGAAATCACAAGTGGTGGGAAAACATGAAATAGCATTTCTGTGATGGGAGTGTGGATGGCCAATGACAACATTTATCAGAAACTGTAAAGTTTTGTGTTTTCACTTCTAGAAATCTCTTCTGTAAATTTGTAATTGGCCATCTACTTAACATGAGGCCTGGCGGTTGCCATATGAGTTATGAAAAGACAAAATGAATATGTTCCAAAAAAGGAAAGATCGGTTGAAAGTAAAGTTCAGTCTCCATCATGCCAGTCATAAAATCATGTTCAATCATAAAAATATAGAACTGAAAACAATTTAATAATACAGGAAGATGGTCACCACCCATTTAATATGGGGTTTCAACTGACAAAATAAAATGTATTTTTTTATTATTTTTAAAGATTTAATGTTTTCTATTTATGCATACAAGAGCTGGGGTACAGGTCAGAGTCACGGAAGATGAGAGGACTTCCCAGAGGCAGAGTGGGGAGCAGAACAGACAAATGGACTGAAACACACAGCTGAGGGGAGCAGCGGGGAGACAGGAGAGGTCTGCTGCGGCGTGTGAGTCCTCCCCCCTTGCTGGGTACCAAATTCAGGTCGCAGTGGCTGGAGATAGCGCGATAGTGCTGAGACTTAACCCCTTTCAAAGCCAGGGAGGCTCAAAAGTAGCCTTATTTTATTTTACAATGGAAAGAGAAAAACTATGTATTTTTGTCTAAATATGTTACGAGTAGGAAAACTGTAAATTAAGGAACAGAAGTTCAGTACAATAGATCTGTTAGAATGGGGGCCGGTCTGTAGACTTTCCTCTCTCCTGTATGGACATATCTGTATTTGAACTAGCTTTGACAGTTTCTATTCCCATGTACATTTGCTTATTTACTGTGAATTTTTGCTTATACACTCAAAGTAGCATAAGCATAGTAAATGGCCTTATATTAATTCTTAGGTTATTACTAAACATAGGGTAAGAAAATAAAGTTTCATGTCCCATTAACTTCAGTTTTGACATAGTGTGTGTGGGCAAATTTCTAATAACCGTAAGTATAGTGTTAGAACAACATGCATGCATGAAGCAGTCTACTTTGACCATGATGATTATGATAATAGAGCTTGAGGATTATGGATTAAAATATTTTTCAAAGCTGAGAAATTACCCTGCAATTACATTTCCTCTTGAAGAATATGTCTTTTCATAAACAAGACTACCGAAATAGGAGGAAACCCCAGAAAACCTAGCATAGAAATAGTTTAATGTTTATGTCTTTTCTCCACTCTGTTCCTTTTTTGATTTTAATTTCCCACCTTCCACTAGATTCTGCATTCTCTTCACATTAACTCTTGCGTGGGGTGGAAGATTGGTGTGCGTGTGTGTGTTGTAGGGCACGTGTGAGTACGTTTGTTCAGGGCGGTAATTTAAGACTCTTCAGGGTAAAGAAATCACTGATCTGTAAAATGTAAGTGGCCCGGAGGCCTGCAGGGAGTGCTGCCAGCTGCGTTAACCCGACCTCCTCACAGTGAACTGACGCTTGCACAAAGCTGCTCACAGCAGACTGCAACCAACATCTCAGAGCAGAGAAGGATTATAAATAGATGCCGTCGATGAATCCAGGTCAGAAATCTGGATCAGGAAGTCCAAAAGCTAAATATCAAATACTTGTTTATTTCAGTAATAATTGAAATCATATTTAGCCCACTTGCCAAACTCAGTTGATTCCTGAATGTGGAGTTCATTTCCCTACACAGTAGAAAAGCTCATCAGAAGCAGTTTCCGATATTGTGAACATAAATTCATGGGAATTTATGCATGATTGTTTAAGGAGAATCTAGAGTTCTCCTTTTGATATGACAATAATCATAGTATTAAGAAAAAACCTTGCGTATGGTCTGTACACATCGGCATGCTAATGTACGGTCCTGTAACCCCCACTGCTTTTAACTAGTGCAGGAAGAACTCATTTAATATCATTAAACTTCAAGGTAGGCTTGTTTATTGTTTCATAAGTATTCTTTATTAATTTTCCATCTGTAGGAGTAATATGCATCCCTTCATCTTATATAATTTCTTCAATATTTAAGATGAGAGCATACTACTTTTGATTGTTCCTATAGAGAAGAATAGGCCTTACTTCATTACTTTAGATTTTTTTCAGAGTATCTGGGACCTTCCAGGGAAAGCAAACAGAGCATTTCATAAGTGACCAGCGATCCGTTCACCCAAGAAATTTTCACTGGGAAAAGCTAGAGCCTCCTCAGGTTCATTCTCCATTCTGAAGCACGACCCGAGTCCTTCACGGACAAGGATGAGCGCGCCCCAGAGCTGAAGTGGCCTGTCGCCCCCTACGTGCCCTCTCTGGCGCCTGCTCAGAGTCTCCGTCCTTTGCTCAGTTTACCTTGCACGCAAATGATGGAGCCCACAGAATTAGAACGAATCGTTACCGACAGTAATTGTTTAATCGACGTGAGGAATACGAGCTGCTTCTACCTTTCGGTTATAATGGATTCTTCTTCAGCAGACGTTTTTGTCGAAGCACCAGTTTAAATGCCTAATTTGAAAACTTTAGGGCTGACACCTGGTGTCAAGCTGCTGGTCACCTGGTAGTCCAGAACCAGCCTGTGGGCAGCGCAGGCGGATGCCCAAGCCCTCGGGGCAACCAGCCCAGCGCATGGGAGGCTCGCCCCACCTCCTGCAGCTGCTGGCAGCGGCTGTGTCCTCACTGGGTTGGACAGAAACCCTCAATGCAAGTGCAACTTCTGGGCACAGCATCTCCGGCGGCGCAGCCACCCTGGGCTGACAGGCTCGGTCTTTCGATGTCATTGACCTCTTGGGTGTCCCCTAGCTTGAGCCGACGGCCTTGTCACACCGCAAAGAGGACTCCCGAACGTGCTCACGGCGGCAGGACCACGGATGTTTCTGAGGAGGGCCCGAGGCAGGTGGCCTGCGGGGTGCCAAGTGCTGGTGTTTGAAGTGAGGGCGCTGGCTGCCCCCCAGGTGAAGCTGACCCGCGGCCTTGGGGATGCCCGGATACACCGAAGCAGTCCCGGAGGGGTCGTGGGCTCAGCCTCCAGCAGCAGCAGGAAGTCCTGGCGCAGCGCTAAGCTGCCGGTGCCGGTGCCGGTGCCGGTGCCGGTGCCGGTGGAAGAGCGACACACTGCGGCTATAAACGCGAAAGAAGGTGCGGGCTCAGCGGGTCTAAACCACGTGCCTGACCAAGGGCCAGAGTCGTGACCCAGCCATGGTGTGAAGTAAGATGGTTTCACGGAAAATTGTAAGTAAGATGGTTTCACGGAAAATTTCGCTTCCCGTGTATTTCAAACAAATGAAAATTATGGAATATTAAAGTATGATACTGATAAAAATGTTTATTTGAACAAGTTGAATGTGGCAGTACAGATGTTGTAGTTAATAGCTGCTAAATTTGGAAAACTATAACATCTGTCAATTTAGAAGTATGTCAAAAATAACGTTAGTTATTTATATGATTAGGTAACTTGCAATGCTCTACAGGGATCATATTCGTGTAAAAAAATTATTTTTAAGACATAGTCATGTCTTTTGTAAAGCATAGCTATGCCAGTATTTTAAACCCTACAACCTTCTTATTCTCATGAGCAGTATTCTTACAGTGCCACAAAAAAAAAAATGCAGTAAGATGGAAAAAGGATAATACAGCATAATGTACATACCCCTGCCAATAGGCAATGAACTCAGAAAAGTAGTAAAAAGTCAATTAATTTTTATGGGTGTTTTAAGATTTCAATCTTAAATGGTTATTTTCAGAGCTACGTGTAAATGTTATGATAACACAATCTATAGAACAGATGGCCTCTTTTAAAGCATACGATATGTATATAGACTCGATATAATTTTACTAACATTCACACAACAAAGCCCTTTGTAATCATCTGAATTCTAGTCTGAAAAGGAACACACAGAGTGTCTACACCTCACACAATGAATTCTAAAACTACATTTTTTATCTGTCCCTAACTGCTTCAGTCGGCATATCACAGCTGCAGATCAATTATTCCATCCACAATTCAAAACAGAACACAGCTTACATTATTTTCATATTTTTCTGCAAAAATGGTGATTTCCTTCAGGCACTCGTTCGTGTGGGACCTGGGAGAACGGAAGATTCCACAGGGTTCCTGTGCACCCAAGTGCTTGAGGAGCCACCTCGTCTCGTGAGTTCAGGGGCTCATTTTAACGTCCTTTGGAAACGTGACATGGAGCTGGCCGCTAAGTCTGCAGTGGCTGTTTTGAGGCCGTTTTGAGCCCGTTCCGGTGCATCTCTCAGCATCAGTTTCCTCCTCCGAGTTGAGAATGCGAACGGGGCGGCTGTGAAGATGAACCATCCAGGTTGCTGGGTTGTTTTCGTTTTTGTTTTTTAACTGTGAGGCAGTTTTCTCTTTGATCATGGGTTGTACGTTCCAGAGGATTTATACTTTTATTTTACAAAATAGAGGTGATAGAAAAGACTGTTACTTGTTTAAGGCTACATCTTTCCCCAACTCTACGAAGACTACATAAGACCCGAGGACCGTTGAGTTACAGAAAAGCAAAACTGTCCTTGCCCCATCGAAACCCCATGCTCGCCAAGGTCTAGGCACTGGGCTTGCATTCCCCACACCCCTGGCTGCCCTCAAGCCCGCAGCTGCTGCCTGACGAGGTCTGTCCACACTCCCAGCGTGGTCAGCCCCGTCGAGGTGGTCACAGTGAACTCCACATCGATGATGATGGCTTGGCGGCTGCTTTTCCTGGCTTGGCTGATGCTGGTCAGGTCCTGCCGTCCATGGAGGTCTGGCCCAGAGGTCCCTGCCAGTCTGACTCCCAGGCTCATGAAAAAGGAGGAAAGCATCTTACTCTGAGGCCCAGGAAGAAGGTGACTCATAGATGAAAATTATTTTTCTTCTCATCTATTTTTCTAAAGTCAGGGACCCATCTTACTTCCAAGTTGGTCCTTCAGCAAATCATATCAATTCCTATTTTACATAGAGATACACAGATATCTACTGATAGGTGATAGGTAGGTAGGTAGATTGATGGATGGCTCAAGGTCTTATGGTACATGAGTTACAGCTGTTTGTTTTAGGTATAATATCACTTAGGAGAAGGTCAGTTCATTTATAAGAAAGTTTCTTTTAACTTGTACTTTCACAAGACATTGCTGAGCTCAATTCTTCATCATGGTGCATTCTAATAAAAATTCCACTACTGCTTCTCCCACTGAGTTGGAAAAGAATAGTCTTTTGTTATGATAAAATGCCGTTGATTCTTTGTTGGAAAGGATGGTGCAATTTTATGGCAATGCAATTTGTGTTAACAACACAGATGAGCCAGTAACTGCTCTGCCATTAACATTGTTGTTTTTCTCTGTTCACCATTTTCTAAAAAGTCCACCTTTAAGGTTGGAATATTTCATACTTGTCTCCAAACAAAATGTGTCTCTTTTTATAAAATTTCACTTATGTCAGTTGAGCTGTTATTCTGGGTAAGGAAATGGGGAGAAAAAAGTCATTTCTATTTTCCCCTGAAGGCATTTTATTCATGAGCAAAGTCTAAATGGCAAAATCTTATTTCTTTTGCAAGTTTGTTCATGAGGATAAATGTTACTCCACTTACAAGAAATAGCATGTGATAGTGAAAGTGTTGGCTAATTTAGTCCAAGATGAAAATGCCCCATTGAAGTGAAGTAGGCCGTTTTCTTAATACAAACAATACCAAAGTCACTTTCATCAAACTAATTATCTACAATACTGTGAAATAATTTTACCTTATGATATTCATGATAGCTTCAATAGTATTAAAATAGATTTATAAATATTTGAAAACTATTCAGAGATATCATAAATTGATAAAATAGATTTATAATATATTCATATTTATACATTTCACATCATCATGTTTAATTATGTAAAATATATATATTTGTAAAATATATGAATAGACCTTGGAGACGCCACAAGTTTAGGTCCAGACTACTCTCATACAGTGACTGTTGAAAATAAAGCAAGTCACATGAATATTTAGGTTTCTCACTTATAAAAGTTACGTTAACACCACATGAGACATCTTCACATGTTCAATCGCATCACTATTAATAAAGCAATGTGCATTTCCTGATTAAATGTGCCCAGAGCCAGGGAGTGCGTATCTGCTGTTGGAAAAATGGCACCCATAGACCCACCTCCTGCAGAGTAGACACAGCCCTTCAGTGTGTAAGAGCGTAATGTCCAAGAAGCACATAAAAGTGACCCCTACAAAGTGAGGGGTGCCTGTACACAGATGATCGGCGGGTAGGTGGTCAGGCGGGTACGTAGGCAGGTACTCTGAGCGTCTGAACAGATGGAAGTATGAGACTGGGAGGAGCAAACATACTGCTTAAGGACTCCGGGTAGAAAAGGGCATTGAGGACTTAAAGGGAGGGTGTTGCTTACAGGAGAGAAAGGAGAATGTGCTGGCGAGAAGGGCAGCTGCAGTCACGTGGACACTCCCTCGTCGCGCTGTCTACAGGACCGGGCTTCTCAGTTGCAAGTGCTGGGAAGTTACACAAGTCTAAGGGTTGGTCATCCTGTGACATCAAGGCTTTAAGGCTTAAAGTTTACCTTTAAAAGAGGAACTCTTGCATGGAAGATGTGCATAGTTGTACCTACCTCGTGCTTGTTAGTAGAGGCCCGTGCATCTGGATAGCATATTTTCTAAACAAGATGGAAGACAGAGAGTTCCGTTAATGACACTTGTCCCGCCAGTGATGTGGGCTGGAGCTCAGGGTTGGTTATTGCTTTCCTGACGATGAGGACGGGTCTTTCTTCATGAATCTCGGTGGGGCAGGGCTCACCCGGCACTTCAGGCGAGACCGGTATTGATTGCACTGGCGATGCCTGCAAGCCTCGGTGAAGTGCCCCGTGCACCTCGGTGCAGGGCTTCTGTCTGTCTGAGGCTGCCAGTGCCGCTGCGCGATGCTCTCAGCACCCCGGTTGGATTTACTCTTGTGACCACCTGGGGACGAACCTCGCCCGGTGTTGCGCGCCGACCAGACAGTTCTGCGGACGAGGGGAGGGGAGCCCCGGACGGGCCGGGTCAGATGGTCAAGCTCGCTGGGGAGGTTCTGTGTGTTGTGTTTGCTGGCTGAGGCAGCGCCTGCACGATGGAGCATGCTGCGGCCCAGCGAGCCCAGCCGCGGCCGGAGAGAAGCCGGGTTCTGTGAGTCATCGCTCCGGGCTACCAAACAAGCAAGTCTTGCGGTATAGGGAGAAATAAACCCATATGGTCGATGCACTGACGTGTTGGGGATTATGCTCTACCGCAGCTTCATCTGACCCGACCTGACTTTTCCAGTGGCAAGTAGAATAAGAAGATGCAAACAGGTGACTGATAAAGAAGACGCCCTGTGTCCACACGGTCGTTCTGGTAGCTCGGGCCAACTCCTGCATCGTGACAGGAGGGGCCGGAGGAGCAGATGCTTGGGAAACCAGCCCCATGGGGGATGCACTCCTCCCTCGGATCTGACCCCACTCAAGTGCGCTGCATAAGGGGGGGAAACAAGGTGAATGGTGCAAAAACAAATGTTTACACGGAGAGACTAAATTAGTGGAGTCCAGGAATGACTTCATTAGGTAAGGGTAGCAATTGTATGGAAAAGAGGGAGTTTGAGGTTGTACGATGACCATAATGTAGCCGGTACAGGAGTTGATTTGCAGTGGTGAAACATGAGCCAGCAAGTTCACTACAGGCTTCAAGAATGCTATGTGAATGCTCAGGGAACTTGTATTTTACATAGTTGATGGTCATCTGAGTTTACACGCTGTCCCTCAGCATCTCATGAAGAACTTGTACCGCAGACAGGATCATAGATGAACAATTTGGGGAGCATTGGGGCGCACTGGGGAAAATGAATACATTAACTTGAGTTAAATGGGTTTGCAAGATAGTGAGCCCTTAGCTGTAAATACCATGTATTTGTGTTTTCAATATAAATTTCATATTGTTATTTCACACCCTTATAGTTAAATTATGATATTTGAATACTGTGTGCAGTAGGTATAAATATGGAATTTAGGAATTTGCAACTATTTTACCAGCTTACATAACTGTCTTCCTCAAGCAAGTTTTCCTTAGGAGGAGTATAAAATATTCATTAGTTAATTAGGCATTCTAGATGACTAAGTAACATAATATTTCCTTTGAATTTTTCTGAGTTTAATTAACTTTGTCTTTGGAAAAAAAGTTTTGATTAAATATAAAATTTAGAATTGTTCTACCTATAAATTCATGTTCCAATAAACTAGGAAAGAGACACTCAAAATAGAAAAGATGAAAGTACAATCGCATTGGGAATATTTTATGATTAGTATTCTGTGTACCGATAGATGATGTATTGAGATGTTTAACGGCAGCATGAGAACAATGCAGTTTGGGCCAAGAGGAGCTGTCCTCTTCCTGTGCCCCTTCTCTGACTAGCGGTGTCTAGTGGCGTTTAAGTGCAAAGCATCCGTTTTGAATTCAGTAGCAAATCTGACTTCATGTGAAATGTGACTTCATGTGAAATGTGACTTCATGTGAAATGTGACTTCATGTGAAATGTGACTTCATGTGAAATAACTACCTATTGCATTCACAAAATTTCTCATTTATTGCACACACACATGCAAGGAGTGTGTTGTGGGTGTGCCTGCATGTGGGAGCCACCGTGTCAGAACGAGGGGAGTGGTGGGAATGGCCTTCAGCCCGCGTCCCCGGCGTGCTGCGACAGTCAGGTGGTGCTGCATGGAGTTTAGTCGGAAGGAAATGTTTACACGGAAATGTTTACATTTCCCCATGAAGGAAAATAGCGCCGCTATTATAAAACAACGTCCACAAAGCGTGGTACTTAAACCTGCCCACAGTGGCATTACAATCAGACAAAGTCATGGTTCGAGCGCGCGTGTCCGCTCGCACATGGCTTCTGTCAGTGCATACTTTGGAAATGCTTGTTTGACGTCTGTGGACAGGGTCTAGCATACACCCAGATTACTCGTGTCCTTAGCATTGTTAAAACATACACATAGACTATCTTTGAAAAAGAATTATGGACGACTTCAGTAAAACCAGCTCGCAAAGGGAAAAAGTAGGAGAATCATCAAATTACCACTCAGAAATGCATGTTGTTATATAACGGGGGCTTGACCCCATGATTTTTGGATGTGTTTTTGAGAAGTTTACATAATAAATCATGACAGTAATATTTAACTTCTGAAGAATCAAACAATTATTGATACTGAAACCAGAGGGAGGAAAAAAAATCTTCCTTTTAGTCATTTTAAAAAGGAAATTGTATATATAGGCAAAGGATTATGTGCTCAACCACATTCTTACAGTAAATAATCTTCAAGGGCTATTTCTCATAATATTTCTTAATTTGAAGCAGTGGCACAATGCCCAGATGTGGTTCAGTGAAAGATACTCAGCGCAGCATTAGTCCAGTGCTGAGAGTGGGTCTGGCAGACGGATTGCTCAGGTCAGAGATAAATTATGGATGTTCAGGGCAATTAATAGATTCAATGTTTTTTTCCATTAAGATTCGATGGCTACTATTTTCCCAACTGACGTTGTATAAAACACTCACCAGAAACTTCATTAAATACCTACGTTGTGCCTAGAAGTTGTTTTTTTTTTGGTAAGGAGTGAATATGAATGACAAGCCCTGACTTTCAAGTAGCTTGTATTAACAGGCATGAGCGAGAGGAACTGTTAAATAAACAAGCAGATGAACCAACAAGAAAAAATAGTGGATATGACCAATGCCAGGCCGAGGATTAAAATAGAGAGATTTACAGGGGCCTGCTGTTTGGTTTTCATTTACTGTTCAAAGTGGGTCTCTCTGAGTATGTGACATGTGCGAACTAGAAATCACAATGACAGAAACAAAACAGAAACAAATACCTAGTAGTAAGGCAACAGAGAAAGAACAGTCCAGAAAGCAAAACATTTGGCTGGCCAGGGTAGTGAGGGGTTTGCATATTTGAGAAGGAGAGGTCAGTGTAAGAGTTGAGTGGGGAGTGGTAAAGGGAGAAATCAGACAAGTGGTTTCCGAGCAGATCCTTGAGGCCTGTATAAGTTAGACAAGGAATTTGAATTTTATTCTATGCCGCTGGAGAATTTGAACCAAAAGTATCTGCTGAGCTGGATTGTAAGCACCATTTATAATACAAATTCTGAAGCGAAAACATGTTTCAATTAACTAACTTCTAAAGCTATCCGAGGAAAAACTTATTTGGTTAGTAAATTTGGGACATGCATGCACTGTTAAGCTATATATTCACTCATTTTACCTTTATTTAACAAACTCTTTTCAACGTATATACTCTTTCATAAACAGGGTGGTATGGAAGGATATAAAGGACATAGGCCCTTGCCTGAGAATACTTAGAGTTTAATAAATATAATAAGAGGAAACTTGGTCACTTGCACATGGTTGAAAAAAATTCTCTGTAATATGATATTATTTTGCATTTGCAAGCCATCCATAGAAGAAATATATAAATATTCATTATAATAAAGCAGGCATAAAGGTTATCCTCAATTTATGACATCAGTTCAAATTTTCTGAAACAGATCTCTAGAGGAAGTAGGAAAATACAAGAATCTTACCTTAGAAGATATACAACAGCACGCTGACAACACAAGATCATTTATAGAAAACGTATGATATCAAAAAAGTGAAGCAAACAAAATGGACCAGAGATCCCCAAGGACCTCAGGAGAAAATGTTCTGAAGGTCAGGCGGAGGGTGTCCCAGGCGCAGGCGTCCGAGGAGCTGGCGGCGGCGCTCACCAGCAGCGGTGTGTGCTTGGGGGCGTCCTCGTGACCGCCTGAGCAGAGGCTGGCGAATGGGCACCTCAGTGTCAACGGCAGGACACAGAGGAAGGGCCTCCCGTGTAAAGAAGACACGGGGTCTGGCACATGTAAAGCGGAGGCCTGGATCTTCAAGGAGGAGAGGGCATCTGCAGCAGAGAGGGGGGATTTCAATGTAATTAGACCAGGCAGAGAACGACTTATTACTACTCATTTCATAAAGTATACTAAAGTCACTGTAGTTTTGTAGAAAGTTGTGACATACGTACATGCATGCATACGTATGTATATGTGTATACACACATCCACATACATAGACATGTTTGTGTATGCCAGAGACCATAGGCATTTCTTACCATGGTGCCTGAGGTTTATATTAAAACTCAGCTGAGTCTCCCTGATGGCAGAGGGGTTAAGTCTCAGGTTATCAGGGGTGCGATCTCAGTTCCATCCCTGGCGGGAGCTGGGCCAAAAAGGGGACCCACATGGCACAACAGACCCTCCTGTCTCCCTGCTCCCCTCAGCAGTGGATTTCAGTCTATCAGTCTACTCTGCTCCCCACTCTGTCTCGGGTGAGGCCTCTCACTGCCACCCACACATACTTCTGGCCTGCACCCCCTGTTCTTGTATGCATAATATAAATAAAGAAGCCTGAAAAAATAAAAATTCAGCTAAGTAAAATGACAACACATGGTCAGTGTCTTAAGATATTTCATGTTTGTTTAATTAAAAGGAATATATGCCTTTATATAGCAAACAGCATCTATATCATTTCACATATATTATAAATATGTGAAGGAATAGTAGCAGATAATTGAGGAATTGTCCATAACAGTGTGGTACGAAGATACAGGATATAGGAAATTGACAAAATTTGGCCTAAAATATGAAAAAGTTAAAAGACAAAGAAGAACTGAGATGTTTATGATTCAGAATTTGTGGTTTCAAACTTAGTAGTCTAGCATTTTTGCACTAATGAAAAGTATATTTAATCATCACAAATATATTTAATTTAATTATATTTAAAATCAAAAATTATTTGGCTATTTGAGTTAGCTACCTGACTAATTTGTCACATGAAATTGCTAAGAATCTGGTCTTTCTAATTCTAACCTCTATTGGATATTATTGTAGTAAATAATTTTGTTTACTTTGTTTTTCCCTACTCAACATTTTAGGTTTACTTTACCTTCTCAAGCACTAAAAAAAAAAAAACTCTACATGTAATTATATAATAGAAATTAATATTGATCTACCCTCCCCACTTTTGTATGTTCTTGATAATTACCATATGCATTATTATGTTAATTGGTGATATCTTTATTCATGTTTCTCTGTTACAATTGCTTCCAGATTTCTATGCTAATTAATATTTCACTTGTAGACATCTTATATCCCATTGTTTGTTTTTGGATATATGCAGGTTAAAGTGTTTCTTTGCAGGCAAAGAGGGACTATAAATCACAAAATACTTAAGAAAACCTTCACTTCAAGAAAACATTACAAGAAAAATTGAGAAAACAAACATTTCCTGCTGGGAGGAGATTTCATGCAGTAGTGTGTATTGGAGAAAGATGAGGCTATTTGACAACTTAGCAACTTCTAATCATGCTCTTGTTCGTGTTGTGATACTGTATTAAATGAGTTCCCAGATCCCCAACACTTCATGGTCTAGTATAAATTCAAGCATTCTCTATACATGAACACAAATTGATTCGGGGTTATTCATATCTGCTTCCTACACTAGCACAAATAACTGAAAGCTAAATTTCACATTATGGAATTAATAATATTGCAAGTCATCTTTTGGGCACTATGGAGTTTTCAGAGAAAATGGAATATGTTGTTTAACTCAGTCAATTTACCCCGTAAGTTGGGGATATCGATGTAGAAGAATTGAAAAACAAGAAATAATTCCTGTAAGGTAATTTTGATAAAAATTAGAAAGTGATGAAGGAATGCATCCTCTGAAAGACATTTACACAGGAGCCACAAGAACGCACACACACAAAGATCATTTCTAATTTCATATTTTCAATAGAAAGCCTGGTTCTTTGTGGATATGCTAATTGTGATTTTACTTATTTTTAATTAGAGTTACACTACATTATGAGACTCGGCAATGTACATAGTACATAAGTTCATGTATAAGTTAGTGTTATTCTGTCCAACACTCTTCTCCCACTAATGACTTAAACTATATGACTAAGTTAGGCCTGAAAGTAAATTTAAATTGTACTTTCGTAAACTATGTTTCTACTGCAACTGGAGACAGGAGCTACAATATAATTGTCACTTGATAATTTTTTTGTCACCCACTATTGGATAACAATGAACGTGTGACTCCAGCCACAATGTATGGAGAATAAGAAACTGAACATTTCAATTAAACTTTCTATGTTGTTGTTAGAATTATAAATACAGGTGGGGATTTCACATTATCTGAACTGGAAAATTTTACTGTGACAGTTCAGTCTTCATGATACAGCAGGAAGGATGGAATTTGTTGGCGTCCTACCTAGCAAAATCTCCTAGCCACAATTCAGTGTAATGCCCAGGATTTCCAAACCTCTTGTGGATTCTTCTTCTGTCAGAACCTCAAATAACACTGGACTACATTACTTAAAGGGGAATTAAAATCAATGCATTAATATAAGATTGAATCTGATTATTCATTTGTGCCTTCATTTTTTTAGCTAAAGGAGATTAGATGATTTTAGCCCTTTGTAAGATCATTAAGTTACATGATGACCTAGAACCTGGAATATTTTGAAGTAGAAAAAAATTGACAATTTCATTTGATATAACATGCTTAATGTAGGTGGCTAGTCATAAAGAAATAATACTATCCTAATTTGCAATTTAAATAAAATAATTGCACAAGAAAAAGATTTCAGAAACAACATATTCTTAAGAAGAGATGCAATTTTAAATGATTTTGCCAAAGTTTATTTGTCATGTAATTTGCATGTTAGTGTCAACTTAACGTAACTTAATACTGAGAAATTATTAAATCTTGAAAATCACTTGCTATGACACTATTTTAAATATTGTCCAGCATGCATATTTCAGTCACGTTGGATTGCATTTTAAAGATGCACAGAAGAGTGCTTACACTTTCTCTCCTAGAAGCAATGAAAAACACCAAATTGAAAGGTCTGGTCCCCTCAGTTATTAAGGAGCTCATGATGAAAGCAATAGTGGTATTTAGACATTGTAATATTTTAAATAAAAATCAAATTTAAACCTATTTATACAAATATTCATTTGAAGAAAATATTGCTTAGATTTTTGTTTTCATTTGCAAGTCTCTTTTTCTTTTCCCAAGTGCCACCCTTCTGATAAATGAGCAGCACAGGTCATTAACAATGCGAGTGGAATGTCCCATTGTCCACAGGCAGGAAACTCACGACTGCCAAAGGAGGCTTTCCATTGAAAGATTATAGGATTGCGATAGAAACAGAGCAATTTAATGTAATATATTCCATGAATATCTAATTTTCACCAGGTCAGCCCCTTCTTTTTTCGTTCTCTCTATCATACCCAAATGAGCTCTATGCTTTCTATTTTGCATCAAAGACAAATTACTTCCTTCCTGTACTCAGAAATATAAGACTATAATGAAACTCAATGTCATTTAGCTGGGTATCACATTATAATGACGGGTCACTCCAACTAGCTTTAAAAAACTTCCGAAGCAGATAAATAGCATGAGGATTTTTTTTTTTTTTTCCGTCTTGACAAGAAGTAGTGTGAAAGGTGATGAAAGAAAAGTGTCAACCAGATAATTTTATGGACATAAAGAAGTGATTCTGATATTTCATTTGTATGCTTCCCATTTATATGAGACCAAAATCTCCTAATGCTATTAAGTGATTGAAATATTTGATTTTTATAAATTGACAGGTGAAAAGCATATAATGGAATCCGCGGTTACCAGTGCAGAGGGAGAGTGCCCTGAGGAGGTGGGAAAAGCTGGTAGAAGGAATCAAGAGGTAGAAACTTCCAGTTATAAAACAATTATTAGTCTCTAGGATGCCCGTGGACACCAGAGACCCACAGGAAATAATATGGTAATGAAAATTTGTATAAATGCTGTGAAGAGATGGGAAATAGACATGGTCGCAACGGATGCCCAGCAAATACCGAATCACTGCATGCATCCTGGAAACTAATACAATGCTGTAGGTCAATTCTTTAAAAATTCATTGAAGGCATAAGAAGCTAAAGAATAAAATTAAAGTGTGTAGTGGAGGTCACCAAAACTTTAAATTTAGGAATCCAGTAAAGTTTCTCGGGTCACAAAGGCTTACAGGGCTCCTAGATAGTGCATTTATTGTAAATGTGAATGGATTCCCGAAAGTTTTCAGGGCGAATGCAGTCGTGCTTAGGCTGCTTTAACACGTCATGATTCATGAATTTTCACCTGCTGCTACTCTCCTCTCTAATAAACAACCATCGAGTTTGATTCATTATAATCTCTTTGTTGGGCTTTTAAGAGATAAATCCATTTGTTTCTGAAGTATTTTAGCCTCTAGCTTCCCAAACATTTACAGGGCAAAGTGTGGACTTAGAGCATAAACATAGCATATTCTTGCATGGAACCCTCGCATCATACGTTCCAGTCTAATCCTACCACCGACAGCCGATGGCTTCTGCTGCCTGCCATTGTGTGCCGTGGTTCCCTACATGCTTTGCCGGTTAATGTGATCCTGAAGGACCGCTCTTCCTGGGCACCTCCTGTTTCTGTTAAATACAGTCCACTGGGGTTTGCCGATGTTCCACCCGATCCCCTGTGGGTCTGCGCAACTCTCACCCTGCCAACTTTCTGGCTTGCGCGTGGATGAAGAGACCTTGGCATTCGTTATCCACTGGCTCAGTGAATCTCTCTCTGTTAATTGTGAGTTAAGAACAGTTTCCATTATTTAGATGACGCCATCTTTTTTGTTTACTGAGGCAGAGTCAAAGTCTTGATTTTCTGCATGCTCTTTTCTCAACTTATTCACTGCACTTTTTTTACACAACGTGGGTGAGCACGAAAGTTACAGCTGATGCTTCAGTACCTTTCACCTTGCTTACACTCACTTCGTGCACACTCTTCTTGCCTTCTGAAACTCCATGTGCAAGATTTCCTTTTCAGAGATGCATTTGCTCATTTGCACCATGTTCCTTAAGCTAAGATTTTTTTGCACTAAGCAGGTTGACTTTAGATAAATAAAATTATTGCCTCATCATGCCAACATTAATAACGTATACCGTGTATTATTAAGTACCTCCCATGAGGTGAACGCAGTGACTGTGTGACTTTACTAACTTATTGACTAATTACATCTTTATTGCACAAAATAAATCAACATTACAAACTTTAAATTGACAACCTAGAAAGAAACATGTATTTCTTTGTGTTGAACCTCGTGGCAAAGTTTGCTTATTTAGCATTCGTGTATGATTTGTCTTGTATCAGGTACTATTTACAAACAAAGAAACTCATTTATTCCACATGTCATTTATAAGAGGTAGGTCTGGTGATGGGGGATATATGGGGATTACAATTGATGTCAAATATATATAAATAAAAAAAGTTAATATTAAAAAAAATAAGAGGTAGGTCATCATTACTATATATTTTTTTGTAGATAAGTACAATGAAGCACCGAGAGGTCAAAGAGTTTTCCAGAATCACATAACCAACATTTGGTGGATCATGCATCAGTTTTAGCCAGGTGAACAGCAGAGAAATATTCTCACTCTTCATGCTGGGCAAGCCCTCTGGCCTTAGTTCTCAAAGCGCCTAACTAACCATAGCAGCCCCAGCTGCGCTATTGCAAAACAAGCAATTGGTACAGAATACACCCCACCCCGTACAAGGGGAGGAGCAATGCAACACAAACAGGTGCCATTTTCCCACCCCACTTACATGTAGTCACCTGGTATTTCAAGCCTCGGTATGTCACAGGCTGGACTGCTGAGCAGGGGGGTGGTAAGAACCAGAGTTGGTGTTAAGCAGTCATGTTTGGTCTGCATCCTGGCGTGTGTGGGCTGGGGAGCTCTTGTTTCCGTGGCCCTGGCTTGGACCTCGGTACTGCTGGGAGGAGTCGTGTGGAGGAGGGCCATGTGGGGAGACTTTCTGACTAGTACCCATGTGTCTCTCCGTCCGTCCGTCCCAGACTTGCCTCAAGTAGGCCTCTTCCTGTGCTTCTCTGCAAGAGGGTGCTCTGGGTTTGCGGCAAGCTTTCCATCTCAGTGGCCCTGCTGGGGCTGATTCTGCTTGCTGGGCATTTTCCCTGAGGGGATGGGTAATTTTGAGAGTTTTATTGGGGAACTATTGTTTAGGAGTATCCTTTCTTCTCTTTTCAAGACAGTGCCAAATAGCTGCTGATAAAGATGTTTGATGTGCATAGTGATAAAATGCTAAGTGAAGAGATAAAAAGGCTTCAAAGATCATGTTTTCTGCTCCAGAGTGGCATATGAAACAAATATGATGTGGCACAATACATTAATCTGCCAGGGCCGCGAAATAAGTATTACTGTGTTATTTATCATCAATAAAGAAACACCACAAATTCCCTAGAAAGAGGGAAAATTCAAAACCTATTCAGATAAAAATTGCTTTTATTCTGATGCCATCTCGAGGGATTTGTTTGGAATTGAAATTCTTGTTTTTGATCACCTGACATTATTTTTCATTGGAATGAACATGAAAAATTTCTCATCATCGACATAAAATTTTGTAAAAGATTGGAATCTAAAACATATCCCTGGAGCTTGTCTTAATATTGAAGCAATTTCATAGCCAGTGTTGGAATTTAAGTTCTCATGGATTTCAGAGAAGAATTGTTTTCACAATGCTTACACAATAAAGTTGTATGACTAAATATATTTTTATACTGACACTGAGACTGTGTGGCAGTTAGCTTTTGCAAGAGAAATAAAAATTAATATGTATGCACTCATATTTCCCTGAAAACCTTTTTCATTTTAATGTCAATTTTATAATAAGACTTAGCTGTGACATTAAATATCATATGTGTTGTATTTTATGAACTCAGACTTTTATGAATTCATTTTTAAGATATTACATATCTAGCTTCTATTCTGAAATACATTGTGAAATTTAAAAAAATTATAGCATAAACCTGTTCTTCCGCTGTACAGAAGCACAGTGAGGAGGACACGTCTCACTCATTAACAGGAGGGTGCAGACTTGGGGTCTGCTTCCAGGAGTTCCTTGTCATGGGTTTTTGTGCATTATGTGTAATGTTAATTGTGTTTACATGATTTCCAGCATATCACTCTATCTAGTATCTATATATTCGCAGTATTTGTTAGAAACAGGCTTATAAAGTTAGCACTATATATCAAAGTGACTTATGCAGGTAAAATACTATCAAACATCGCTTCTCACATGCTGTGCATTGATGTGTGACCAGGCACACAACACACTGCATCACACACACCACACACGTATGCCATATCACACAGACACACACCCTAACAGCACAGATTTGATAAGCTTTGGTAAATACTTAACCATTTTCTCAGTCAGAATATACAAACTTTGCATCATCCCAGGAAGTTCTGTCAACAAAATCCTTACAACTGTATGTGTGACATGAAGTATTTTCCTTCGAGATTATTCTTTTTGCCTGCATTCATGCAGTTGCCCTCTATACTTTTATAATAGCCAAGTTCTTTCCTGCTTCTGTGGCAGTAAATTATTTGGGTCTTCCTTCACTCTTTATTTACAGTAACCCAGGCCTAACTTCTTTGGGAAAGGCTGAAGTCTTGGACCTTCACCTTCCCAATTCCCCTGCATTGGGTGTGCATGGACTGGGGTATTGGGTGCCAGTGACAAGGGGCCTGGGGCCAGTGACGAGGGGGAACATGATGCTCCTGGCAATGACCCCGGGGGAGGGCCATCTTCTAGAAGCAGAGACCATGTGGCTCTCGGGGTCTGTGACAGCAGCTCAGGATGCCTCATCCAGACGGTTCCTGTTCGTGAGTTTGCCCACTGTGGCTTTATGGCCTCCATTTGGTCTGATCTAGTTCCCAAAAGATTCCTCCATACTTCTGGATGATTCTCTAAGCTCACTAAAGTCCATGAAGTATTTTTGACTCATATCAACCAGTCTTATACATCTTGCTTGTTTCCAAGTATTCCAGGTTCTATAAACAGATATTTTTTTTCTGTTAGAAGACATTAGCACATGTTCCAAGAAACAAGGAGTAACTATCTGGAATACAAACACCAGACTCTTCTGAAAACAAATAAAATATCAATCTTTATATGCAAGTGTTCTGGAAACAGGAGAAAACTGAGGACCAGGACAAGGAGGGAAAGAGCCATGTCTGATCATAGGGCGCAGCTGGAGAGTCCAGGCAGATGGATTTCCTTGGGGAGGAGATTGTTGAGTACTAACATATTAGCTTCTGGACTCCTTGGAATCGTGTAAGTAAGAAAAAGCCAACCAAGGAGACCACGTATTTCTTATTCCGAAGAGTCTAGTCACATATTATGGGCAGATGCGAGGCATCTGTTGCGTACACCTGAGAAGCTAATTAGCTAATTAAATTCTTAGGAGGAACAGAAAACAAGATGAGGTGCAGGCTTCCCCCAGCTCAGTTGAATGCTGTACCCACCACCAGAATGCATGTGTGTTTTAAGCTTTTGAGTACGAGGAAAGAAAATGAGGGACCATTTTATTCCAAGACAGAAAAACGATTCAACGAAATGAAGAATGCATACTTCCAAAATGCTCTACTAAATGTCAGTACTAACAAACACATTCATTCATGGCAATATTGCTTTTTAATATTAGACACATTTTATTACATGTTAGATACATCAAGCAAATTCCCCTCGAGCACCCTTATGTGTCAAAAATAAGACGTCCTTGGTAGCCTGACACTTCGAGCTCAAGGTCAGCTATCAGGGAGCCAAGGTCTCCATTGTGTGTTGTGAGGATTAGGTTTTGTCTGCTCCTAGAGTTGGGTGACTCCCATACCCTGCTCATACTTGCTTCAGCTGGATGGGCCATGCACCAGAAGGTGACTCAAGACAGCACAGAGAGGGAGAAAAAGGAAAAGGAAGTTTCCACACTTGAACATGTTTCATCTAGTATTTTTGTACTCATTCATTTTTATGAAGAGTATGTTTAATCTTCACAAATGCATTTTATTACCGTTATAAATAAGAGTACTATTTGACTATTTTGAGTTAGCCACCTGGCTAATTTGGGAAATTGCTAAGAATCAGGTCTTTCTGATCCTGTTTTCTCTTAGGTACTTTGCAGTAAATGATCTTGTTGCCTTTGTTACTCCCTGCTCCACGTTTAACTCCGAATGCTAACATGACCCAGGCACAAGTCTAGCATTATTTTACACTAAAGTTCTGGATTGGGTAGGTCATGAATAGGATTTTCTTTTGACACATTAAATACAAATCATACTTTTTTCATAGATTGCATAGACTCAGGAAACCTGAGCTGTGGTACAAATTGTGTGTTTTGAAATATAGAACATGTGATGCTTAGTTTTATGTGTCCGCTGGGTTGAGTCATCAGAGGCACAGATATGTAGTCAAAGTCAGCCTATGAGGGCACTTCAGGGAGAGATTAGAATTTGGGTGGGTTAACTCACCCAAATTGGGACTTCGGGGCTGCTCTCCTGGTCTCCAGCTTACAGAGAGCCTGGGGTTTCTCAGCCTCCACAGCCATGTGAGTCAGTTCCTCATGTGTCTTGCTATGAAGAACTATAATAAGAAGTGCAGATAAGTCAATAAACAGGTTAAAAAAACTGTAAAAATATGTATGTTTGTTTGTCATCATCTATTGATCTACCATCTATATTCTTTTACTTCTATTTCTTTCTAGAAAGTTGGTTAATATAGAACATTTCAGGCTCTAAAGTGTTGTCAATATGAGCCCTTAACAAATGAAGCTTGAAAAATCCCACATCACTTCTGTGTTTTGGGCAGAAAGGAAGGGTTAGACTGAAGTAAGTTACTTCTACCCCAATCATGCAGGAATTGTGTTTTGTATCAGGTAATATTAACTCACTATGACTGAATGTGAGAGATTGCCCTTTGAAGCTGCCTATATGAAATGGCAGCTTAGGGGAATGTAAACGTGTAATAAATAATAAAACTTCGAAGGCATTTTTACACTATCATTTTTTAAAACGTTTACCTAATGTTTCTTGAAAAGGGAAGTGTTTATTCATTTTTTGATTACAATAAACTGCCCCTTTATTCTTGTTCTGATCATGAAATTTCAAAAAATCCTGACGTATAGGAGAATGAATACAACGCAAGAAGGATAACTATCTGGTTGTTAAAATAATGTTCTCTTGTAAATTGTATTATAAAATGACCCAGCATGCCCTTTAAAATGCAGCCACATAACACAGTAAACAACAGTGTATTTCACTTGCAAGGTCAACAAAACTGGTTTAAAAGAGATTTTGTTTTTCACAATCTTTTAAACAACACATAACCATTAAATCGAAACAGAACATTTAATAATGATAATTTTCTGTAATTTTTAAAAGAGAGGCAGAAATGGTTTCTGTGTCTCCTTACCAGGCATAAATCAATCAAACAATAAAGTAAATGTTCTCAATCTTGAATTATGTTATAAGAAGGAATGCTTGGCAAAATTCATGGAAAATTTTCTCTTGACACATCAAATATAAAATCATATTCTTTTCATATACTGCATAGACTCAAGATACATAATATGCATTTGTACATAATATTCATTATCATTTGTTTAATAATGTGAAAGTCAGAAAATGCTACATATGTGGCTCTTTTAGCTAATCTAAGTATTTATAACTGTAAGTTTTAAAACATGAGGACTACAAATTATTTTAACACATAAGGTAATCAATATTGCTAACTAATTTACGAAATAAGGTTTGTATGGATATAGAATTTTATCCTGTCCAGTCTCAGAAATACTCTGAAATTGGCCAGTAGAATGTGTTTGTCAGTCACAGTATTAGTGGCTCCTGTCGTTAGTCTGTGTTGTAAGGAGTGAATTAGATGTCAAACAGTAGAGCTGAGAGTTGAGGAAGAGACAAGGTTTCCATCTTCACCAAAGAGTTCATGGTAAAAATGGAAATGAGAAATTATAGAATATTTCTTATGTATTCAAACCAGGGCTGGCTGGTTCGTGTTGCACATAAATCTACATAATATTCATTATCATTGATTGCCTAGGTGCCATGCGATAGCTTAGCTTTCTGTTGATTTTTAAAAATTGTAACCTTTTGCAAATACCCAAACATAAGATTATATTGAATTATTTTTTAAATCTTCCTTCTACATATGAAATATGGATTCAGCTGTGTTTTCAAGTTCAAATGACCTTGACAAGCCATTAACTTTCCAGGGTTCAATTTTCCTATTTCCAAGATGTAATCACAATACCTGCCTCTGTTTACTTTGAAGAGAGTGAAAATAGCGGAGATAAGGTAAATTCTCCTAGGGCCTAAAATAGCTACTGATAGTAAATGAAATACTTTATAAAAAAATGAATTAACTTTTCCCAGATACTAAGTAAACTGACACTAAGTTACAGTATCAAAGTCATTATAGAAACTCAAAGAACAGAAATACAAATACAGGAACAACATAAAAGTTCAATTAAGCATAAAATTGATTTGGAAATCCTACAGACAAAATTCTTTAATAAAAAGAAATGATGATAAACCCAGGAAGAAAAAGCCAAGAAAACTGGAATTTGCACCAACAAAAAATGTTAGTACTTTAGTATTGAGTATAGCTTAGTCTGTGTACTCAACGTCATATATCTGAGATGGTTTAATTTGATTCCACTCCTAATATTCTCTTTGGAGTAGAATTCTGGAGCAGGAGTATTTTGGAAAACCTTACAAGTCAGGCCTCCCTGGTGGTGCAGCAGGTTGAGCGCTGAACTGTGAAGCATCCACTGCACAGCAGCACCAGTTTGATCCCCGGCCAGCGAGGGACCCACGTGGAGCAGCAGACCTCTCCTGCCTCCCTGCTGCTCCCCTCAGTAGTGTGTTTCTGTAGATCTGCCTGTTCTGCTCCCTGCTCTGTCTTTGGTGAATCCTCTCACCTCCTGCCACTCTGGCCTGTTCCCTAGCTCTTGTGTGCATGAATAAATAAATCTTTAAAAAAAACCCAAAAACTTTGAAGTCACAAATTGGGGGAGGGAGGGAAGTAGGGAGGGAAGGAAGAGAGAAGCTTGAGTGTGGGAAGGCATAGGCAGACATCAGACACGCCAAACTCCTGGAAAGGTTGATGTTCAAGGCAGTCCCACGGCCCTAGAGGAAGAGGGGATAGTTATTGGAGAAAAAAGTCAGAAGTTGAATTAATTACTAATCTGTATCGGTTGTTTATTACAAAACAAAAAAAGGTAAAACTCATGACTTTGTGTTCTAATTTCCTTTACATCATTTTCAAACTGTAATTCTTCCATTTACTTTGTTGACTAAAGGTAAAAGTGTCAAAAGGTTTTTTTCTTTCTTTCTTTCTTTCTTTATATTCAGGAAGATGGCAAGTTTAAATGTCAATTTCGGTTTTTCCAGAGGAGGTCAGTTTGGAAATCCAAAGAATCTTTTTGATTCATGCAGAGTCATGCATTAACCACTTGAGATTTGGATAAAGGGATTTAAGATTCCTCATTTCTCATTTAGAAATAATTGCTTTAATAACTTACTCTCCAGTTTGTCTTCAGAAAATCATCTTTTTAAATTAGTCGGCTATTGAAGGTCACAGTGTCAAAATTAGTGTCAACCAAGTGTGTTCTTGTCAGAACAAGAAACACCATAGTTGCTTATATGCAAAGGTTGCCTAGTGCATATATGTAATCTCAAATATGAATTATCATATAAGGAACACCATTTTCAGGATGATAAGCTCAAGTTTCTCTCCTTTCACCTAAAAGGGATATATTGATATATTCAAACAACAGCATTGGATACTAACACCAGAATATAAATTATACTATTTTTTCATCTGATTATGTTCCACAAAATATGAGATATAGAAATAATGTAACTTCTCTTTCATAAAATACAGATTTGATTCGAACTATCCTGCAATGTGATACCTCTAACAATTCTCGTGATTTCTCCCCAATTCTCACCTCACTGCTGCTACTTCTAGATTGTGTCTCTTCTTTCCATGTACCTGAGAAATACTCTTTTCTTCCAAAATAAATGTCAGAGATGTCTGAGATTGATATGGGAGTTGATAGCTCCTGAGTGCTTTCATCCAGTCTCTTCTTGCATCTACATCAAGCTAGGAGGCTCTGGTCTCCTAGTCAAGGTGCAGGAGAGGTGGCTGCCTGCCCCTCCCCCACCCCTGTGCTGTGGATGTGCCACCTGTGAGTCTAGATGTCTAGTCTGTCTTCTCCCTAATTCTGTATATCGCCTAGCACTTTGCTGCAATATTTAGTATTGTCCAACTGAAAATACACTAATAAAAACAATGCACCAGTCTTCAACTACCTGGGGACTAGATCTTCAAATGTGGGTACAGAGCAGGTCTTAACTGGCTGATCTAATTTTTATAATTTACCAGCAGCACAAAAAGGCCCCTGTTTGTAGTTGACAAATATATGGGTTAATTCAGACAGATGATTGCAAACAGGTGATCTATGTAATCTTTTGAAACACTGTTATTCCCAGAGGACACTTCTAGAGACAACTACATTTCTACGTTAAGATGATTTTTTTCCCTGTGAAATAACCAGAGCATAAACCCAGGAAAAGGGGTGGTGACTATACTTTCAATTTCTCTTAAATATTTTAAAACACAAATTATAAAATATGTGCACATACATATATTCATATGTGTAACCCTAAATGACACACATTCTTTGATTTGTGACTATGTCACTAAAGAGAATAAAAGTTTTGATTTCTTTTAAGATCGTGGTGCTATTTGTCTTAGAGATGAATTAAGTTGCTGCCTAATTTATTCCACCTTTTAGCATGATGCGCTATATAATATTTCATTAAATAAAAATAACAGTATTGAATTCTAAAACTATGGTGTGTTAAACCATACATTTTTCTCATGTTTTCAGTTCTGCTTTGGGAAAAGCATCTAAATAATTTTATATGTTCTTTTTAGAAAACCCACTAATTGTGTACGTAAGCAAAAGAATAATTCAGATTTTTCTTTTTAAATGGAGATATATACTGAAACTTTTAGGAAAACTGTCAATCAATAAAAACAATTTTTATTCTAATGCATTGTAATCCCAAGATGACTGCAAGAGACACAGAATAAGAATACAGCATATATTTTATCATCAGACTTTTTCATTTCACAATAAAGTACAATTATGTATAAAATGATCAATTAGCATGTTATAATTGACAGCAAAAATGAATGGTTTAGAAAACAAATTTTAGAAAGTTTAAGTTGGTGAGCAGAAAGAACAGAAGATTGTGTAAGAAGAGGACCAAAAAAAAAAAAAAAAAGAAGTGGACCTGAATAAATCTGACCTGACAGATTTTTAAAAAAGATGTGAAAGCAGCCAACCAAAGCACTTCAAATTTGATAGCATGTAACTGGTGGTTCAGCTGAGGCTACAGAGGTAAAACTCAGCGGGAGGCTGGATGACCAGGGCCTTCTGGACTTGCTTCATCTTGTTAGAAGGCATGTGTTCTCTGTACACTACTTTTTGTTTTCTTTGGAACCCACAGAATCAGCTAGGTAACTAATGTATCAACAATATCCAAGCTGAATATTACTAGTGACTTATGACTTCACAGCTCTGCCCCCAAAGATGGCAACGCCACCTCTGTCCTCTGCCAGATATCTGTGGGGACCAGGTCACTTACTGGGTGTTTTCTTCCCAAGTTTCTTGGAAAACTAGTGTTTCTGGTCTCCCCGACGGCTTTGAAGCTCATGGGCTAGTCAAATACATGCTATTTGGGTTCAATTACATCCCCCGGTCCACTTCTAAACGGATTAAATTGTCTGTTCTCTCCAATCTACTTTGCATTTCTTAAGGAGTACTTTAATAATTTCCCAATAGCTCTTCAGCCTTCTTCTCCCATATGCACAATTCCAGCCCTCCTGTTCTAACCTGAAAACTTCCTGCATTGGAACTGTTATTACTGGCTTGGGTGGAGTGAGGTGTTCTCTCGACTGATCTTGATAAGCCATTTGCTTTTTCCTTTGGAGACTAACGCTGTGTTTCCTAATTTCCACATTGCTTCCAATACTTAGAAATTCATGGGAATAATGTGATTCGCCACCACATGGTATTGAAATAGTCAGCACAGAGTAGAAGTGAGGGTGAGGCCATGCAAGAACCAGTGAGATGGTTCTATGGCATGAGACAATATAGATAATAGCCTCTAAGACCACATCAGACAGCAAATCTAGTAATAAATCACAACATGGGGCATAACAAGGAACAGAGAAATATCATTCATTTCCCTTAATCCAGGCAGCCTTGGTGAGGCTTGAAGACCCATTAGACACTCTACTTTCTTATCATCTAAATTTTGTGATTAGAGCAAATAATTTTGAAAAAATGCAACACTTGTGTATTGGTTTTGAAGAAAAGTAAAGTAAGAGTGTGTAAATGAAAGTTTAAACAAAGGTATAAATCTTTATCCAAAAGAAAGTGATTGCAGAAGAACAGTTGAGTAATGAACATAGATCAAAGGCTCCAGAAACTTCTTCTTAGCAGGAACGTTCAGGACAACATGTGAGCCTATTAAAATCAAAGCAAAGCTACAAAGGAGAATTTGGAGGAACTGGTGAAAAGATGAAACTGGTACATAATTTGCTTCCAGCTTCACAATGTCAAATTAGAGTTTATAGTAATCCATGGTTAAATCTTCACTGAGTGAGAAGTACTTGTTTTTGCGGGAGAAATGAAAACTTCATTTGTGAATCAGTGTTTGACTATTTAATGAGATTTGGGATTGAAGAGTCCTATTGCCTTTCTAGAAAAACCCAGTAGCCTCATGTTAACAGGTCTCAGGGATGATAAACAGGGACCCTTGGCGTTCGTGTGGAATAGTTGGTGCTGGGTGGTGACTGGGCACCACTGCCAACCTGCCAACCTATGGGCACTTGCTAAAGCTATTCTCTCAGGTTCTTAGCTCAAGTATTGATGAGAATTGTGTAAACACACAGTTGTAGACAAAAAAACTACTTCAGAGGAAGAAAACTAAGTAATTCGTGAGATCAATTCTATTTAGAGGTCTGGTCTTGATTTATACCAGAGTGAAAAATACCTAAAGAGCCAATCTTTAATAGATGGGGGCACATTTGTGAATGCATTCCATATCAACAAAAGATTGACAAAGTTAAATAAACAAAAGACAATAGTTTAAAGTATTAAGAAATACCTTTTCCCAGGAAGATCTTCTCTATAAAGGGTCTGCAGTCTCCAAAGAGCAAGTTTTAATCTGACTGTTGTCAGAGGTTATTCAAAATTGAAGAGCTAGCATAGTAATTTAACACAATTTCATGTCTCTAAATAATAGAAATGCTGGACTCCGTGGTGTAGGTGACACACAGACTTGATACAGACGCACAGACACAGATATAACTATGCTTCCCAAATTTAAAAATTAAATATAACACCTGCTTCTAAACAAATATAAACTATGTCAACATGTTATTTTCTGATTCTATAGGCAAGCCTTCACTGAATTTAAAGGATCCTATAGCTTGCAGAAGACACATTTCTTTGTTTTTCCCTTCAAGCCATTCTTTATCATTAAAAGCTCAAATAGGAATGAATATCTTGTCAAAGTCCTTCTAGAAACCCATATATCAAATACATTATTACCATTTATGTGGAGTATAGAGTCTTGAAAGTGTGTTTTCAGTCAATAAAAAACTCAGGCTTAACCTATGTTAGCTGAAGACCTTGTAAACTTCAAGGCTCTCTCAGGTTACTACCTGAGATAAGCATTGGTTGTTATGAGCTAAATATGTTTATTTTAACAAATATTTCACTTGAAATTGATTTAATTATTTTTAAAGTTATATTTTTTACTTCAACAGTATAATCAGAATAGCATGTCTCCAAAATGTGTGTTTAGAGTGTTTCATGAAGCATATAAAGTTTACACCAGATTAAACCTAATTCTGATATTTTCTTAGTTACTCTATGGCCATTAAAATGAGCATCATTTGAGATGTTTGAAATGCTGGCCATATTTATGGTCACAACAGAGCTGATCAGTTTTCTGTACAAAATTAAATGACAACTGGCCTTTAAGGAGCCTAGAACAAGTGGCAAATAGACATTGGTAATGTTTAGAGAGACTCAACAAAATAAACTCTTTAAAGGACGTAATAATAAATCAACTTAATTAAATGAGACAGTATTAACAAATGTGACAATAAAATCTCTCTTCTGGTTCATTTCCCAGCAGGAACATGTTTAGAAATGCAGCTATTTTAGACGCTGTCTTAAAAATTATCTAACATCAAAGTATTATAAAAGAACATGTAATTTCATTTTTTTCATCATGATCACTTAGAAATGTCACTTTATAATGATCTTAAATTGCTTTAAGTGTAAACATTATTAAGAGGACCATATGCAGATAAGGGGAAGAGAAATTTTTCCAATTACATAAAATCTTGACTTTGTTCCCATGTATTTATGGAATCCGAAAAGTGTTTGCTACAGTGAGAGGAGGTCTAACATCTATAAACATCACAAGTGATATTTAGTTTTACAAATTGATCACATTTCGTCTATCGCATTTTGTGCTGATGAACTGAAAACATTAAGGCTGAACCCCCAAAACAGCTTCTCACTGAGAGTCATCAAGAGAGATGCTTGATTTCCCTCTGACGACGCTGCTGGTCCGCCAGGGGCTTGGTGTGGCTTGCACCGATCATTCCCAGAGAGACAATCTGTTTCGAGTGAAGGACTCTCTTGTGCCTCGCACGACAGGTGAGATGCCCGGAGCTAAGCTGTGCACTTAAGCTATGGTGGTCTTTGTTTTATGAGGCCATTCACCAGGGTGGGTAGTGGGAAGTCCTGCTTTGGACTGGACTGGCCCAGAGCATGCACATGCCAGTCCCATGCTTCTTCATACATGGCATGCCTGCATGTTACTTGTCCACCAGGGGTGTGCGGTTTAGCATACTAATGAGCCAGGTCACTTCAAGGTCAGTCTTCTGTCATCTGAGTCTGCTCTGCCATCGGGTCCCAGCTGCTGTGGACCTTGTCTGGGGACAGGGCGTGCCTGCAGGCGGAAGGTCTGTTTCTCCCTGGGGATTGCTGGGGTCCTGTCAGCCGGGGCCTCAAACACAGGAAGGTGGGAGCACGAAGACCTAGGTCTTGGGGTCCCGTAACAGTAACACGGTTCCTTGAAGCCTATAATCTTTCACAAAGATAAAAGAAGAAGAAATTCTACCAGATTTTTAATACTCTTCATCCACAGAGACATACATATTAAACTCCTTTTAGGATAGTTAATCGAGTTGACGTATTGGATGAAAGAAAAATTGGTAAATACATGTTATGGTGCAAAATCACACAAGCAATGGGTGAGGATGACTGCTCCCCTGTACTCAAAGTCAAGGCTCACACCAGCCGTGTTTCTGAAGCATTTACAGGACGATAGACTAAGACCTTATTTGACTGATTATGTTACAATTTCTTGTTGCAAACAGGAACTGTTTTCTTGCTGTTTTTTTCGGTGAATTGTCCTAAGAGAAAGTCTTCACTTTAATCTTATGAAGCTATTTTCAATGATTAATTTCACTAATTTTACTTTTAAATTCAAAAATATTTGGTTCATTTGAATTTAATTTGGGCGCATACAATGAAGACATTTTTCCAAATTTTTATTCTTCAGGTGTCTAGAACTTTATTACAGTATGCTTTCTCATTCATCTGCAGTGATCCTCAATGGCACACTGGATTTATGTGTACCCTTGAATTTTCTATGCATTAGCTTACTTCTTCAAACAATTTGCCTGCTGTATGCCAGTAAAAGCGATATCTTTCAGCTTGTGATTTCAAAATTTGATTCTCTTTCTCTGTATTTTTTACTCCATTATGTGAGTATTATATTATTGCTTTCCAAGGTTCAAAAAAATTGTAAGTGAAATTACAATACATAGATGAACACAGGAACTGACATATTTAAAGTATCATCTTTTTCTAACGACATTCACTTCAGGTCCTTTTATTTATATATTTGATTTTCTTAAATCAATAGAATTTAATTTTTTTCTGCTAAGGTTCTTATTATTCCTCAGTGATTTTGTTATTAATCTAATATTTATTGCTACTGTAATTATATATTTTTTCCCTTATATTTTGGGCCATTTATTTTTGATGTAGAATAAGTTATGTTTATATATAAATTTTAACAATGGATCTTGTATGCATTTGTTATTTATTGCACACATTAATATTTTCTATTTCATTGTAGTATTGATTTTCCAAACACTAAATCTAACTATATAATGATAAATTTGTGTCATTTCTATTATTTTAATCAGTTTCTCTTTCTGAACACATGCATTTCCTGATAATTTGAAGATATGTATGATAAATAGAGTAGTCATTTTGAGCCTGCTTGTTTTAATTTGATTTAATCCTGACTTATGCTTCCGGTATTTTCATATCCATACTAGTTTCAGGTTTATTTGTATAAGAATTTCAGTGTATGTTTTTGTATTTTGTGCTTTTTCTGGCATTATCTTATCTGCTATCATTAGCTTTTTTTTAATTTTTAGATAGAAGGAGGAAAATTATACATCCTAGATTTAGATACTATGTAAAAGAATACAACATGTGAATAAATGTTTAGTATCAGATTTAATTTTAAATAAGTCACATATACAACTTTATGGGTAATATTTAATGTTTACAAAATGAGATTTACAAAAATTCACAGAAAGGTATCTGGATCCATCTAGTCTGGGAGGACTCATCTCAGTTTCTTGAGAAGTAAATGTTTTGTTTCCTAGTTAATGACAGGTGTTGTTAGGTAGGTGATGATTAAGTAAGTGGACAGATGATAGAGATGGATGGATGGATAGATAGACAGACAGACAAATGGAAATAAAGGCAGAAACACTCAGTGCAGAGGCGCTTAGCCTAGCAGCCGTGTTTTGCTATTACAAGGGTCTAACCAATTTCTCTTACTTGATTTAGCATCATGCATCAGATAAATGAGCTAAGATAGAAATAGATTTCTTAAGTGACAAACCAGCCACTCTGTTCGAAGCTGCCCTGTACCTGAACATGAAGGTTGTCATGCTGTTAACAATCAGAAACAAAAACACAAGCCAGAGACTTTCTCCTACAGAATTAAAATACGACAGTATATAGACAGTGGGCATTTATTTAAACTACAGTTGGCAAAGCGAGTCCCCACAAGGCAGTGTAATGAGGTGAACGTGAGCCTTAGAGGTCACAGAAGCTGCCCCCTCACCCCAGACACTAGGGTCTTCTAGCTCAGGGCATCTCCCCCCGAGTCCTGAATGCTGGGGTTTTGCATAAATGATCTGTCAGAGGGAGTGTATACCATTGTTTGCCTTTCAATTTTATTTTCTAATAAAATGTTACCTTTAAATGGAAATTCCAATCATTATCATCAAACTAGGTATCTCAATAACTCTTTAAAACTCATTAAGGAAGATCCCAAATGAGAATTTTCTCAAATCAGTAATTTTCCGAATCATCTTTCCAATCACATTGTATGTCATTCTTATGTATATTTAGAAAATTATTTTCATGTGAAACCATAAAGAAAGAAAATGCATACATCCTCTCCATGGCTTAGACATAGTTTACCTTAGGAGCTATTTTTAAAGTACACTTATAAGAATTATTTAAATATTTTGCAAAAATATTTTTGTTTTAAATTACAAAACTTTGGTAGTGCTATTAGAGAAAATAGAAAAAGCAGATTTCATTAGAACACTCTTCTATCTTCAAAATAGGCTGGGAATTAATTGCATTTAAAATTTTACATAGCACTGAAAGTAAATGATCTTATATTTCCATTATCCTACCAATTAAATGTACTAGAAATAAACTCTCCTAATTTAAGGAGAATTTTATGTTAAAATTTTTATTTTGTTTGGTATTTTGGCTCTGAAACCTCAATGTAAGGATAATTCAAATAATATAAACCAGAGTGAGATAATTTTATAATGTGGAACTTACAGATGTAGATAATCCTCCGAGGAAATATATTTTTTTTATTCTTGGCAAATATATGCAGTGTGTCTTCTTTGTTTTTGTTTTTGATTTTTTTTAGCAAAAGTATCTATAATGTGTGTCTATAAGGATTACAATTACAAATAGAACTTGGATAACCAGCTCAGCTATAGTTCAACTCTGTGATAAATACTCATTCTTATCATGTGATTGCAATTATTAACTTTAACCTGCAGATGATAAAAGGTTAGAAAATCCTGGATTTTCTAGTAATAAAAAAAAGGACATTGAAAATATCTTTTTATGTTACCAACATGAAGGTTGATTTTGTTAAAAATATATATTTTCGCTGTAGTATTCACATATACTTAAAGCTTCTCAATTCAGTTACTGAAATATGGATTTAGGGCACATGAAAGCACCTGGATTACATATGGAAGGAAACCCTCTGAGATCCTTGTATTTTTTTAACACTTGCCTTTATACCTTTGGGTCAGACATCACCGTAAGTTAGTCTGACACATGATTTTATAAAACAAACAAGGAAAAAAGGTTTCCAAGTTGATACATGAAACACATTTTCATAAACTGTTACAACTCTGCATAATGTATAGACCTGAATTCACAGCTCGGTATCCAGATAATGCATGTGACTATTTCAGTAGCGATGTTTTTATCCTTTCCATGACTTCAGACTGACATAACGGTGCCCTGATCCCATATTCAGGCTTCTGCCTCCGCCAATAAGTGCAAAGCACGCACCTGAGAATGAAGCGTCAGCGTCACTGCGTGTCAATGTCAACTTCTCTAGGGGAAAAACACAAAATGATATAGTTGTGCAAACACCATCCGTCCACCAAAATGAGCTTTGTGAACAATTCCACATGTTAAGGTTCAACCGTTCTTGTTCTAATTCATATATAAATTGTGTGGCTTTTAACTATCAAAGGCACTGAAGATATGGCATGGTTCCAGACTTGTGTGTCTGTTTTATCTTGTCGTTAAACAAGAGGGAAAAAGAGGAAATGGATTTGGGACAGAAAGTCTTTGATTTTGTTTTGTTTTGATTGGCGAGTGTCCAGAAATCACATTTATCATAGTATCAATTTAAAGTCTTTTATGTTTTCCTTGTGAACCATCATATCTTTATTTCATCACGCCAACCTGATTTATATAGTGTCATAGGTGTCCCCAAATGATGCATGAAAGAGTATCTGCAAGCATTTACCTCTTGTGTCTTCCTAAATCCCTCTACACTTACTAAGGTTACACTGAGAGAGATCGCCTCCTGGCAACTATTTTTACATACAAATTGATCCCTGACATGGCAGGAGGTGGGCTAACTCCCAGTCCTGCTGGTGGGATCCTTTAAATCTAATGACCTAAAGAGCAGTGTGAATATACGTGACAGCTTGGTTATATATGAGTCTATATTAAGACACTGGCATACACTTGAATATTTACAACTTCAGATTGTATTTACCTAACAAACATTCCATTTTAGAGTTGCAATAGCATCTCTCAGAAAAGACTCTCATTTGTATGAGCAATAATATTCCCTTCATGTCAATTAATTTTGACAGAATGAAATTTCAATATGGACATCATAAAATTCGAGCACATATTCGAATAACTCCGAATTATTTCCACAACTCAACTGACCGTGTCCACCATCGCGCGTCTGTGAGTTAAAGTTCAGCACCCTGGTCAGCGCCTCTTTTGGCCAACAGCCACTTTCGTGTGTTCTCAGTATTGGCAAGGAGCTGGATAACCCCTCAAACGAGTATCAGAACCTTCAAGTTCCTCCAGTGCCTTGTCCTCTCAGATAAAAAACCAGAGCCCTTGCCAGCCAGACATTCTCCCCAGCTGCCCTCCATCCTCGCCTGACTGCCCTGTGCCCACGCTCTGCAGCCACTTGCTTCCACCCTGCAGAAGGTTCTGGGTCCCTCTACTTGGGGTCTCCTTTCCAGAGCCCCAGGGCCTCTTCCAATTCACAGCACAGAAATATGGTTTTAAAGCAAATTAACTTTCCTTTGTCCTGTGCATCCGCCAACCTCTCAATAAAGAGGTTTACTGAATTATGTGCCTATAATTTTTCATGCTTCCTTACTTGTATTTATTGTAATATTTTTTGACAAAGTGATGAATGAAAATTGTGCCTCATTTCATTTTCATTATACCTCTGAATTTCCCTAGATGTGATATTTTTATCCTGAAATCACAATGATATACTCTGGTCAGCCCTTCCCTTGCTTCCCACTCTGGCTCTTTCCTGGCCTAAGCATAACTGCCAGTTGTTTTGGTCATCACTGTAGAAGACATGCTTTTGACTCTATTATTATTTCTCTTGTGTTCCTTCTACCTTTTATTTATTTAAAAAATAATTTCTTTTTACATATTTTAAAATTCCCTTTTGTTTATATTTTTGTAGCTTTTCCTTGGAACTTAAATCAATTTATTTTACTAATTTATGTTTTCCAGAATTGCCTTTAAACCTGTTTTGGGTGAGACTATTTTTAGAGACTATAAAAATGCATTATTAATACATAAATAATTATGCATAGTGGGAGATAGACCATAAGAATCAGCAATGTCACACTTAGTACAATGAAAGATATGACTTCCAGTTCATAGTAAATTGCTTATAATATAAAAGCATATGAGGTTTTCATAACCTATGCTCATGGCCTCACTTTCACAGAACTCTACACCATCATGATATAAGTGCAATTTTTAAAATATAGCTATTTTAATCACACCTTTTATCCATGTATTTTGTTATCTAAAATATTTGTCTCTAGAAATATCACGGTCTATACTTCTTCCTTGAACACTCACCTACCCCACGGTAATCCTAAATGTATTCTGTATAATAATAACACATTTTTTTTTCTTTGTATTTGACCATCTCTCCTCTTGAAGCCCTGATGGGTGTGTAGTAAATTTATTGTCTCTACCCCTTTTCTAAAGAACATTCATTATAAAAAATGTTTTAAAAATAAATTCCTCCTTTATAGCTTCTACCTGATAATTTACTCTTCTTTCCATTCTAAATTAGGAAAACATGGACCCCTACCTCCGTGATTATCTCGGGGCAGCATTCTGCCAAGATCTGGTGACCCCATGTCTCCCAGTTTATCATTCTCTTCTCCATTATGTTTTATCTGTCAACCAAACCTTGAAATGTGTGAGAAAAATCATACAATTCTGAATGTGCCGTCCTGCCGAGGACCTCACAGCCACTCAGAGCTCTTGAGAGCGCAGAGCTCAGCGTGGTAGGAAGAAGCAGCAAAGGAAGAGCCTGCAATTCAGAAGCCACAGCCATATTTACATCAAATGCCATGGCACTTACCAGGCAGGGGTGTGTTAGTGAGAGACACAAATGATAGCTGAAACTGAAAGAAGCTAACCAAGCCACCCCGGATGTCTTTATCAAACAAAAAGAACCAGTTTGTCCAAATCTGGCAACAGGAGTCAGGAGGGGCTGTGCAGCTGGGTGGCTTGACCTTGGGAAGGGAAACACTTGTTCTTACAGGCAAAGTTGAAAGGCTGATCCAGGATTAAAACACTAACACCAGAGTTTCTAACTGGGTCTTTTGGAACAACAGGCTCTTGGCTTCCAGCAATTCATATGAACATTTAGGTGGATCTTAATGTCTTTGAATGTGGACATTCACACACACATGTTCATAATAATGTTGTATATATTTGACTTTTTGTGAGAGAACAAGGACCAGAAATTGCTCCTTTTCCATTTTTAGCCTCTTCTGAAGGTGGTATGAGGAGATAACCTCATAGTAATTTGCTGTTATTATTTTGCTTAATAATAATGGGGACAAAGACATAAATAAACAGGTTCATGCTATAGGAAACACATTTCTTGTACATTGGGATATTCTGCATAAGTGGACTGTTCTTGTACAAATTAAAATAAAAAATGTTCTCCTAGATACTGGTCATACATGAAAGTGCATTTTAAAACCTAAATATTTAAACACAACTAAAATTCACTAATAAACAAAACACAGAATCCTTCACTGAACTATGCAGGTATATTTTTACAATTTTGGAAGAAATTATAATTTATACATTTAATGAAAAATAAAGATTTTGCAAATGTTTTGACCTGATAAATTGAAATGATTAGTAGACATATATTTTATTACAAAGAGAGAGAGAGAGATTGAACAGGATAATTCTTTTTGGATTCCTCTGATTTTGTGACTTTGCAGAGATCTTGTTGGAATTATTGCTTTTCCTCTGGTTTTGTTAGCCTACTGTTCCTGTTATATTATTTCATGTAAAGATATAAGAAAATATGCTAAGTAAGGAGCTAAACAACAAAGAAATCTACTTAAACTTAATCCTTCAAGTATGTTTCAAACATATACATATGACACAGCTTCTATTGTCTTGGGTTCTACAATATCGCTCATGTTTCAGAAACGATCTTCTCCACTGTGCCATTTTTATAACATTTTATGGAAGCACTATAACCAAAATGTTGTGTTTTTTAAATCTCACAAATAAAGTACTTTAAGCAGCTGAACTAAGTTAGAATATTCTTTTAGAAGTTTCAAGTGTTTTTAAAGGAAGAAAGATTCTTTTGTCAGCCACGTAAGTGCTTCTTCTGGCTTTTAATGTTTTCTATAAACTGTGCTACTGCTTTCATTTACACCCTATTAGCATGAGAAAATCAGGCAAATAACCCTGTGACTAAAACTTAATGCTCAGCTTACAGAGAATCTAAAATTCATTCTATTTATGTAAAAAAAAATAGTTCATCTATACCCACATAATTAGGTACAAAATAAACAAGCTTGATGTGGTTTCTCCCTTAGCAGAATGTCAGTATACATTTTTCTTGGATACTAAAAATAAAGTGTCAAAAAACAAGCACACATTACAATCATGCACTTAAGAATCCTTGAAGAAATTCAAAGTCTTCAGAGACCTGTAGTTGAGTCTTATTCCACTGCCTTGGTGCCAGCAGCATGGAGTAGAATTTAAATCTCTAAGGAAGAACTGACATCAGTGAGATCTTTGCCATCACGTATAATATGTAGAAGGAGCCTTAGAATGCTCATCGTCTATTTATAATTCACTGTTTCTGTTCCATGTTCATTTTGCACTTCATAATACTGCGAGAAACAATCTCTCCTTTAAGAACACTTGCCAACTACTGACTTTATAAAAATGTTTTTCTATATATCTATCATAGTATCAACACAATGGAGAAATTGTGTTAGACATGTTTTGTGAAAGTTTATAATATAGTGAAAACATCAAACCTATGTTCATAACTAAACAATTACCAAAAAAACTTTTTTGCATAGACAAACATAGAGTAAGGGATAAATATGGGAGAAAATACATGTGTATTAACTTCATCAATGAAATTAAGGGGAGTTATAGAAAATAAAATATATAAATAAACAAAATTTAACTTTACAGTTTTATTGAAAATTATAGAGAAACTACACATATGTACATAATACATACATACATAATATGTAAAATTAATAATAATGTAAATAGCCCAGCTGAGAAGGGGATCTGAATAATAACTCCTGAGGAAATGTGTGTTTGTTTTCTCATTTTTGTCACATTAGTACTTCTCATAGTGCTTTACTGTCTGAAATTGATGATCAAGAACTGGAGATCTAAAATATCACAAAAATACATAAATTAAATATAGAAAATGAAAGGCAACGCCCCAGGAAACAGATCACACACGCAGACACATGCACACAGAAACAGAAAAGTCATAAAGGACAAAAGCCCCCTAACCCAATCCATTGAAACTATAATGCAATCTGGGCAGAAAAATTAAAATAATGCTTTGAAAGTCATTTACTCTAGTTGTGAACCTATATTGACTTACCTCACTTGTCAAAAACAAACTAACAACAACAAAAATATCACATCTCAGTGATTGATCCTGAAAATCAGGAATTCAGAAGGGAAGATTATTCTCTGCTCCACTATTGCTTTATCTATGCAAGTCCCAGGCTGGGAGTGGAATCAGGTTCCAGGCACTCGGGTACCAAAGGCTGACCCAGGCCCTCCCTGGTGGTGCGGTGGGTTAAGTATCACACTATGAAGGAAACAACAGCCACTGCAGCACGAGTTCGATCCCTGCCGCCGGCTGGCCGGTGAGGGGACCCACATGGCGCCTCAGACCTCTCATGCTGTGCCCGCTGCTCCCCTCAGCAGTGTGCTTCCGTTAATCTGCCTGTTCTGCTCCCTGCTCTGTCTCTGGTGGATGCTCTCACCGCCCCCACAACTCTGGTCTGTACTGAGTGCTTGTATGCATAAATAAATAAAATCTTTTTAAAAAAAGGGGGGTGCTGACCCAGAACTTAGCTGCTGCAGAAGCTCACCCACAGCCCACCCTCCCCAGGGAGGGAACTGAAGCTGCATTTCCATGGAGACCTGCCCTCTACCCCACTTTACTCAAGAAACTGGGGAGGGAGCGCTCCCGTGTCCGAGGGGCGTCACCCTCTTTCTGTAAGAAGGACCTCGAGGAGCAGTGGACTTGGAAAATAAAACCTGCCACAGTTTATAGAAGAAAAATATGAGCCATTAAAAGTAGTTAAACGGGATGAGTTAGAAATACAAATGCTGCGGGATCCTTCGTAATCAGTCCAATTAAACAACCCATTTAAAATAGTTCTTTAATCGCTTAAAGACCAAACGCTGTTTGCCGAATAAAAATACCCCGTGAAGCAGGGCTACTCAGTGTTTTACAGCAAAACCAGAAAACCAAAACACGAAGCGACGAGCCCATGATTGTTCCGTGTGTGTTTAAAATCACCATTGTTAAATGAAGCACGTAATTTCTGATTACGTTCAGGTTGAATGGATTAAAACAAGAAGCGATTTCTAGGGTACTAAGGGTAAACTGAGCTCAGCCGGTCTGGTCCACTGCTGGGGCGTGTCCAGTGGGCCAGCCCTGAATTCCTGAAGTTTAGAATCTTCAGGCCATGTGAGAAACCGCAAAATTCTCCCATCTTTCGCCCCAGTGAGGGCTGAAGAGGTTCCTGCAAGAAGAGAAGGGGGTGCAGAGGCTTGCAGTCCCGGCACTGGGTGCTGGACGTCCCGCGGGGCACCTGCCGTCAGACGCTGCGTGTCCAGCAAGCCGCCTTCAGCCCCCGTGGGTGGAGAGTTTAGCTTGAAAAGCGAGGCGGACGTGAATTCGGGCAGAGGCGGGTCTGCGGTGCTGACCCTGGTCCTCCTGGTGGTGGGCCCTTAAGTCCTGGAATCTGGGGTCTGGCTCGCTGCAGGAATCTGGGGCGCTGGTCCACCGAGTCTTTCAGGCCAGTGTTCTACCAGCCACGCTGAGTGGTTTCTGGCCCCGACTCCTGCTGTTCCGCGGTCACAGACTAACCGTCGTAACCATGTTTCCCGCTGAGGTGCTGGTTGGCAACCGACACCAATGGCTCTGTTGGAATTCCTACTTAAAGACACTCCCCGGCACAGGAGATGCGTGCCCATGGCCATTGCTTTACGGACGTGCAGGACGAGACTATGAGACGTGGCGTGACTGACAAGCAGAACTTAAGTTCTCACCTTTCTGAAGAAGTTCATACTCACGATTTCACATATTTAACAGTTATTATAGGTGATCTTCAGCTTCATTTCAAAAATTTGATGTAGCAATTACAAATTAAACTTGACAGATTAAGATTTATCTGTTTCAAATATCTAGGTGTTAACATACACGTTCATAATATACCTAATTATCTGAAAGTTCTGACGCAAAAAGCTACCTGAATGATAAAAGAATGTCATCTGAAAAACTCATGCAGTTTTTAATACCCTCCCTGTCCTCTCTCCTCCAGAATGTAGTTGAACATGCATTTTCTTTTCATGATCCTTCATGGACACTTAAAGTGCTTACTTGTATGGACTAAATTGTTCCAGAACCTTCCTCTACATACTTTCTGCTCTGCACTCTGTTTGGTGCCAGGAATTCGGTGGGTGCTTAATAAGGATTAATTGGTGTCACAGCAATAATGACTTCTATTATCTTCTTAGATATTGATACCATTAAGACTGTGATGCTTCAATAGCTCTAACTTTATTTATAATTTCTAACAATGACCAGGCTGATTTAATATAAAGTACTCTTATCAAGTGAATGACGGTGGAGAAATTAGCATACAATATAGTAATTACTATACTGTATCATAATCTTTAAGTTGAAGTTATAATTACCCAGACGATACTTGGTGAAGGATATTTGGTAGGCAATTTCAGATATGCCTAAGGCAAGTTCACTCATGAGAGATAAGATCGCACACAAGAAAGGTCGATAAGGCAAGGGAACACTGGGCAAACAAAAGCTGGCTCTGAATCTCAGCTCCACACTTGTAAGTGGTCAATCCTGATGACGTTATTTAAAAATCATGCACTTCATTACTCGCTTAGAATGGAATAATCAAGTCCATTCTCACATGTTGATATTTGTGCCTAGGTAAACCAAATACTAGATTACTACTTTGGTAAAAATATGCAGCTATATGAAAAAAATATAACTGGAAGATTTATTAGGGTTCTAAAGGAAAACCACAGGTGTATAATGAGAATACAGGGAGAGGGTGAGAACTTTTGATAGGCAAATCATGTAAAAGGTCTTTGAGGAACTCACAAATACTCCAAGAATTAAGTATTTACACGGAGAGTAAATATGATCACCCAGTCACAGAAAATCTGCACGTGGAGCTTTTCAAGCCACATAAGTGACCAGCACAATGGACAAGAGAGAAAATTTTACTTTCTTCAGCAGCAGAGAGGACAGAAGGGAGCTGAAGGAGGTAGTGCACAGAGGACTTTTGAGAAAAGAGAGGGGAAGTAAGAGGAGATGGAGTGAATGTGAGCTAGGAGAGAACTGTAGGGTTCGTAGTGAGAGCTGAAGCAAGACAAGCCTTGAAGGTGTGACTGGGAGAGCAGAGGCACTGACCGCGGCAGCCCCAGGGCCACCCATGGCCACCGTGTCCACAGCGGTGTGCCCACTGTACCCAGAAATGGGACAGAATGGGCGCCCTGAGACCCACACATACAGTAAGCGCCAATTAAAACAAAATAGGTGTCCCCAGAACTCTAGTTGATGGCGCCAGGCCCTTCTGAGAAGCAAAGTGAAGGCCAGAGATTCAGAGAGGAATGCTGACACGAGTTTCCAGGGATGGACTTCGGGCTGGGTTGGCCTTGGCAATAGCCTGGACAGTTACACTCAGAGGAGCAAAGCAGGTGGCTCATATGAAATTAGAACTAAGACCACAAGAGAAATGCCAGTTTTCCAATGTCTATAAATAAAATGAAGTACTATATAGGAATGAAAAGGAATGAACTAGAACGATATATATGGTGGAAAATACATAGATCTGCATGTTACCAAGAAATGAATTTTACTTTATATCACTCAAATGTTAATAATGAATATTAAAAGACAACTGCCAACATTTGTTGAAAATATCTCATAAGTCAAATGTTGATAAGTCAAATGCTGAAATGTTTAATGATACCTCTCCTTTCAATACACAGAGGTAGCTCAAAAGAACAAGTCCTGGTATAGTTTACCTTTCAAATAGAAAAGGTGACTTGAGTTTTGCTTTCATTTCTTTAGTAGAAAAATGTGATTATGTTCACCATGAAACAGAAGTCTCTGGAAGTGAATGAAATTTTTCTGCTTAAATAAAGGAATGAGCTACCAGACATGTAAAAACAGACGCACCATAAGGGCAGGAGAAGGGTCCTTTGTGGAAGAAACCACTGGAAAAGACAGCACCTGGCTTATTCAACATAGGTGATGACTTTCTGGAGAAAGCAAGAGAATAGAGAAAGTAAAACTGTTACTGGTTTTCAGTTTTCCAGGCAGGGAAAAAGGATTTTTAGGGCAATGAAACTATTCTGGGTGAAATCAAAATTGTAGGTACCTGACTTGATGCTTGTGAAAAACCTAAAGAACAGACACCATCAAGGGTGAATCCTCCTACAAGTGAACTTTAATGATCATGGCAGTAATAATGATGTATCAATATAATTCTTTCCGTTGCTACAAATGTACAACAACATGGCATGGTGAAGGTACCACATGTCAGCTACCATGTGTCAGGTATGGAAGAGAGAATATGGAAGAACTTCATAGTCTTTGCTCACTCTTTTCCATAAACCTAAAACTACTTTAAAAGTCATGCTTATTAATTTAAAAAAAAACATACTTTGTACAGAGTAGATGAATGGATGTTTATGGAATGCCATCCATTGCGAATTAGCTTTAAAGAAATAGCATCCTCACCGGACAAATAGAATACTTATTTTTATCACATCATTAGTAAAGGAGAATAAATCACCTTTGCTGCATGAATACTGTGCGTGAATATTCTTTAAACGATTTCCAGATGGGATGTGTTTGAAGATGCTGTGAAATATAACCGTCGATCTCAACATGGGCTATGTCTGGGATGCAAAGGAAGGAAAACCCACGTGTATTATTTATGCACCTAAATCTCTATCAAGTCAACTAAAAAAAATGAGCAAGATACTTGGGGATATTTATAGATATTGTGCAGATGGTGTTCATGTTCATTTTAAGGTCATTTTCCTCTGTAGGCTCATTCTGGTTTGTGCACTGCTGAGAGTTAATGGACTGGCGTTCGCTAAGTAAGTGTCCGGCACTCACAGATGGAAGTCTTCCTTATCTGCTCTCGGCCTGCACTAATTTGCTATTTATGTTGACACAAATATATGTAGATTATAAAAAGCTAATAACATACAGTCATACATATATGTATATATATATACACACACACTTTTTTCTATTTGACTAATTTCTAGCCACAATTTCTAAAATTCCGGTGTTCATAATTCTTAAAAATAAATCACTAGCGAGCATTTTCCAAGGTTCTGCTCTCATTCTCTCACATGCTGCCTATAGTTTTATATTTTTGAATCCTTTTCCTCTATTGCTTTCTACCCATATATTATGTGTTTCAGTTCTTTTCAGAAGTCCAAAAATCACTTGCTTTCTATAAACACTTAGTGATTGCATTATATGTATGTGTGTGTGTATATATATATAAATATTTGCTTCTCACTGTCATCTAAAAGTCATTGTATGCTGCTTTCTAATTAGAATAGAAGTTTCCTTTTATTTCAAATCACACAAGTTTACTCTTAAAAATTATTTATTTTTGCATAGATAAACTGGGAGATAGGCCAGAGGTATGGGGTGAGAGGACTCACCCAAGACAGAGCGGGGTGCAGAACAGGCAGATCCACTGAAACACACTGCTAAGGGAGCAGCGGGGAGGCAGGAGAAGTCTGCTGCGCCCTGTGGGTCCCCTCCCTGGCTGGGATCCAACTTGCTCTGCAGTGGTGACAGCCTGAGACTTAACCTCTGCCCTACCAGGGAGGCCCTGTAACAGGCTCGTCCCAGGAAAAGGGGAAGTTCCAAAATCCTGGTTCTGCCCTAAGTGGGTGGAGCTGAGGAGGAAAAGAAGATTTCTGCAGAGAAGAGAGAAGGAAGGAAGGAAGATGGAGAGCAGCAAGGAGACCTGGAGGAGGCACGTGGAGCAGAAGGACAAGTGAAGAAACTGCGCTTGCTTTTTGGTCTTCGACGGTTGGAACAGATGTGGGTAAGAGACCTGTGGGGAGGTTCACAATGGCAGCTTTCATCTTGATTTTGATTTTGCTCTTTTCCTCCCAGATTTGTCTGCCTCTTTCTGACCCTTTTCTATGGTTTGCTACTGAAAGGTCCTTTGGACGTGTGGCAGCTTTTGGGCCTTACTTTGGGCCAATCCTATTTGGCTGGACTTTTACCCTCAAGGAGATGGGTAACTTTGGATGCTTAACTTAGTCACTATGTTCTTTGTCCTTTCTTTATTGTACCCTAGTTGTATTAAAGTTCCTTTCCATTAAAGGCCTTATATGTTGTCAATGCGGCGGATGGCAGAACCCATTCAGAGAGGGCAGGCTTGGGGGTTCTGGGTGCTCCTCTCCCTGCCCTGTAACAGCCCCACAAATGTTTTCAGTTAAAGTAAACTTTTCGCTTTTTTCATAAAGAAATATGAAGCTGATAAAACATTTTATTTCATTTGTTTTGGGTGTACCTTAGAAAACCTTCCCTAAGTCAGCACCGCGCCTCCTGGTCCCTGCTCTCTCTTGCAGCTTGGAGACTTACAGCTTGCAGAATGCAGGGGAGGTTCAGGCCTGCAGTGTGGTTCCACTGGCCCAGAGGGAATTGTCACGACCAAGACTAACAGGAAAAGTGAGCTTCGTGCCCACGGAGGCCCACAGAGCGTGGAACCCAGTCAATGACCCACACGCCAGTTTTTATCTTTTTTAGGCAAAGAAGTAATAAAGCTGTGGAAAAACGGGAAGAGCAGAGACAGGCTTAAAAGCTCCTTTGGGAGAAGGCATTCAGGGAGTGAAGAGGAGCCGGCACGTGCAGCCTGAGGTCCCTCCCTGGTCCACAGTAGGCACTTCCAGCTAGAGGAGCGACTGCTCTCATGGAAACAGAGAGGAAGGCAGCCAGAAAGTCCCTACTTTTAGGAGACAGGGACCCTAAGCTACTGTCCATCTGCGCCCTGTGTCTTCACTTAGAAGTAATCAATGGATTGCTTTGTCACATCCTGGGGTGACTTATCTGGCAACCCAGCTTCATGCTTCAAAAGTCTCATATTCAAAAGTCAATTTCTTGAAGCCGATAGTCCTTAATATCCTACAATCTTACAACCTTGATTTTTTTTTTATATGCAATTGATCTAGCAACCTTGTCTTTATCTATCCTGCAGGCTGAAATCATGGTCCTTTACAACAGCTGCCACTATCTAGATCGGTGTTTATCTTGCCCTTGATGTTTTCCTCACTGGGTTAAGGAGCAGGATGCAGCTATCTGGTGTTCTTTAATGTCAGCAGCATCGGACCAAGTACCAAGTTAGAAGATATTTTTTTGAATGAACAAATCTAGGACAGAATAAATGTATTGCTTTTCTAGTTCATTTACATTTTTTTCTACTAAAATATAAGCATATAAGGGAACAAAATAAGCGAACAAGGAAAAGAATAATAACAATAATAATAAAAACGAAAGACAAGGACAAGTCGGGGAGGGGACAAAGAGTGGGTTGAGGGCAGAAAGAACACAAGGGACTGAAGATCAGATGGTGCACTGGTGAAATGGTGGTGGGAAATCCATGGAGACCACAACTGATGGCAAATATATATAAATAAAGAAAAAAAAGAGCATAAGCGGCTTACATAGTTCCTTCAATACAGAGAACTACTTTCTTTGAAAAGTGCCCAGTGTAACAGTACCAGCTGAATCTGTGTTGAAAAAACAGTGGATGCACAAGCACTGTCCTCCCATTTTTTGGGACAAGGAAATTGAGAGGAATCCCTCTTATAGAGCAGGACATGAACTTGAGTTCAAATTTGATTCCATACAGTTTCGATGCAGGACTCTGGATAAAGGAAAGTTTCTCTTCCTGAAACAGAAGTACAAAAGCCCTCAAGAATGAAATGATGACATGTCTCAGGCACCACCCCAGGGTCAAGAATTTTAAAGACTGGAAACCTCTCCTATGAGTTGACTGAGGATGGGGCACGATGGTAGCTGCTGCGGAAGTTCAGTAGACGTGCAGGAAACTAGCCTGGGGATGAGATGATGCTGCTTTGGGGATTCCACTGTGAGAGGAGAGTGGTCACCCCAATTCAAGGATCTTGTCCATTTCCTGTTTATCACTTTGGCTTTTGTGCTTTCATGATTTGTCTTCCAGACACTTAATACATTTCCTGTACAGAATAAGGCTTTTAAAAAAAGTGCACTTTGACTTCTCAAGAAGAAAAGGAACTTACCCTGGGTCACTGCAAGGAGAGAAAGGGGCTGCCAAAGTGCATTAGCATCACAAATGGGGACACTAAGGAGGAGATTCCTCAGGGCACAATGCCCAGGTCTCTAATGACACCCCATGCTGAGGAGCAAGGGGCACCTGTGAACTTTGTATTTGAAACAGGTAAATAGGGCTCTTTTTCCAGATCATTTCTCCCACATTTAGGACAGGCCTTGTGCTTAGCTCATTCTCACTGGGCTTCTTAAAGGCCCCTTACTTACCTTTCTGGATTTCTTAGGTGCACTATTCCAAGTTCTGGGAGGTTTGAATCAGTGTGCATGGGACTGAGCTCAGTTTTTGGAGTGCTAACTTCTGCTGGGTCAGAATAGGAGAGGCCACTAGTGAGAAAAACAAACTATAAATCATCATTATAATTCTAATACTTAACAGTTTTGTGAGCTATCTATGTGTGAATCCATCCCTATATTGCATATATGTTTCAAAGAAGCAACAGCCAGGATAAGAGCAAAAGGGTAGCAGAAAAAGAAAGATGGCTTCAGAGGGAGTGGTCAAAGGAAGCTTCTTGAAAGGTCACATGTCAGCAGGGATTTAAAAGATTTCAGAATTCAAATAGAAACACAGAATGGCTGGCCAGTGGGGAAGATGCCCTGCGGGGTTCACTGGAATTCACGATCAGTGAGCCTTGGTCCTCTAATTACCCAGATAAGAAAAAAGGAAGAGTTCAAGTTCAAGGCTCAGTGTGTTCTGGAAATACTGTGATTAGGAACCAAAGGCAAAATAGTGTCCAATAAAATAGAGTCTGCGGTGTTGTGTGCCTCTCATTCTGAACACGACCCCCATCCTGGAAGGTGCTAGTTGAATTGCAGGGACCTGAGCGCCTCTCAACTGAATTTTGGTTGGGGGTGAATATGAGCACAGCATTTCTGCATTTCTGCAGAATAATCAAAGTAATTAAGGTGGAATAGTTGGTTAAGTTCTGCCACATATTGAGACTCTAAGAGGAAACATATTAATATACATAAAAAAGAAAACAATACTTACCTGCTGAATCTTTTCCTCACATTGCTCACGCTGAACCTCAGAAAAATAATTGACTGGGCACTCCCGAGAGCCATCTGCAGATGTATCCTATGCAAAATGGAACAGCCACACAGAGGCAGGCGCCATTCCTGAGTTTCTATGCAGCTTCATGAACAAAAGCCAGTTCATGGCCAGAGCCAAGAAAAACTCACTTCAGAAAATATTCTTGTAAAAGTAATCACTTAAATTCGTATGTAAAATGCTTGCTAGTTAGAAATTAACGTAGTTAACCTATTCTGAAGCCTATTTATAACCGGCTGGCATTGGCTTATCATATCGGTACCTTACAGTGCCCCCAATTAGAAAATAAGTATTATGTTAGTAAAGTCTGCATTTCTTATCATAAATGATCATTGATTGGAACGTAACTTCAGTGGCACAGGTAAGCCTTGGTGACTTAGTGTTGCCGCGGGGCACAAAGTTCCTATTCAAGCTGACTTGGTTGCTGATAATTAATTGGAGGCCAAGTTCACAGCTGAGCTCCACGCACAAGGGAAGGCACCCGCGGAAGTCAGTTGCTTCCCGCTCTCCGGCGCCCCCGCTCAGGGTTCGTCTTGCTACCGCCAAACTGGAATCACCAACAGGGATGCAGACGCTGTCCCATAGAAGAGCTATAATTTTACTGACCCGTTCTTCCTACGTTGTGAATCACGTTAACCCGAACGCCATCTGCACGCTGCTTGTGAAAGCTTGACCCGCTTGCTAACGAGACTGCGTTTACTTGGCAAGTGCCACGCTGGGGTGATGCACTCTGAAGGAAACTCCATGGTGATGGAGCCCTTGTTTCTTCTTACTTTTTTCTTTATTTCTTCTATACTCGTTTTTTATATCTTGTTACATGCAATTAATTTATAGTGAGAAGTAAGCTTCAAGATGTATTGTTTTATTGTAATTCCTCTCATCACCTTGAAATAGAAATAAACACTTGATATTTGGTAGATCATTTATTCCTCAAAGTAAAATGTTGGACCGAAGGAGAAACAATGAAAGATAGGAATAGTATGAAAAGGAGACAAAGGGAACATCTCCTTCATATATGGAAATAACTATTGAGTCTAGTCTAGTTCTTTTTCACAAAACTGTTAAGAAATAAATATCCTATAATGTTTCTTAAAAACAGACTTTATATGGTTCATAACCTTAGATATAGTTTTAGTGTTAACTCTGCCCTTATAAAGTGCAGAAGTGTTAGCGCACCCTAGAACAGACACCTACCAAAGAGCCAGGGGTGAGGATCTCTGGTTAATTTCCTTTTTATGTAATGTCACCTGCAGTGACTCTGGTTCCAGCTGCCTTCCTTAAATTGCCTGATAAAATGAACCCCATGATTTAATGAATACATCTTAGGAGCCATTACCAAACATTTCCCTTTAGCTCTTATTTAAAAAACCCACACAGTGTCCTCTGCCAATGGGTCAGAGAGGGCCTGATAATGTGGCTTTTGGTCTTTTCATTTTTGTGCAGTTTTGTTATTTATGAAGGAGTTGGGTTCATATCCATCAATTCCACTACAGTCCATTGAACATTAAGAATATGTTGTTCACAAATGGCAGTGCCTCGTTTTTCTTGAAAGAATGAATGAACGTGAGTTGAATAACTTTAGTTTGACAAAGCAGATTGACAGGACTATATAAACCTTGAGTTATATTTATATGCATTAGAAAGAACCAATCCTTCAGCAAAATAAAATAAATTAAGCTGTTATACTATTCACTTCTTCATAAAAATAATCGCAACCAGTAACTTATTATAGACTATACACATCTAATTTTTGTCTGTACCCTAGTGGAAAATTATAAGGTTGATCAGATTAATCAAGAAGTCAAATTCACTTGGAAATACTCCCCATCATTTCATGCTAGTTAAAAAAAAATCATACCTTTTAACAACTTAGAAATATCAATAAAAGAAGGGGCACTTAGTCTAATAAAGTCTATTTGCAAAAGTCCTTTGAAAGGCATCATACTTAACAAAGGAATGTTATAATCCTTCCTCTGAGATTCAGAACAAGATAAACATTATGGAATAAGCAGTTCTAGTATTCATTCTAAGAGTTTTCAACAAGGGAATGTGATTTCTTAAATGAAAAAAAAAAAAAAGAAAACAATGACTAAAAAGAGAAAACGAACCTCCATGTTAATGATGATATTACACACAGGGAAAATTGAGAAGACTCATCAAGACCTTGTACTCCTTAACGATTTTAGCAAGATTCCTTAACACAATTCACTAGGACACAATGGATTACATATCCACTGTGTGCTTCCCATACTCCGAAATACTCCTCAATATCCTTCAATCCCCTGGCCTTTTCTCAGAAATTTATTGAAATTTCTTGGCTACTTACAATCTTTCTCATTTCCTGAGCTGTCATATTTCCTTTATGACTTCATTTACAACATCACATAGGTGTTTGGAAAGTGAAGACGTGGATTTAAAAGCAAATGTGAAAACATGTGACTTTAAAACACAAGAAGTGAGTCAGTGTCTAATAATAGAACAATTGTGGGTGCTATAAACTAATTTTCATTGACATTTTTCTCCACCAGAAAAGCTGGTGCTCTCTTTGTGTGACTGATTTTACTGTCATGAAGTTCTCCAATGCTAAAATATACTTTGTCAGAATACCTAGAGATCATCATATTCTCAGGATAAATTCTTCTAAACAAAGCCACAAAAACACTCACATGGGTTACCATCTTTATTTTACAGCATGAAAAACATAATTCAAGTAACTATCTTAATCAGATACATTATTAATGAAATACCCTGGCTATAATCAGAACTCTGAAGGAGTAGATTATATTGAATTATCCAAGATTGCTTACCAAACATAAAATTGCTAAAGGAAAAAAGGTTGATGGCCTTCAGTAATTATTGACTGCTCAACATTCTTTCACTCCATAGTTTCTGGAAATAGTTTTGGATTCTGCTAAAATTTCAGTTGTCATTGCTACCTGTGGGTCTCAACCTTTATTATTTATTATTACACTTAATTTTACTCTGTGCTTTGCTTACATCACTGCCTTAGTGCAATTTCCATAAAATGTATTCTATAAAATAGATTCCAAAAAATGTATTTTACCATCAACATGTATTTGATGGTGAACATGGAAAGATTATCAGAATAAAATATAAATGGGTGATAAGCTTTACTTGTGGGTTCTCCATCTTTTCAAATTGATCAGCTAGAGGGATGGCACTTTAAATAATGTGTTAAATTTAGAGAATACATTAAATAGAAAAGAACATCGTGGAAAATAGGAAAGCCTTTCCATTAAGGGTTTCAGATATAAAATGTTCTATTCAGACACCAGCTAAATCTAAAATGAGAGATTTTTTTTAACTGAAAGAGCTCGAGAGTAATTAAAGGTAATTGGCATGTTATTATTCTTAAAAGACTCCCTTTTCTGTTCTAAGAATACCAGGGAACAATTGAATAGATAAAAAGTGAACTATAAATTGCCAAATAGATCTTTTCTATAATAATACGTCTCTTTAGACAAAGGGTATTTCAAGCCTGTGAGAAAGGAGGTACATTTGCCTGACTGCTCTCACTTGCTGGGCCAGTGAAATTTTGTCAGAATTTTAAACTCACGCGTGACCCGTGGCCCAGGGGAGGCCGAGGTGCAGCGCTGCGCTCCCGGGCCGCCGGCGGACGCGCCTGGGGTGCGCGAGGCCGGTAAGCGGCCGGCACCGTGGACGCACACTTCCGACGCCCGCGGATGGCCACGCACGCCGTGGGCCTGACCACTCCCGTCTGGGGGTCACCCCTTTCCCTTTCTCCGTCCAAGTCCTACAAGCAGCGTTTTCCAGGGCGGAGCAGGTGGAAGGCCTCACCCGAAGCCGTCCCTCCGCGACTGGTCCCCCGGCTCTGTCCGCAGGCCTCGCCTCGGCCGCCCCTCTCCCAGCTCAGTGGGGCTCCCCCAGCCTTCCCTGGTTCCCGTCTCCGCTGAAGGCGAACTCGCCCACTCACCCACTTCCTGTCTCAAGAACCGCATGATGTTCTGTTTTGTGGATTCACCCTCTCAGGTTGTGTTTTTCTAGCACCTTCATTTGCTGTTTTTATTTGGTGATGGTGTGCAGCCCGGCAGGACCTGGCGGTACAGGCTCGCCCTTGAGGTGTCACCCCCCCCTCCCCGGAACCCCAGACCTTGGGCCACTCTTCCTCCTGCAGTTCCCCTCCTAGGCTTCCACCCGCAGCCGGAGCTGGAGGGCCCGCTGTCGGACCGGTTTTGTCGGGGCTGCTCCTGTTCCGCCGTGGCCCGCGTGCCGCCAGTCACCAGCCCTTCGCTTTCCCGTGGGACCTGGCCCTCAGCCCCGTGCCGCGCGTCCACCCTGCCGTGGCGAGCGGCCCGTGCTCGTCTCCTCCGAGCTCAGTGTGTCCCTCTGGGTCCCCTGGGCCCCCACCCCCACCCGCAGCGCACAGGGAGCCAGGCGGTACGGATGGTCTCAGTGCGTGCACAGCCCGGGCGGGCAGGAGAGTGGGGCTTCTGGGTGCCAAGGGGGGCTCGGCACGACAGCACAGAGGCGCCTCTTCACCGCGGCCCCCGCGCTGGGCGGGCTCTGCCGCACGCCTCTCAGATGCAGGTGGCAGCCAGCTGCGTTGTGACCCGCGTCCCCGATGGTGACAGTGAACATTCTCACGCACCTGTTTGCCACCTCTGTGTCTTCTTTGGAGAAGTTTGTATTCAGCTCTTCTGCCCGTTTTTTCATTGAGTTTTACTTTTTGTTGAGCGTGTGAGTTCTCTGTACCTCTTGGGTTCAACCCCATGCCAGACGGAGGGTGTGCAAGCACTTTCTCCCATTCAGGGGGGTGGCTTCGTTTTAGTGAGGGTTTCTTCTCTGTGGAGAAGCTTCTGGCTTGATGTAACTTCAATGGTTTGTGTTCTGTTTTGGGTTTTGCTATTTTGTTTGCAACAGAGACAGTCCTGTCCAAACCATGCAGTCAGCATGCCCGTCAGAATGCGCCACGCTGGAGACAAGCCCTTAGAGGGTGACTGGGGCTGAGCTCGGTGTCCTGGCCGAGAAGCCCAGAGCTGGTGTGCAAGCCTGGCGCCGGCTCATAACAAGTGATGCTGCTGCTCCCCATCCCTGCCCCGGGCCTGCCCTTTGGAAACCTCCTAGACTCGCTGGAGGCCCAGGCTGATTCTCCTCCAGCACTGGCTTCCCCACACAGAGCCTCTAACGTGCCCCTGATGATCCAGACAGACCCGGTGCTCTCTGGGCTCTGTCCTGGAGGCCAAGGACCCACTCTCTCAGGTCAGAGGCTGAACCCGATGGAGATAAATTTTAAACTCAAACTGCTGAAAAAGTTTCCACCTTCCAATTATGGGCCCCAGAGTGTGATTCCTTATCAAGCACAAATATAGATTTTTAAATGTCTTCTACACAATAATTAGTCAAAGATTTAGCCAAATGAGCAAATAAACTTAACTTACTCAAAATGCCAGAAACACAATTTGGATTGGATTGCTCTTTATAAACTTTGTGAGTTTGTATTGTTGGACCAATTCAAGGCTAAAACTTTAGAACCTACAAATAAATGCAAACAAAACAGATGGAAGAGACAGCAGAAAACTCCCCAGCATAATTTGATACTGAAAACTTGTCAAGACAAAAAAAGAATATTACAAATCAATGAATCAAATTTGTAAGCAAAAGCTTCAAAACCTTACAAAATATCATAAGGCCAGTAATAGATGACCTCGGTTAATATTCAGTGACCCACTGTTGGGTGTTCATTACTGCGCTTTACTAACATACCCTCACTGGGCACGCAAGGTGTTCTGAGCAGTGTCAGCTTTCTTCACACATGGGTGACCCCTCGTCTCCTCCATCCTTCCCACTGAGGAAATGCCCTGTGCCTCTGGTCATCTAAGCTAAATGAGCAGCCAGGCATCAATCATGATGGGCAAGGAAAATGGTTTTTCTCTGCTAATAAATGGAAGGAGGCAGCTACCTACCCCCTTTCCTGAAAGACTTTCCTCCTTACTCCAACCTTTCAGGATGTAAATAAAACCCCTCAAGTGCCAAGTGACAGAGACTTCTGGGCACCAGAGCTCAACCCTTGTGAAATAATGAACACCCGCCAGATTGCTGCTCCAGTCTTCCCGGCACCTTGGGGTTTAACCTAGGGACCTTGTCTTGGACTGTGACTACATAATCAGTTTGATTATCTTTGCAGATAGAACAATTAGCTAGAAATGGCTCCAGAGGGAAACCTCAGGGTAGATGAAGAGAATTCTGAGAGACATTCAAGGCTTTTGCAGGAAGGTTTGGAAATCCGGCAGGTTAAATTCCCTTCACCCATTGTGGTTTTCCCCTAGGAAGTTCTGCTTACTCTAACACTTGAAAACCAATCGAACAGAACAATAAAGAAATGTCAAACTCTAAGATCATCTCCAAAAGATGAAGAAAATCACTTAATAAAGTCAAGTCCAATGGACGATCCCAAAAGCCTCTTAGCCGACCAAGACACATGAAACGCTCTTAACCCCATAGTCTGCACCTGCTACTAAACCCTCAGTGAATCCTGCAACCACAATGTAATAGAATAGAAACGAGATATTAAAAGGGTGACAGTGAAAGAAGGAAAACCATATTGAAAACTGAAATGTAGTTTATACAGAAAAAATAGTAGTACTGCAAGGTAAATTCAAGAAACAAAATTTTTCATTGAAAAAATTATTTAAGAATACAATGTTAAACACAACTCTCAATGGTATCAAAAGCATGGAACACTGAAGAAAGCATTCACAAAACAGTAGAACATTTGTACACCACAATTACACAGCTCATTGCAATAAGAATTTGAAAGAGACCTAAAAAAATTTAAACATCTACCATGTTCATGGATTGGGAAATTCAATTTTATTAACTTCAATTCTCTTGAAATGAATTTCTAGATCTAAAAGACCTAATTTATGCAATATATAGATTAAAATTTAGTAAATTCTCTCAAGGTTTTTGCAACAAGTAATTTCTACAATTAGTTTGGAAATGCAAAGGGCCTGGGTTAGTGAAAGTGATTTTGAAAAAAGAACAAATTTGCAGGCTCTTTACGAAGCTGCAGGAATGAAAACATCATGACATAAACATAATAAACTAAGAAAGGATTAGAATCACATATATTCAAGAAACTCTTTTTCACACAGGCATGTCAGTATGACAGTGGGGAAATGTAAAGTTTCTAACAAATATTTCTTAAATGCATTGATATGTAAAATAAAAAGTACATAGATTCCTAGCTTATCTAATCCACACACATTAACTCAATATATCAAAGACAAGCATATGTGAAAACATTAAATCTAGAAACCTTTTGAAGGAAAGCATCACTGGTTTGTGTTATATCTAAGATGGGAGAAATATGCTTACCCATTTTATTAATTTAGTTTTGAACAGGATTTGACTCTATTTTGCTTAATTTTCAGAAAAAGTTTCCAAGCCAAACTCGTGATTTCCATTTGGTATATAGCTCATCTGTCACATGTAACTTTTTTCCTCTCTAATGCAGCTATAAAAATAATATTTAATAATGGATGATATGTGAAGCTGATTGAAAAATGTTAATGCTATATTGGACAACTTGATGAAAATGCATTAAGCCCATCAATTTCTACAAATTTGTTAGTGCCTGGCATCTATATGTGGAGACATTCAGGAAAAAAAAAACAAACCTTACAGTATAAAATATGTAACTTAGTCAAAAATCAATAAAGCACACTAATATTTTCATAGGATGACACAACCTAACCATATTAATTTTTACTAAGCAAATAATCTCAAATGAAACAGCATTTCCCCAAGCCAATATTTGTTTTTATATCAGATTCAGTTCAGTTCAATGAATATTTATTGATGTGGCAGATATATGATTGGTTCTGGGAAATGCAAAGATAAAAATACCTCCCTGCCTAACCTTGAACTCACAGTGTGGCAGACAAGAGGGCAGTATAAACAGATACTGTCAATGCAACATGATAAATAAGTGACATCAGTATTTTCCCCTAGTTTTTAGATACCAACAATTCATTTATAAGCAGTTCTTTAGAGGGTGATTAATTTTCTCCATAGACATCAACAAGAATCTACTTGCTTAGGTTGGTAAAAGTAAATTGATCACAACTTTTTGTAGACACGTCTTACTGAGTTACGACTTATTGGAGATGACATCATTATGATTAAGAGTCAGAATTGATGACATATATTACACACATACTTTGTAGATCATGAAGGAAACGATATTTTTAAAAACCCCAGTTCTCGGTTAGCTTTTAGATGTCAGCAGGTACACATGCAGTCTCGGATGAGCCAGACTTGGGGTGTCAGCTTTCAGAAGAGCCAGCACCTCAGACCATAGCTCTCACCGGTACTGGGGAAGCATCAAAGTGTTACTGGGCTACTTCATTATTTAGGAAAGCTGAGATAGACAGCAATCATTTTCTCATGCTACCATGGTAGCTCTTATTTTCCTGAAAAATGGAATATAGTTTACCCTATATTGTTAGAAAGTATGCTATCGACATGATCCAACGTACAGGGGCAGTAGAGCTCGCTCCTTGGTCTTCACGCTACTGTGGTGGGGCGTGACTTCAGATGAGTAACTTCTGGCACGTCATGCTTTGTTGAAATTCACACTGAATTAACGGTATATTAGCTGAGGGAGTTTCCAGTGATCTTCTAGAGGATGGAATGGCAATTTCCAGTGAGCTGACACACATGGTCTCCTGCCCTGTTGAGATTCTCCATCGTGATCATGATGAGCTCATAACCTGCTTTGTGCTGATTGGAGGGCCTTTCTCACCCCACTGAGAACAGGCAGGGGTCAACACTGCCCAATTCGGTGTCACCAGAGACACATTTATCACGGATGCGGGCGTGTTAGCTTGAGGTGAAGCACGGTGCCCGCCAACCCACTCCCAGGTGAACACGTCAAAGTATACGGTGGGTTTTGTTTAATCTAATCCTGCATTTTTAAAATGTCTTTGGAAGCTACTGATGGTGATAAGTCAATTAACTGAGATGAATGTTCCCAGGGACACCAGAGACTGTGATCTACTCATAGGTTTTTAAAGGGAGTCGCTATAATTGTTACAGTGTAAGGATGAAATCTGAAATGCAAACTCAAGAAATTTAATTAACACAAGAAATTATTGGTGCATTTGTACTATATGGGTTAAAATATGATCCATGTGTGCCGTGCTTTTAATTATAATGAAGCTACAAGGGACGTGCCGTCTTTTATGCTTGCATCCCTGAAAATAAGTTATTCTCCTAACAATATTTTTTATTGCTTCTCCCCAATATATTTGTGCTTTAATTTTAATGCTAATGTGATATATTCTAACTTGAAAAACTTAAACACTTTGTGAGTGGAATCCCAATTGACATAATTTTATAACTCAGTGGGTACGATATAAGATGCCTGTTTTCCTCCAGAAACTGATCTCTAATTGGTTATTGCAGAAAATAGTTGTTTTGCATCACATTTTTCAAGTTTCCTCACTTACGTAGATGTTACAAAAGTTCTATTAAAACCCAACACTGAACTCAAGTCTCAGAGACAAAAGGAAAATGTTGCATTTGCTTTGAGCTCTTACACATTGTAATAAAGAGTATTGGATGCAATTCAAATCTAACTTCGTTTGAGGATAACCCCAGGCGTCTGTCTGTGTTTCTTGTAATTCTGGACTGGCTATTGGAAACTCATCCAATCTAACCTCAAAGCATCCACTAACCTCAGAACAAAGGACATCAATGTTATGGAAGGCTGACGAGTCGCTACGGGTCAGACACCAGGTGTGCGCAGTTGCGTGGGCTGATGACGCATGGAAGAGAACAATGATCTCGCTCAGATGGAAAGTGGCTTTTAGAGTTTATTAGAGAGAGTGGAGGGCAGTCAAGTGGTCGTACTTCACCAAGACTTTAATATCTCCTGTCTTTGTGGCAGGCCAGCTTTTGCTCTTTGACTGCACAGAGGGATTCCTGGCCCACAGCCTCTCAGAATCTGCCGGGGTGCCAATTAACAGTCGCCCACTTGTGTTCTTCCTCACTTTTGACCATGCGAGGGACTGTGGTGATGAATCATAGGTGCTGTGGTGGCGGGGAAACCGTGTGGACTATGCCTGAGGGGAGAATTCAAATGCTGCACAGAAAGGAACAAGGATGGAAGCAAAGAAATCAATTTAATAAACAACAAAAACAAAAATTATTGCCCACACATTGTGTTGAGTTGATTTACATTTAGTAGAACTTCAAAGGTAGTTTTGGGTGTGAGGATGAAAATAATGCAACCACATAATGTCTCCTGAAATGTTTCGTAAAAGTTATTTTATCAAGGTTTGCAGCACTGCGTGTGACCCAGAGGAAAGGCCTGCAGCTGCTCACCACAGAGCTAGCGCCAGACCGAGGCCCTGGGTGATGACACCATGAAGCTGCTCCAGCCAAGGGGAGACCCAACGTATAGGCGTGAGCAACAACATGTTATCTGGAGTTTGATAGGCCGTGGAGATTACTTTTTACCTCTCAATATTGAAGTGTTTATCTTCATGAAACTTTGAGATCTAAAATTAGAAATCTTTTATTAAATATTCTAGTCAAGACACTAATGTTTCACAACTGGAAAATGTACGTGTGAAATATTTGTCAAACACACCCTGGCAGCATGGAAACAGCCATGTGCCTCAGCCTGAGGCATGAAATGATATGGAAAATATTAGCAGTCATTTTGTATTTTTATCAAAGTATTTCTTTCTCGCTGGGAAGGTGTAGTCAACTTCTGCTACTGACTTAATACTGTTCAGCATATGATTAAGTGACCTAAACATGTTTATTTCTGCAATGGATGGATATATGTCTTGTCCCAGGTAAAATTGTGATTGGGTAAATTTTATTTTGAAAATCTCTTTATTTCCTTGTTTAATATTTTTATGCCGATCAAATAAAGTCTTTTTTTTCTACAAGTAATGATCTATTGATGAAGACTATTTTGCCCAAATAAAGTCTTTTATTTTCTTTTTTTCACCAATCTCTCTTCAAGTAATGATCTTATTGGTGAAGGCAATTCAAATGGTGCTGATACTCGTGTGCCAGGCAACAAAGGTGGTTAAGCAGAAGTCCGAAGGGAGATTCCTACACAGATCACAGAACTGTTCCTTTACCAGGGCCGGGGCAGAACTGAAATGGGCAACACCAGCTTAACGTCAAGGCTGTTACTAATTGAAGATTAAAATGGGCAAATCGCACATGTTCGTGAATCGCAACAGTAGCATTTCCGTGAAATGACCCTTGTGTAGAAGAAGAGCGAGGCCTCCACGTATCCTCGGCCATGGTGACAGCTCTTCTCTCAGCACAACCAAGAGGACTTCTGCTCCCTGCGCCACTCAGCCTGGCGCCAGTCCACGTGTGGAGTGAGACACTGGGCTTGTGGTCGATTTACCAAACTGCGCAAATCGTGCAGACAGGTGAGTTGGGGACTTGGTCTTATGGAAACCATGTTCAAGGGGATGGCCGAGGTCACCTGAGTCTTGGCACAGGAGGTGCCAAATCACATGGAGTGAGATGATACAACCTGAGTTTCCAGGGTCCCAGCAATCAGAAACCCGGATCTTCTTATCCGTAGTTTGTTCTCAGCGGAGCCACGAAGTAAGACTTTGTGTTTCAGCGGTCATTTGCATTTCTGAGAAAATCAAATATGAAGCTACATGAAAAAGAACTCCTAAAATAATGTACCCAGGGTGGTGTCAGTAATTATTTTTAATGGAATGCAGCTCGATAAAACCTGCATCAATTACTTCCAAAAGCAAGATGGGACATGCCCTCGTCTGTGACACTTCAGGCTGGTAATACAGCTCACTCAAAGTGTTCTCCTTTCCTGTAGAGATTGTGCCTCTGAGAGAAGGTTTCTTTTTACGGGTCCTGGGTGCACAGGCCTCTTTCAGATTTCTCCGGCATTACAGTGTTTGGGATTGCTTAACAGTATTGATAAAACATGCTAATTTTCTAACAAGTAAACAGAAGTTTGGTCTGAAAAATTGCTCAGGTTAAATATTTAACACACCTATTACATCCCATATAAAGTTAAATTATAAGTTTACCTAAACTGCTGTCTACTAGAAGACAAATAAATTTAAGAAGACATAAGGCAGACAAAAAGAACATTTCAGAATAAAAAGACTTTGAAGTTTCCCCGTATTACTTGATAAAATTTAGGAGGTACAGTCTCAAGAAAACATTATTTTTCTCCTTCTTCTGCTTAAGCTCATCTACAAACCAATTTATTTCTGAAATGGGCCCTGGGGGTGGCCTGGCTGGTGGCTGTAATAGGGACAGGTGACCGGCCACTCAAGGAAATTGCTATGGACTTTTAATCTTATTTTGATTAAGTTCCGTGTAGATTGTGTCAGGCGGGCCAGGCCGAGATTACTGCTTCTGGGAGACTTTGGCTGCTATTGGACCGAAACTCTCCATTTTCCCCTACCTTTTCAAGGTTAAGTTGAAACAGTATCACCCATATCTTATAAATAGTGTATGTTTAGGCTTTAAATTGTGCTGGAAACTGTAATGTTAATAAGCAGACCATATTTAACAAGTTACAAGTTTATGAAAGTCACCTTGTTTTGGAAAAGTAGTTTTGGTTAGAAGAAAGCAAGAAAATCCCTTTAGGGGGAAACACAAAATTTGCATGGGTTGAAGTCCCACAACGATTTCCTAAGAAAACCAAATGGAGTTTAGAAAGAAGGAGAATTAAAGAGCTTCCTCTGTGGACGCATGACCGCGGGTGATCTGGGGACTGTGGGTTTCCGTACTGCTGGCAAAGGTCTACTCCCAGCTCGGAAAGCGGGCGTCCGCCGCCCGGGTCTCTCCAGCAGCGTCTCCTGGCGGGTGACGCCCTCCTGGCCGCCGCATCCCAACTCTGTTCCTCCAAGCGAACCCGGGTTTTGCACCCCCCACGCAGCGCAGGCACCTCCTCTCACCCCAAGGGCTAGGGGACACGCGTTCTGTGTGACCCCGTCTTGCCAGGCCGTCTACACCCCGAGTCTTCGGCATCCACGGGCACCCTCAGAGCCACAGGAAATGCTCCCACGCCCTGGGATCTCATCTGAAGCCAGCTGGCTGACTCGGGTGGCGGCTCTGCGCGGCCTGGCAGGCAGGTAGGCCGTCTGGCGCTGGAGCACGTGCTTCCTGCATCCCCTGCTGACTCTGCGCGGCCTGGCAGGCAGGTAGGCCGTCTGGCGCTGGAGCACGTGCTTCCTGCATCCCCTGCTGACTCTGCGCGGCCTGGCAGGCAGGTAGGCCGTCTGGCGCTGGAGCACGTGCTTCCTGCATCCCCTGCTGACTCTGCGCGGCCTGGCAGGCAGGTAGGCCTGCGGGCGCTGGAGCACGCACTTCCTGCGTCCCCTGCTGACTCTGCGCGGCTTGGGCAGGCAGGTAGGCCTGCGGGCACTGGAGCACGCGCTTCCTGCATCCTCTGCTCGCTTGCGGGGCCCACAGAGCGAGCCCCCAGGGGTGCTGATAACCAGCCCCACGTGGGTGTCTGGCAGCAAACGCTCCTGCAGCGGTGCGAGGAGGTGCCTGCGCCTCAGCTGGTTCAACGACAGTTTCTGTGCTGGAAGCGCGGCCCTCCTCAGAGCCCGGGACCCGCCAGGGCTGTGGGGTCGGAGCTGGCTTGGCAACGGCCGGGCGTGCGCGGCACCGGCGGGGCCGGAGACACCCCGCCTGAGGGCTCGAGGAGGGGCAGTGGGCCTCAGCTGGCCTGTGTCCAGTGTGGCTCCGCGTCCAGCGCGTCCAGTACGAGCGGTGCGTCTGAAGGATCACGGACTGGCTTGAGAGCCGGACGTTTGGAAATGGCAGTGAAACTCTGGTCTAGAGAGCCTGCCTCTGGATTCGGAACGAACCCAGTCAGGGCAGGCGGGAGCGGACACTCCAGGCTCTTCAGGCCCGGGTTCCCGGCCACCTGCGGCGGAGCCGCCCCGCCCGTGCAGGCCCCGCGCGGACTGGGCAGGTCTGAAGCGACAGGAGACAGTGTGAATTCTTCTAATACACCTTCAGTAATCAATATTTTGCTTGATTTTTTTATGGTTCCACTAACTTTATATAAAATTAATGATGTTTTTGCTAATATACTTAAAATTCAATCATACATTAAAAATGATGTCCTGCAGTTAAAATAACAGCAGTTATCAATTTGCCTGTGATTTGTCCTCCAGTAATTTTAAGCCATTGTTGAGTTTTATAATTCTTAAAAGCTCAGTAATTCTTAAACTGAATTATTTTTAAAATGATAATTTAATTAACATGAGATTTACTTGCTTATTAGTTACTGAATTTTCATCAAAACTATACACAAGTCCTATGGGATATACATGGAATTAGAAGGAAAAGTTTTTTTTTTTTTTTTTTTTTTTTTTTTCTGTAGAACTATTTTTNGGGATATAAATGGAATTAGAAGGAAAAGTTTTTTTTTTTTTTTTTTTTTTTTTTTTCTGTAGAACTATTTTTTAAATCTCTCTTGAAACATTTGCAATCCTATTTGCATATGATTTTTAATAGTTTGGATGGCATGATAGATATCGATGTAAGTATATACTGATTTAAATGCATCAAGAAATATAAAATCTCAAAAGATAAAGTAGATCCTGAAGCCCCAGAGCTGAGTGTGGAAAGGGAATTGGTACATGAAGAAGAAGTGCTCATATTACTCCCATCTGCCCTATGATTTTACTTATAGTCTCTGGCTACCCTGCTTCTTGCTGCATAATCCTCTCAAGGAGTCAATAACAACCTTTTTGTTTTTCCCCCTTTTAAAGTATCATTTTTAACTTATTCTACAGTTCCAACAGTTGACATTGTAAGAGTTGAATTTCATTTGCTGGGGAGTGGGCTGGGAACACAGCGGGTCCTGGGAGAAGTGGGCGGGGCAGAGGGATGAGGGGTTGGCTGATGTGCACTCCTCCCAGCTGACGTCAGGTCTTCCCAGCCATGGATGCCTCTCGGCTTAGGGCAGAGCCCAGCCTGCTGGGTTTTCTTGATCCGACAAAACACAAATGCTTGGAGACAACTGGTCAGTCCTTGCATTATAATAAAGGCTCATAATTTATCTGACTTAACTGGCCTGGTTAAGGACAAGACAGAGAGAACTGGTGACATGAAATTAAGGGTAGAAAAGATGCAGGGCTAGTGTGGAAGTAGATTCCAACTTTTGGGGTTAGTTTCACCAGTATAACTTACTTTTAATAAAAAGGGCTGAATGTGATACACTACAGACATTATCTGATGCACGGTAGTCACACCTTTGGTACAGAGCAAAAATCATCTTAGGGAAAATAGAATATATATTAAAAAGGTCAATGTATTAGGACTTAATTTGGTTGGTTTTTGAAAAAGTAATTTCCCAGTATGTTTCATTTACACCAGAGAAAACTCTTTAATTATAGATCCTTAATTTACCCTGGTAATTTCATAAGAAAAATGATTAATTACTTCGAGCAATCAGTTTTACAGATAATCATAGCTCTTTATTTAAACCATTAAAAAAAGAAATGAAAAGAAGAGAGAAGAAAGATCCAGTCTTTCAGTGAAACTGAAATAGTGCTGGAATATTTCTTTAGACCCAGTTGGTTAAATCTGTTTATGCTGAGTAACTAATGCTTTTATTTTTATGTTCAATGACTCAACATAGCATTAGAATTTTGAGCAACCATAATATTTTAAGAAATAAATGGTATATCTAGAGTGTTGATGTTCTAAAAATGTAGTTTTATGAGGTTTGCATGTGCTTTAGATCATAAATGTTAAAATAAGTGAATGTGAGAGTGTATTGATGGTTCATAGAATAAACGCAGGAGACAATTATGAGCACTGAAGACCAAGGCAGGGTCTTGCTGTGACTACCCCTTTTAATCAAGATTACAATCATCCACATTTTAATCACTTCAGCTGATAAGGCGATTTATCCAAGAACTTTAATCCTGTCTTCATCATAGAATTACATGGTAAGGCTTTAAATCCTCATTCCTCGGTCTCACATAACCTTGGCATTTGAGGGAGTGTGGGTAGTGAAATGTCACATTACCCTAATATCCGGGTAAGGTTAAGAACCAGTGAACTATTCAGCAAGTACCAGCTGCAAATATTTATACAATAAAACATTTTTTCTTACATTTGAGTAAAATAATATTAAGGAAAGTGGCTGTTTCAACAAGTCATAATTAATTCATAAAATATAGAGACTTGTTAATCATTTCCCACTGCATGGGTGTCCTTTGGATTTCATTTACAAAAAAATCATTGGACAAACTGGTCTTTTCCATTACATTTTCCTTTTAAAATATCATCCTCCATCTTTTGCTTCTAATTTTTAGTCTTGAAGACTAACGATGTTGTTGATTTTTAAAGGAGACTTCCTTTGCCTTCCTATTTTGAAAATAAAAATAAGCAGTAATACGGCCTCAAAATGCCAACAAGCATTTCTAATAATTCTACCAAAAATTGCATTAAGGATAAACAAAATAAACTGTGACAGCTCTTGAAGATAACAAAAGATGACATCAACAGAGCAGAAAATTTATGAATTTTGGAACAGATGAAGCACATTGTATCCAGTTGCCAGAGAAACTAATCATTCTCAATTACTGGGCTCAGGTCACCAAGCCGACGGCCTGCTGAATGACAAGTGGACACGTTTCTCTAAGAATGACCCAGAAAATTTGCCATATTATAAAAATGATTATTGGTAGCAAAATCATTTCTTATTTCTAGGAAAGGCAAAAAAGGAATAACATTAATCTAGAAATTTTAACATTATTCTACTTGAAAGGCAATGGTCATGCTGGTGGAGATTCAGACACTGAGAAATGTGCTACCGCAGGCTCCCGCTGCACACCAAGAGAGGGTGAAAGCAGGAGTGTAAAGGAAAAGGAAGGGACAGAAGAGGAATTCATTAACAAATGCAGCCTCCTCTGGGCTTTTTAACTGCAACCTTTGAAATAACCTTTGCAAGCATAACTATTGTATTTATGTACTAGGGCTACCCTAACAACAACAACCAAACAAAAATAGACCAGGTCCAGTTAATAATTAATTTTCTCAGAGTTCTGGAGACTGAAAGTTCAAGACCAAGGTGAAGGCATGGCCAGTGTCCCCTGAGCCCCTCTACCCACTGGGGTTCAGTCTCCTGCAGCGGCACAGGGATCCCCTCTGTGCTGGAAGGGCAGAGAGAGCACTAGTCTCTCGTCCTCTTCTTGAAGAGACGCAAGTTCTGTGAGATTAGCACTCTACCCTACAGCCTCATTGAGCCTTGATTACCTCCCTGAAGGTGTCTCCAAAACTGTCTCACTGGGGACTAGGTCATTAGTCTCGGAATTTTGAGAGGACACAATCCAGTCTGTGGCAACGGTAGGCGCTAGTTTTATAATTGTGATGATATACACTCTACGAGGCCATATAAGTTCATATCCAAGAATCTACTTGCCTGTGTAAGAAAAACACAGGAAGAATAATCCTAATGATGAAATGGGCCCCTTTTACAAGGTGGGAAAAGGGGGCAGAGAGAAAGGGGGAATGAGGGCAGTAGAGCGGAGGTGAGCAAGGAATGACTGATCCATATCCCAGATTCCTGTAAGAAAAGGTAGAGTCACAAAGCCCTGAAACTGGGGCCCCTGTGTCCTGGAGGTCCTCCCTGAGACAGCGGGTCTTCTCCCCTCAGACAACGCAGTCAGGAGTTACGAACGGAACGAACTTACAACTTTTACTGTGGATGACACGACACAGTGTCGCTCTGTCGTGGAACACCAGCAAGTTGCTGGGATCGCTCAAGAGGAGGCTGTTACTACTGTGTAAACTCATGATGCAAACTCAAGCCCAGACGTCTCAGACCTGCCTTGACACAGCGTCGTCTCCTGGCTGGGAGGTGAAGTGTGGACTCGGCAGCGGGTAGTCTCGCCACACATGCGCCCCGATTTAGCCCATGCCTTGAGAAGCTCGCCATTGATTTGGCGTTGAGTTGGAGTGTATGATCTTTCTCATGATGTTCCTGTGGGAACCAGTTTACAAGCACAGCACCATGGCTGGCACTTAGTTAACAGTCGTTCAGGACTTCTCATTTCCTTCAGTGCAAGCAGATGCAGCAAGTCAATCAGCCAGGACCCCAACTCCTCCAGCTCGCGTGGGTCACACTACACAGCCACACAAACGACCATGCCTACTGAATTAGCCCAAGCTGGAGTGATTACGAGCTTATTCCAGCTATCACATTCTAATGATTCCCCAACCTGGATTTGAACATGTTATTTTTAAGGAAAAATGAAATCATACAAGTATTTGAGTTCTGAAATATGTTATTTTCACTATTGCTCTTCCATATTTTATGTGAGTATCAAAAACATTTTTAGATTTTTAATGGAGTAAATATGCAGGCAATATCATCTTTGAAAATTAGTTTTATGCTGAAACAAGCCTTTGAAGTGGCATAATGTTCCCAAATGTAATTAGATGACAAATGTCCTCTGATCCATATATTCTAGCACTTACGTTTTCACACATTCACAGGACAATATAAAATAGGTCACACTGAGTTACCAAATGAAACATTGAAATTATCCTACATCTCCAGAAATAGCCCATAAATAAAAGGAATTTCATATTGGAATACTGAAACTCATTAGCTTATTCATTAAATTGTGTCTGAGGGTAGTCACTGAATTAGATCAATTAGAGAATGAGGGGGTAGACTTACAGGGAGCTGAATTAACAGCACATGCAGGGTTCATATTGTAGATATTTTTCAAAATCCCAATTCTACTTTTGCGTCAGTCAACCTTATTGAAATATGTCAGTATAATGTTATAAGAAGCCATGCCATCCCTTTATAGCATCTTTAGTCACTATAAAATCAATGAAGTGTTATTATTAAATATGAAAAAATGCTGTCAGTAGCAGCAGGAGTAACCTGCTCCCTAACTATATCAGCTATTGTGATTTTGGTGATTTTCAAATGTTTCATATATACACATATATATCAGATGAAAATAAAATTATAGCTTAGCATTATTTTTATAATTAATTCATTTGCAATACATTATACTTAAATATGATAATTAATTATAACTAAGTATACAGTTATGTATGATTAATATTAAAATGAGATATATAGGTGAAAATGTTACACATTGATATGTGCAATAGTAAAGTGTGACAAATCATAATTTCATATTACAGTGAAGTATTTTATGTTAATTTCACAAAGTAGACATATGCAAGATAGGAGACTGATGTGTCCCGCCCTTTATCTGCCAATTTACTCATCCTAGATTCTTACATCCACTAGTGATTCCGACTCTTCAGGTGTTTGGGTCAAGCACAAGGTGAATCACTGACTTTTTTCTCCAATATTTAGAACTAAAACATCGAATTTCCACAGACCAGCACCAGCAATGTTTGTTGCCTCGGTGTAATCATCACCCCATTCTCTCCGCTCAAGGCAAGCCTCGATTTGGACAATGAATTCTACTGTCACCTTTTCCATAGTGCACAGGTGACCCACGGGAACTCCCTTGAAGAACACCATCAGGAGGGAGCCAGAAACCCAAGTTTCTGCTTTTCTCCTCCTTCCCCTGGGCTCTACCTCCTGGCCCAGCCACAAGCGCTCTCACGGAGAAGAGCTTACATAACACTTGCTGGCTAACTGCCTGGTCTCCTCTATCTGAACCCTAGCCAGCTTCCTTCCCGCTGATGCAGAGATGCTGGTAGATCTTTAGGGGGTTGTTACAACCCAGCAATCAAACGAAAAGTACAATCTCTGCTCATGAGACACAGTGCCCTTAGCTCTGGGCCCTGACTCATCTGTTCTGTTTTAGCACATAACATACCAAAAGCAGAGGCACCCCCAAAAGTCAGAGAACCCCTGGAACTCTTAATGCAGCTGACATCAGAAGAAAAGAGTTGGCTTTCCTTTTATTTAAAATATAGATAAATTTTATTGTAAAAACGTAATTGCATGCAAACCTTTGTTAGCCTTTTATCGCACTAAGTATTTTCAATATTCATCATAAGCAATGAATCCAGACATTTAAATATCATTGTTTATAAATCAATGATTTGCCTTATAAATGGAAGGGCCAGTCCTATGATGAGGTAGCAGCTTCCCTTTGTCAGGGTCTCTCCATCTGCACACGTGCATTTGAGAAGCTGATGTAACTGTAGATGTCCATGGTTTTTCCTTCCTTGGAGTTAATAACACCTACTGCAGAAAACCCTTGCTACTTATAAAAATGTATATTATCATTATATTATTTAAATAACAAACTGAAATTTGAAATTTTGAGAGACATGCATCTGAACTCATTAAACTTACCAGAATCAGGTCATAAGGGAAAAATTCTTTTAAAAGATTTAATTTCACCTTATACATAATCAAAAATAAATAAATTAATAATACCAGCTGAGTGTTATACTTTTAATTTGCATTTTATCATAAAGGCTTTCTATGTGTTTTTTTTTGAATCTGTATGACCTTAGTAAGATTGCTAAACCCATTTCCATATGCATAAGTGAGTGAATAGGATTAGGCAATCTCTAAGGATCCTTTCTGCTCTAAGATTATATGATTCTAATTAACTGTACTGCATATCTTGAGTGGGGAAATTAAATTGGAACTATAGCTGAAGTTTCTTTCCCATTGAATTAGTACTTATGGACTTGGGAAAGTGGAGCCAAGAAAGGCAAAAAGAGTCTTCTTATGATAGCTCATAATAAATTGGCTAATGTGATAGAAAGGTCATTGGCAAGAGTCGCCACTCTACTGTTTTATTCCGGTCCTACCTATCCTCACTAACATTGCATATAAATTTATACATTTCCTTATTCAACATGATTCAAGTTAATGTATGCCCATCTTCTCTAGATGGAATTTTGGAATTTAAAAACATGCATTTTTTTAGGGAATATGGTATCTATACTATAGCCTTGATTGAGGAAGAATCCTTTACTAAAATTCATCAAAAATATGTAAACATCGCTTTTAACACTCTGTTTTTAATCTATTTTAATATATAATTTCTTAGAACATATGTATTCATGAAACTGTGTTCAACATTTGTGTAAGACTAGTTTATATATCCTACCAGGATGTAGGGACAGAACTACAGGATATTAGAAGTGAGAACATCTTTCAGAGACAAATGAGCTCTTAGGAATTTCTGTGGTTCTCTGGTGAGGATGCTTTAAATATATTTTTTTCCTAAAAAATGTGCAAATAGTATGAACAAATGACTAGTGATGTGATTATGTTTATTATCATCACTTTGTTCCTACTCTACCATTGCACCTGTGTCCACATGACAAATATTTATTCTTAATTCAGACTCATTGAAACTGAGGACATGATGGATTTCAGCAGAGGACTGTGTGGGATTATAGACACTGAGTGTGGAGTTGGGCCCAGAACCTAGGCAGAGCCCTGCTTGGCTTCTTCGGAGAGGTTTCATCAGGGCTGGCTGTGACGGGAGGACGAGGAAAGCAGACGTGTTGTTAGCAGAAAGATACGTTTGGGCAGAGACTGGTGAGCCACATGTCTGCTTCTTTGAGACCACACGAAATGCTGTTCCCAGCCCCAGCTGCCAACAGATGGCAGCCATTTCCCAGGTCAAGTCAGATCTCGTGGCTTTACGTTCGCCACTTTCAGGCTGAACCTCCTGCACAACCCTCTTGCACGCTTCTCTCTTGTTTCTTCTGAGTTCAGAGCTGACTTGGACACCACTAAGAAGTTCAAAAAGATGAAATGTTCCATTGGACCATAATGTGAATGAGAAGGAGAAATGTGTGACACACGAGATTTGCAGCTTTTCTGATCCAGAAAATCATGCTAATTGCTCCAAGACAGTCAGATTCCAACAGTGACTCTACTAAGACTATTTTTACAGAGAAAAAGTGTTCACATAATAGTATAGGTTATTAACTTTAGGGATAGTGATGGAAGATGATGATAGATAGATAGATGATGGATAGATAGATAGATGATGGATAGATAGATAGATAGATAGATAGATAGATAGATAGATAGATGATGGATAGAGGATAGAAAGACAGACAGACAGATAGACAGATAGATACACATGGATGGAGGGAGGGAGGGAGGGATAGATAGATAATCTGTCTACCTTTGATGTGCACCACCACACATGACAGAATATAACTCCCTGCCCACTTGAACTTAATTATATTGTGTGATTTATTTTGACAATTGAACTGTGAATAGAACCAAAGAGAACATCCTCTGTCAAGTGAAGAGGGTGCCACATTCAACTCCTGCTCTTGATTGCAGCTCTGTGTTCCAGAATGTATGCTCAGTATGAGCATATTGGACCCATTACGAAGGGAGCAGAAGCGAAAACCACCGCGTGGACATGCGAGCCATCAATCTGAGTTCATTCAAGTCACTGGTATTTAAAGATGGTTTTTCATCACCTCACCTACTTTTTTCTGACCAAACCCTGTAACTGCTCTAGGAGTACTCCTTACTCTGTCTTGTGGTCTGACTATCATTGGCTTGGGAAGTGATTGGCGGCTGGAAGACTGGAGCAGGGAAGACCCCTGGGCACTGACTTAGCCACAGGTAAGAAACCGGTGTACACCCAGGTCCCACGTGCTCACTGCTAACACGTCGTAAGTTCTGGTGTTTTGCTCATCGAATGATATAACAGTTTTCAGGCTGAATTTTAAAGAATGACTGTTTAACTTTACACCAAACCAATGCAAACTTTGTTTCCATCCATTTCATTTGGAGATGTCAGGTTAATTACATGACAGGTGGACTTATGTGGATGCAGAACATGAGGAATAATTTTATTTGCTTGCATGAGAAACCTAAGTTAGCAAATGAATATGTGGATTTGTCCTTCCGATCACCCTTTCCATGAATCCTACCGCATTGACCATGAATTGTTCTCCTCTCCATCTGTTATATCTAGAACAAATGATCAACAACATAAATAATGTGTTACATGAGAGCCATATCACGTGAATGAGATGATGTGAGATATAATTAATGATAAACAAACTCATCCTTAAATTTTATAAAGCCATGTGCATTTAAATTATAACTATGCCACAGAGCAATAACCTATCTGCCTGTTAATTATATCCCATAAAAGCAATATACCTGCACTAATTAATTATACTTGAAGTAACAACTATGGCTTAATTAAGTGTACTATTCCTAATAATGAAATCTTAAAATAATTGGAATCTTCTGTCTAGAGGCAGTAACAATTATTGTCACTAGAAAGGAAATCAAACATGGCTAAACTCCACAAAGCTGGCTCTGGAATGACATTGAACCTGAAACTAAGGCAGGCAGCCATTGGCAACCCTCTCCGTGAAGGGTCAGCCACCGGGGAGTGCAGGCTGTGCGTGTGCTGCGTGACCTCCGTCCCACCTGCCCATGTCTGTGGCCATAGCACATGAACAGGCAAGGGCAATCCAGTCAAACAGCGATGTTGTTGTTAGCCGATAAAACTTTATTTATCAAAGCAGGTCTTGGGTCTGATTAACCGTGCACTCTGTAGTTGGATGACCTTCAATGAAGACTCGAATGATTGAACTTGTCTTTCCCACATCTCTGTATTTTTTAATAATGTAACCTGGGTTTTTGTGTCCTCATCCCTTCTTCAACGCTGACACTTCGATGCTAATATGCTGCTGCCATTTTCGGTGTTATAATGAATTATATTAAGTCACATTAACATATGTTCTTTCTGTTCATAATTTTTCATTCTCGGTGTGTTAAGGGTTAGGTTACAACAGAGGTTTAGGCACCACTGCAAGGTTTGCTGGTTTTTGTATCGTGAAAATTAAATTGAAAAACACAGAGCATTTGTGTCACATGGATCTGGCCTCCAGGGGAATCCAGACCCTACCTGATCCTGGAAGTATCTGGATGCCAAACTCTGGCAGAAGAGGTTTTCAGAGGTAATCAAGTGAAGAAACTTGAGATTGCCCTGGGTCATCTCGGTGAACTCTAAGAGCAATCGCAGGCATCTTCGGAAGACTGAGGGTGAGGACCCGGGGACCAGAAAGTCAAAAGTCCTGCGGTGTTGGCTATGGAGGGGGAGCGGATGGTGCCCCCTGCAGGCTCCAGGATGGGAGAAGCCACCCACAGCCACAAGTGGACTGCGAGGTCCGGGGAGTATCTGGAGGGGCCTGGCCCGGCGGCACCTTGGGTTTGTCCCAGGGAAGCGACAGTGGGGACCTGGCCTTCAGGACCAGGGCATGAGTCTGTGTCTCTGAAACCCCCAGTTTGTGGTGACTGGGTACCACGGTTGAAGAGAGAACACAAGGTCTCTTCCTTACACTCTTCCACGAAGTCTTTCAACGTCACATCACTTCTCTAGTCAGTCCTTCATTGTGGGATCTCAAAAGACATGCTTTATTGATTCGTAAAGTACCCTTTGATCTGAGTTCAGTAAGTGTGTACACACGCGGCAGGAATCCACCTGAAGTGCATCACATGCTTCTCTGGATCGCTTCTCCTGTGAGGCAGCCCTCGCTGAGGTACCGGCGCTGGTGTGAGCTGTTTCTCATTGAATCTGTAACTGTGGTGAATAAAATCCTTTCTAACTGGATCCCAATTACAGGGAGTTAGAACTGTCACTGCGTTGACTGAGGACGCGCTGTCACCAGACACTGCTGAATGACACTTGCTCGGCGGCGTTCGCGTCAGAAGCGTCACTCAAGAGACAGTAGGGCCTCGGCCGGGCCCCACCGTGTGGTTTTCCGCATCTGTCTCTCCACGCTTCCTCTCCAGACACACCCGCGGGAGCCGGCTTGGCACTGGCCTCCCTCTCGGGGTGCTGGGGCTCCCCTGAGGCCCTCCTTGTGCCCGCACGACCCTGCAGTTGACCTAACGAAGGGTGCTGTGTGCAGGAATCCGGCCTCCTCTCTGTGGCTCCGTGTTTTTGGAGAGTCCCTGAACCCCAACCACAACCGGGCCTCCGTCTCAGCTCCCACGTGGGGATCCCCACTTTCTGCTCTGCGGGCCTTGGCTCAAGGCCGCGTTGGGGAGACGTGAAGTAAAGAAATCTGGGCGCAGTATTTGTCTCGGGGCCTGTCCTCTTACGACGCCCCGCCCGTGAGGCTCTCTCTGCGCTCCCGCACTGTCCCGCGCGTTCCGCTCCCACGCGGTGCCCTCTGCGCAGCCCTCCGCCCCGCTGCCCCCAGCCCGCCCGGGCGTGTCCGAGTGCGCGTGCTGGGTTCGCGTGGTGCTGCTGGTGTCCCGAAGCCTTTAGATGTCGTCTTTTGCCGTAATTCCGAGGGAAGGACCCGCTCATCTCATTCTAATCTGTTCCCCTGTCCATAATTTTAATGACCGTGTCCCCTAGTGCCCACCACTACCTGCTAGATGGGGCCGTTCGCGTTTCCCAGCGCCTCAGCAGCTTTTCCAATCACTGACAGCTTCCGCCTCACCCAAACCATCTTCTCTCTGCGTTTTCTTAAAAATGCACAGACCAGAATTCCTCCTTGCCGCTCTTAGCTGTTTATTCTCAGCTCAGTTTGACAAATTTATTTTCTCAGTCTACTTTGCAGTGTTTTCTATTGTCTTTCTAAGCCCTTGCTTGAATGGAAAAAATCTCATTATTTGAATGCCTCATATGAGTTGAAAATTCCTGAATTTCATTTCTACCAGAGACGGTTCTCTAGACTTCAGACTTAGACACAGAACTGTTTATTTTCCACCTTTGATTTCATCCATGTCAACATGGAAAGCCCTGGAGTTCTGTTACTGCTTTCTACAAGCAGATTCCAAACGCACTCACTTCTTTCCATCACCATCACAGTGGCGCTATCAAAGGCATCATTATCATCATCTCCATTCTTGATTGGAACAATAGACTCTGTATCTAATTTTTCACCTAAAATTGACTTTCTGAAGAATAACGTTAAAGTGAACCAGTGTCAGGCAGTAGTTACAACGGTAGCTGTATCTTTTATTCAGAAACTATTGAGAAAGGAGAAGAGAGCCTTTAGTATAGAAACAGTCTCAACTTGAAAACAACACAGACACGTGGGAGGTCCAGACACAATGCCTTGTGTGGGTGTCAGGGATAGAAAGTCACCAAGAATAACTAAGTCATTCCAAACAACCTAGTAGTAGGATTCTTGCTAAAACTGGGTTGTGCAAGGAAGGGGCCAAAGTCAAGGACAAGAGTTTGGTCAAGGGGAGTTTTTAGTAGTGACGTCTGTCGCTTTTTGCCTGACAGTGAGACTGACTGCCATTCTCCAATGACTGCATCAGACAAACAGTTAAAAGCCCCCAGTTGTGATATAAACTCTTTCTTCCTTCATCTCCTACCATTTTATGAGTTTGTAATTTGATTCTCTTTTTTAAAATCTATCCTGTATTTCATATAGAATGAAGACACAGTAAAATAATTTCCTTTTCTCACCTTGTTCCATATTTTTGTCCCAAATTCTATCCTGCCTTAAGCAAAATTGTGACATCCACTTCACAATCTTGCAAACAGACAAAAGCTACTTCTGATCCCTTTTGTCTTAAACTTGTGTGAATTGGTGGGTCTAGGAATCTCTCCTGTACAAAGAATGAATTTAGTTCTGCTTCATAAGGCAATCTGAAAAGATTTCATTTACTGCTGAATTGAGTTCATTTCTATTTTATTATACTTAATATGTTAATATGCTATTTTTAGGGGTTGGATGAATTTGGTATTTAAAAATAGTTCTATGGGTATTTTTGTGTTATCATATAAAACACAATAATAAATTACACTAGTGTCCAGTCTCTAATACTCTACCCGTGCCTTCTTTCATTATCATGAACACCATCCTTCATTAGTTTCCTGGACAAAGGCCGCTCAAGAACACTGCTACCTATGTGAGTTCTCTGTCTGTTGATCCACATACTCAAATGGCTTATATCATTTCTTTATGTCAACTTTCTTCTTTAGGCAGAAGAAAGCATTGTCTGTGTGTTTCTTTCTTTGCCAGTTTTATATATATATATATATATTTTTTTTTTTTAGAATTTAAAAAAAATATTTTATTTATTTATGCATACAAGCACTGGGGTACAGGCCAGAGGTATGGGGGGCGGTGAGAGGATTCACCACAGAGAGCGGGGAGCAGAACATGCTGATCAACAGAAGTACACTGCTGAGGGGAGCAGCAGGCACAGCAGGAGATGTCTGCTGCGACATGTGGGTCCCCTCCCTGGCCAGCAGCAGGGATCGAACTCGTGCTGCAGTAGCTGTGGTTTGCTTCATAGTGCGTTGCTTAACCCACTGCGCCACCAGGGAGGCCCCAGTTTTCTATATCTTTAATGTTCTTCTTGAGTGTTTTTCATCTCTCCATTTTGGATTTATTTGTTCACTCATTTTTTCCTTGTCAAACTTCTTTGTTTTGTATTTGTATTAGGTTTTTGTTCTAAGTATAAGTCTGTTTCTGAAAATAATTTCTAAAAGTTGTTTTCCTTGTCTTTTTTCTTCCCTCCTCTTTTGGAATATCTGTTTTTCTCCCTTCCTCCCTTTCTTCTTGCTCCATCCTTCCCCTGCCTCATTTCCTCCCATATCTCTCTCCCCCTGCACCTCCCTTCCCCTCTCTCTTTCTGTCCCTTTGTCTCTTAGATTGATTTTGATCTTGTCCCCAGCATTTCCTTCAAGTTAGCTGCCCACTTCTTTGGGTGAGTAATTGTTGATGATTTTTAGATAACTCTGTTGATTGCAGGGCCTTTCAATATTTCTCTCTATTTTAATTGTCCTTTTCCCCATGACCTTATTTAGTGCTGTCTTGTGCTGTTAAAAACTTGGCTAATCCTTCCTGTATCCTGAGTTTTATGTTGGTTACTTGTCTTCTGGTTTTGGTGACGATGTTGCTCTAAGCTTTTCTGTCTCCTAGCGCCTGCCCACCCACTTCTACCCCCTCCCCAACACACACACTGATTTGAAGAGACTCTTACATATGCTAAAGAAAAGGACACACATATAAATACTAGTTCAAGTATATGCTGTTGAAAGTCCCCTTAGTTTATCTTATTTATTTTTCTTCTTAACAAGAGGTTATGCTCAGCAACAAGAAAATAATCCTGCTTTCAGGCAGTTCTTCAGGAAAATGTAGTGTAATACAGGCAGTACCACAACTCAGCAAAATGTGTGTACCACATATTATTGTACTTGACATCATATATTATATTAATATAAATTGCTTGGTGTCTTATACTGTTATGTTATAGATAGTGGAATAAAAATTAAATAAAATAGAACCTTTCTAAGAGAAGATATTTATCTCTAATGTGCTCACAAAATAAGAATCTATAGATTGAATGTGTTTATTCCCTTCTAGGTTTAAATAAGAAATGGGTCTTATTTCTCCTCATTGTCTTATTTATATCCTAACTCCTCTTATTCATATAATTATCCACTTTAATTGGCTCACATATTATATCTTACTCTGTTAGCTGAAAATCAAAATTATTTTCCAGACCCTAATCAACATTTCCTGTGCTTTGCTTAGCATAAACTTGCTGCTGATTCTATTTCTTGTTGTTCTACTTCATTTTTCACTTGCTCTATAACCTGGTTAAATGACACTAACAGGGGCCTCGTGCTCTTCATCTATGAAATGAGAATGGGGAAAGCAGCAAGACCCTTATGATGGTCATTTACAAAAATTAAGGGTTTTGTGAATGCTTCTTAGACTACCTGCTATAGAGCGCATATCTGTGCATTTTCTCTTTCGAGCTCTTTAATACTTCAAAACAGCTTTCACACCAAAATAGTTTACTACTTATTATAGGTATTGCATTTTGTTTCATTTCTTCCTATTAATACCTTTATTCTTCATATTCTTAAATGCTATTTTGTAACCTTTATATAGTACAGCTTTGTAGAAAAGGAAAGCAAGAAAAATGTCCTTCCTTCAGTGATTTTAAGAATACACATTTTTTGATTATCCCTACTCTAAGGGATACTGGAAAACAAAAACCTAATAAAGTATTTCTTGGATACTGCTTTTTTTTCTTCAAAACATGACCTCTAAGTTAAGGACATAAGAATCCTCTTATACTTTCTCCATATGCTTAAAGTTTTCAATAACACTGTGCAGATAACCAGTTCATGGCATCAGAAATACCAAAACAAAAATTCCCACGTTAACCAATGCAACATAAAAACAAAAGAAGATATCATTTAAAAATGAAAGTGTATAATATATTGAGTCATTAATATTTTGGCTACTCATGGCACATGGTGTGGAAATAGATGTTTACTTTTCATGACATATTTTTTTCACTATGAAAATGATACTTTCCCTTTCCCCCTTACTTTTGTGAGAAAATTTAAACAAAATAACACATCTTCTTATTTTTGTTATTGTCACTTTATGCTGATGCAAAACTTCAGTTGATTTCTTTAATGATTTTGTACTTGTTTTGGGTGTTTATAAATGTAATAATTCTAAGTTAAGACTTGACTATTGTCTTGATTATAGAGAAGACTTTGAACACACAAAATAAAATTGTTATTGCCTTTTATGTAAGTCCTGAGAAGAGGATTAGAAAAAAGACAGCACATCAAAAAGTTAAGAGACAGAAGCAGCTTTTTTGTTGCTGGAAAATTTAATGAAATCTTATGTTATTCGACTGGCAAGTCTCATTTCTTTGAGTGTCTCAGTGAAGACTGTCAAAAAGCATCAAAATTCAACACAACAGAGTAAAAGCTAATAGCCTTTTTGTTATACCAAAACTAAAAGGATTGGTAAGACTCAAAATGAAATGCTATTACTGAAAATCTTCTTTTATCTAATGCTTTGTGCAGTGAGTGAAAATTGAACAAATACATACTCTTTTCATGGTGTTAAAATGAATTCTGACAGTATTAAACAAATATTCATTGGTCTTAAGACCTCCTCAATACTTTTCCTACTCATAGTATTATTAGAATATCCTATGTGATTCTATCCCATAATATTCTGACTATTGTAATTCTATTGTATGGAATAAAAATGAAATGTTCTATTTAAAAAACACTATATTATGATGAAGATGGAATTCTTTGGACGGGTACCATCTTAAGGGATTATATAGTAATCATCCACTGATAATCCCTAGCATAATTAGTATCTGTCTTATTCTGCCTTCGCAGAGGTTCTTACCTAACACCTATAACAAATAAAGCAATAAAGATAAAATGCATTTGAGGCAAAGATCTCAAATCCAGTGACATATCTCAAGAAAAGAAAGCACTTAAAGAGCTCTGACCTGATCCTTATTTCTTCTTTATTGACAAATAAAACAAAAGCCCAAACAATAATGACGATCATAAATTTGAGTGGAACATTAAGTTGAAATGATGATCAAATGAGCCTTACCAGGTGAGGATTTCTCCTTGCTGTGATGCTACATTTTAAGTATATTTCATAACATACATTCATGTATTTATTTTTACGCTTGTTTATTTACTTATATAGTGCTTGAGAAATATATCTACCCATCATTTACTGGAGATGCCTACATCTTCCAGAAAGTAGAAAGCATTATAGAAATTTAGAAGCAAATGTGTAAATATATTAAAGGTATTGAGTATAACAAAAACTAAATATCTCAGTCTTAGAGGAATTACATGAGTGAAGGGAGTTAAGATGACCCTTGTGATGTTGGACTGGAATCAGAGACACCAATCCATACTTTGCTTTTCTGTGACATAAAGGTAAAAATGAATATATAGATAGAGAGATGAGCATAGTCAAGCATGTTCAGTATGTGTATATGTATTTATGTCTACACATGGATAAGATTACATCAGATAATCCATGATAGCATTTCAAAAACTGTAGGTTGATCTGTTATAGTAAGAAAAATTTACGCTCCTCAGAAAACTAGAAAGAAAAATGTAAGCTTTGATATTTTTTGTCCATTCTTCTTCCTAATTCTGAAGAGGAGATTATTAACAAGTCACCACAATCTCAGGAGAAAAGCTGTTAACACTGAAAGCTACATTTTTCAACACACACTTATGGACAATCGTTCAGACTTTTCATACACTGGGATTGTAGCTTATCTATTGCTTAGTGAGGGTGTGATACAGGTGAAGGACTCTCTGCTAACCTTGCTTGGAGGGTTGGCTGATTTCTTCTCAAAGAAAAAGGAAAACAGCAAGAAGTCATCAGGGGATAGAATCAGAAGTCTGAAAAGAATGAATTAAACACATTTAAATTACCACTTTATTTTTCAGAAAGAACTTATACTTTCAAACATATAAAGAAATGTGACAACTTTTGAACAATAGTCATTAAAATATGAAGTACATAACTGATCAAAATTCTTCTGCCTGTTTTATGAAATATGTTTTGATTGGAAATAAATGGGAGGCTTATTTCACTGCTCTCTTGGGTTAAAAGTTTCCATTCCTTCGAAAAAGAAGTGAAATACATCAGTAACTGGAAGTTCTGAAATTCATTCACTTGCAGCATTCCAACACAGAAATTAATTTAGAAAGGTCTTCAAAATGCTATTTAGGAAAGAGACATGAATTATATGAGTTTGGTAGAAATACAACACAAGATTAGAAAGTTACATTTTAAAATATTGTTTGAATGGATAAACTTCAAAAAAAGAAGAGTTGCATTTCTATTTCACTGAAATTATTTGCTAATTTGTTCAGCTCATTTCAAACAACCCACTTGAATTTACTGAATGTATGTCAATTAAATTAATCTTATTCTGCTTACTAATTTTCCTCTCAGATCTCTCCTCAATTGAAGTTGTTCTTTATGCTATCCATAAGTGCTCAAAGAAATATGTGGCACTGAACTAATCATTACTTAGAATATGCCCAAAATTAAACATTATATTTTGACCTCTTAAAGATAGTGATATGTTTATGTTATGTTGCTACAACCTGCCTTCTCTTATATTTTCACTAATCTTTGGTTCCCTTCCCACCAAGGATAGTCTATTGGCCTATGATTGGGTTTATGATGGGATTAATAGCTTTCTGCTCTACCCACAACTTTGAAAAGTGAACACTGAGTATGACAGTTTTTATCTGTATATAAATTAACTTTTTGTCTACACAGTAAATTCATCAATGGATTGAGAGAATGATTGGAATGAAAAACCTGGGAAATATCCTTCTGGATGTTGCAGAAAATAGAAGCCTCCTTTCCACACAAATACATTTTGAAACTTCTCCATGCCCTATCCCGTCTATGCCATTGTTGTCCTGTCTTTATTCTCTTCCATCTTGTATTTTGTATTCTTATTTCCTTTGCCCCCTTTGTGTTCAAGTAATTATTTCCTAGAGGTAGAGTCCTGCCGAAGATTTGTCGACTGTACCAACAAATAAGGTGTTGGCTGTATCAGTACTAAATGTTATTATATAATAAGACCAAGACCTTTAACAGCAGTTTATCAGTTGCAAATTTTTCCCTACCTATGGTTATAGAATATATGTCAAATCATCGGAAGAGTTGTCCAAACAATGAAAGGAGTATCCATACCCTTGTGACTCAATCTACACATATGGTGGGTGTGTGGAGTAAATTATGTTAAAAGTTTCAAGACTCACTATAAACATCACAATGATTTACCAGGGGTCAGAAAATTACTTGTTATGATGGCAAAGAGTGGGAGAGTAAATATTTCAGGTTTTGTGAGCTGCGGGAGCCTGTGTCACAGCCACTGAAGTCTTCTGAAGTAGCCACAGCCAATATAAGGAATGTTTTGGTCACAGTATCATAAAAAATGCACGGAGTTGTATTTGTGGCAGTGAACACGAACCAAGGTTGCTCAGACACACCTGAAACCAGCCATGCGTATGCGCACGGTATGCTTTGGTCAAAGCTCTGGGTGAATGCCTTTTGGTGGCCCCTTCTCGGGGAGACTGTGAGTAATGAAACTGCTTCTACAAGGCACCTTCCGTGTTTCTTACATTGCTGTGGTCCCCAGAGTTCTCCTGTCACCTTATCACCACAACCATCACACATTTCCTGTTCTTCCCTCCCGTTTTGACACCCCAACCTCCCCCTCAACTGCTCTAAAAAACTAGACTGAAATAAAATTAAAAACAAATAAAAGTCACCTTTTCTCTGATATGCTGGTCTTACTATATATTAAATTTTCTATTAATATGCTATATATATATAAAAACTGTGTGTGTATATATACACATTTTTATTTCTGTTTATTTCATATTTATTTCTATTAATACACTATATATATTTCAGATTGTATATATACACACACATATTTAAGATAGGTGAAATTTAAGAAAAAATACTCTTAAAAAATGACCAAGCACAAGCACACAAGTGTAGTTGAAAAAGAAAGATATTCAGGGAATTTACAAAACATGGCATCACTAGAGTGTGTGCTTGGTAGAAAAGATGAGGCTAGCTTTTGGATTAGAAAAAATTAGCAATATTGAGGAAAAAATGTGAAAGTTCCACTTAATCCAGCAAAATCAATATGAAGAGCAATATATAGATCTGCTCTTATTTTTGCTTTTCTACTTTTTTTTTCAGTTAACGTGGAAGTAGATATATTATGGCATTTTTGTTGTTATTGTTTTGGGGTTTTGTGAGTTTTGATTCTGGAATATTTTACTTAACACAAATTTTTCCTTCTCTCCTCCTGTGATACCTGAAAGGCCACCTTTTCTTAATACATGTTAAAATGTGATTGCACTATTTTTTTATATACTTGAAGGTATCCTAGTTATTAACAAATTTACTCTAGACTAAGTGCTGTAATTTTGTCTTCCAAGGAAATAATTTTTTTCTATGCAATGATTGACCTTCAAAATTTAAAAGAAAGCACAGAGGGCACATAAATTCAGAGTGAGCCTATTGTTTAACTGTTGTTTAATTCATTTAATCATTTGTCTCTTGTGAGAAATAAATACATTGAATAATTAGGTAAAAATTCATAAGTAGCAGCCATACGTATTTGTGATTTTGAATGCAAGGTCATAGTCTGGAAGAAATACATTTCCTTGTTAGGATGAAAGCTATTTCAAATTGTGCTTATTTCAATGATAAAAATTCAAATACATAGGTTGATAAGAGAAATGTTTAAATCTGGCAATTATTATTTTCTCATTTGATTAATATATGAAGAGAAAAAGAAACATAATATTTTTAAAGACAACTGTATGACAAGATCTGGTGAAATTTGTAAAATTATTATCAAATATTAAATAACTGTTATTAAAATTCACCCTACCTACATTGGTTGAAAAAGTAATTTCAAAACCATGTCTAGACATTATACATGTTTTTAAAGAATGTTTTATAAAATAATATCACCTCTCTCTTCTCTCCTAGTCTCTCTCTCTTTCTCATGCCCATTATCTTCTGTCTCTAACATTTCTACCCCTACTTCTTCCTGTGTTTATCTCCATTTAAACATCTAAATACTTGGGCTTACTTAAAAAACATGAGCAAGTGAGAGCTTTGTCATGGTTCAAGGAGTTTTTCTTACTGAAACACAGATCAGTTACTTGCAAGTATTTCCCTATCAATTTTCTCCTTAATGGATATTTGTGATGTGTTTTGAAAGGTTTCTACAAATTGTCTTTAGAGAATGTATCAGAAAGACTATATAATGAATATTTTATAAACTGAAATTCTTCTTTTGCTTCTCTTAAATCATGGAGTCTTCTATATATGAAATTAATATTCAAATCAATTACTATTTAAATGTATTCCAAACGTATTGTAGATAAATATGAGTACTTACAAATAATGTTGGGACATCGATAAGATGGAACTTTGAAATAGTCAAACTTAAAATCACATATCATGATTCACAAAAAAGTTGATTATTATTGAAATAATGAAAACTTAAGCAACAACTGTATAACCTCTGAAAGCACATATGAGCATATTATTTTCATATATCCTTTGAATGGAGGAAGGGATTTCTTAAAGTGTGACAAATTCATAAAGAATTCACGAAGGAAAGATTAGCTAACCTGCTTAGTAAGATAGATCTAGACCACTTAACAACGGATTTAGACAATTAAACAGTGAATCTTTAAGACTTAGATGCTAAGCCATAAGTGGTAACACAAGCTAAAACTGAGAAATTCATTGTAATTCATTTACATTAATTTCAGTAAGAACTGTATATTAATGTTTCATTCATAATTATTAAAACATGTATTAATTTTTAATAAAATATTCTAGAACTATTGAAGATGTACTTTGTAATCAGAAAGGTTACTGTTAAGCCATCTTTATTGAGATGTACCATGCTCAAAAGTAAATGCATGCAACATTCTTTGTTTTAGAAGATTTATGGAGGTATTCTTGATGGACATATAAAATCCATACCTTTTGAAGTAGAACATCAGCATAATGAGATAATAAACATATATAATCTACATGAAAAGTGTTGTTATAACCCTTGGTATTTTGTTCAGTACCAATTTTATATTTTTAAATTTATTCACTTATTTATTTTGATTGAGTTGACGTTGGTTTATGTTAATGTCGGTTTTTCTAGGGCATGGATTTCGTAGGCATATAGCACTTCAACTACTTAGAAGGCAGCTTTCCCCAGAGAAAAGATAGTCATCCTCACAAATTATATTCTTAGGATAGAGCTATTTGGTCAAATTGGCACAGCATGACCTCAAACCCTATGCATATAAAATGAAATGTCGAAGTGCACTTAAATACAGGTCCAATATCTCAGATGTACAGAAACATTCCAATCAGGGACAATGTTCAAGACTCAGAGATGATTCCCCAGACCTGAAAGGCAGGTTTTCTGTGAGAAGTTTAGGGTTAAATTAACCCAAGCCTTTTGAGTTAACCTCTCTTTTTCCAACCAGATGTATGTTCTTAAATGTTTTAAAATCTCCTCTGACACTTACTTGTATCAACCAGACTAACAAAGCTTTTTTCCTGTTTACATTTGGAATTTTTATAACTTCAGGTTAGCTTTATATATATTTGTATATATATATGTATATGTGTACATTTTTATATTGTGAAAGATATGAATCAAAATTTGTGTTTTCTTATGCTTATGAATGTGCAATTGTTCCAGATTTCTTGTTTCAAGAACTCTATTTCATCAAATATGATATTTTCTCAACTGAATTGATTTGTTCCTATAGTTTATTTTTGAATTCTCTATTCTGTTCCACTGATTTATTTGTCTTTCTTGAGTCCAATAACTTATGACTTGGCTATTCTCCTAATAGATCTTGAAATCAAATAGTGTTAAGTCCTCACTTCTATACTTTTTCCTGCTGTTTCAAGGTTTCTAAGTCTTGACATTTTTATATAAATCTTAAAATCAACTTGACAGTTTCTACAAAAAGGCTGAAAATATTTTGATTGGGATTGAATTAAATCTATAGGTCAATATTGGAAAAGTTAACATAGTAACACTATTGGGTCTTCTAAATCACAGACATGATTTAGCTCCCCATATTTTACCTCTCCTTTGAGATATCTGGTGAACACAGAGGTTTAAAAATCAGATGTTTATCCACACAGATTAGTGAATCTTCACGTATAATTGATCTATCCTACTGAGTAAGGTCACCAGGGAGACCATATATTGTAAAAGAGTTAAGCATTTAGGCCAAATCCCTGATTTAATTCACACTTAGAGAAATACTGGAGAAAGAGCAATTTGCAGGGAGTCTAAGAAATAATGGTTAAATGATGAGACTTAAATAAGGACTAGGTGTCATGGAAGCTAAGGTAAGAATTACTTTAACAGTTGCCTGTTAAATAAACAGGAGAAATAAACAAGAAAATAACTAAAATGAACCACTGGTTCTAACAACTTCTTTTTATTAGTTACTTACAGGCTGTAAAAATTTACTTTTTATCCCTATTGATCAGATCTTTTTTTTAATCGATATAAGAAGTCATACATTCCTATATAAACCCCATTGCTCAATTATCTCCATTATATTTGCAGACAGATTTTCTTATTTTTCTAAGTGTGTGCTGATTTTCTTCCCATTGGTATAGCTACTTGGGAGAAACAACATGTTTATTTCATTTTATTTTTTTGATGTTGTTTTGTAATTTTTTTTTGGTAATGGAAACAATTCTGGACTTTAGAAATAGCTTACTGTGTTAAACTTTGAGTTTTCTCTTTTTCTCATACATTGTCATTTTGCTATAGACCTCTGAACATGGTGGTGAAAACTTCCAGTAGAAATCAACAGACACTTATCATGTTTGGAACCTAACATTTAAGTGTCACCTTACAGGATTCTTCACAATTGGGCTTAGATGAGATTTTAATTACCACTCTCAAGCCACTTAAAAAGTTAACAAGCAAACCCGACTAGGAAAATTCTATTGTTTCCACAGCTGTACATGCCTTGAGAATGGCACTTTGACTCTGCGCTTAAGTAAGTGATTATATCGATTTGCTCCAACATCTTGAATTCAAGTGATAACATGTGGGGTTTTAGTCCTTTGTGATTTGGATTAAAAATATCTTTTTTAACTCAATCTGGTAGAGACTATGGAATGATGCCTATGTTAAAATAGGAAAATTTTCTTTGAGTTCATGATAAGTAGGAAGTAAAATGCAAATAATTTCAGATTTGAAATGGAAAATACAACTTAGCAGGGCCTCCCTGGTGGCGCAGTGGGTTAAGCAACACACTATGAAGCAAACCGCAGCCACTACAGCACAAGTTCGATCCCTGCTGCCGGCCAGGGAGGGG
>JAGFMF010011798.1:516599-604277 GCA_019455555.1 Galemys pyrenaicus | reverse complement strand
CTCCCAGCTCTGTCTGTGGTGAATCCTCTCACCCCCCACACCTCTGGCCTGTACCCCAGTGCTTGTATGCATAAATAAATAAATCTTTAAAAAAAAATACAACTTAGCACAAATTTATCTACCTGATTTTATGACAATGTCACAATCATAAGAAGAGGACTTATGCTTCCTAAAGCTTTAGAATATATTTTGATTAAATTCTAAAAGGTACTTAAATGATATAATTCTCTACTAAAAATTAAAGAATTAAACTCAAAAGTCATACATATGTAATAACGTCTAGCTATTTAACAAGAGGGTGACACAGTCTATTTATTACATAATGCTGAAAGCTTCATTCTAGAATATGAGTAAACTTCAGTACTATTAGACACTATTTGGATTGGATGAACTGAAATAATTAAGCAATTCACACCTGTTTCAGTACATATGAAATGTACACTAGACCAAGAAATCAAATTAATTGATCTAGAATAGATACACAAAAAGTACGATAAGATGGGGACCTTGAACAAGTGGTGCTGGATGAAATGGGAGATGATCAGATGTGAAAATGCCATAATTTATTTCTTGAATAGCAAAAAACTGCAGATTACAATAAGGACAAAGGAATGTTATCACAGATGTGGTGTCAAGAAACCGGAGAATGAGGTCTTGAAGAGATAATGATTTAAGGTAAATAATGGAAAGAATGAGAGAGGATTCAGTGGAGAGAATGTCTTTGCAAGTTAAAAGCCAAAGTTGACACCATGGAAGGAGAACAAATTGTGTGAAAGAGAACTTAGAAGTGAAATGCTTAGGACAGACAAGGCATCCACAATAAACTGGCCGAGTTTATTTGTATACTGTTTGCTTGTTTGCAGAATGAAAGGACAGTGCCCACCTAGGAGCTGCGAATGAAAACGAAAACACACAAACTCAACCTTTTCATCATGGGGTATGTGAAGTCGGGGTGGGCAAAAATATAGCATCTCACTGAAAGTTGTATGGAGTTATGTGTCCAGGAAGACAAGGCTCCAGTTTCATTGTCACTCTGGAGAATTTGTCAGAGCACAAGTATTCGGAGACCTAATTGAGATGGAGGTCAGTGGACTGGGGACTAATTCTGGAATAGATGCAGAGTTACATGGAGATAAAAATAGAGACTTGAAGATGAGCAGGTGACCAGTGACATGAGACAAGGAGCTTTGCTGACAAGTCTCTTTGAGGAGAAATGAGAGTGTAACTTCTAAAATACTACACCTGAGATTTCACTGACTGCAGGAATTGTTCTGGTCAATTACCAAACCACCACTTCCTGAAACATAATTTAAGACAAAAAGCTTCTGAGGATTTTACTTGGAGAAAAGTCTCATAAAACTTGTACAAATGTGAAAACTCTCTACTATCTAATAAACCAAGATTGATGTATTTGGAAAATTCATTACAGTGAATTTTTACAGCTAGTTTTGTATTTTTTCTAAGTAAAACATAAATTTGTTTCTAAGATGACATTTAAAATTAAAACTACTACCAGTGAATTATTCTGTAAATAAGGACCAAGAATATATATTATGCTTAACATGGAATACTTGTTTCATTTTATTTACAGATTTTTTGTCTACTGCATTGAAATTTACAAGAATTCTGCATAAGTTCAGCTTAATGTAATCATTTCCTAGCTGAGCTCTGTGGAGCCAACTCAGTTTCAACAAAATTAGCTCTAATTTTGTGTCTTTTATTTGTTTCTGTTTCTAGGTTAAATATGGCTTAAAATGTGTTAGAAAATTTGAAAATTGTAAAATCACTGACTTAATGGAAACTGAGTTTTATTCAAAGATGAAACCCTGTCTCCAGTTTTATTTCAATCTGTGCTCTGGCTTTCCCATCTCTAAAGCAAGTCCATGCAACATTTTCCTTCTTTTACAGGAATTCAGCTATTTTCTAAGTCTAGCCTTTATTAGAGAACTCTGATATTGCTTTTTCTATGATCACACTCTCTGAACCCTTCTTTAAAGTGAAAAGCAATCTCCAAACGAAAACATTACTAATACTCAATTTTTTCCTCCGGCTTAACATTTTTCTCTCAACACCTTATCACCGCTCTGATTTCAACTGTTTTATGTATTAGTAGATTGATTTATTTAGCTGACATTTTTGTGAATTATATCTTTATATATTTGTGAAGGGAGCTTAATACATACAATAACATATGAAACAGTCAACTTACTGATGGTGGTATTTTTTAAATTCAATAATACTATATTTTACTTTCTCCATATCTAATATCATGGTCATTGTAACGGGACATTTTATTTTTCTGAAATTTCGCAGGCTTCTGATGGTCCCTAGCTGTGATGGTGAGATTGAGGTCAGCGTGTGCTTATCCCGAGACTGTTCGACGGGCTGTGGAGCTCCAACTTGCCTAACTCCCCTCGAAGGACGTTTTCACAGAAGCAAACCTGAGCCTGGCTCTCACCCAGACCAACAGGGCGGCCCGCACCTGCTGCTGGAGACACTCCCGCGGTGGGGGAGCCGCGCTTGGTCTGTGCGGCGGGAGCGCTGGGAGGCAGTCTCAGAGCAGCCGTGGGCTCCAGGGCACAGAGCCTGAACCGCCGGCGGGGCCAGGGACCGCGCACTTGGTGCACGCCTTCTGGGACCCTTGGATTAGCGCTACGAGGCCCCCGACGTGCCCATCCGCAGAAGCAGATGACGTGAAGCTAACTCCCTCACTGACCAGCACCGAGACTCCAGACAGAGCCAAAAATGCTCGAGGGAAATCTGCCCGTCGGGGCGGCTCAGTCCTCGTTCCTACAGTCTCTCTTCCTCTGCGCCCATAAACCAGGCTTAGCAACCGGTGTGGCTACAGACCTAGCCTTGCCTGCTGTCACCTTGCGGGTTCACCCTTCAGTGAACAGTTCGGTGTCCGGCAGCTGGTGCGCGACGGCAGCGCGGGCTCGTCTGTGCACTGGGCAGCCGTTGGCCGCGCTTGGCTTCCAAGTAGCAGGATTATTTCCCGTGGTGCTTTGGCTATTCCCAAACCCAGATTGTTGCTCAGACCGGTATCAATATGTAGAATAATTTGGAACGACTTTGACATTTTTATACATCAAAGCAAATGCTTATTTCCCCCACATAGTTGTGAGAGAGCGGCTAACTTTTATTTCAAAAGCCTCAATTTGAAGTGTCTCCTTGTCCCTGGTCCCTGGAAAGTCCAGGCCAGAGCTCCTCGGTGGGGTCTCCTCAGTCAGCAGCGCGCACGGCGTCAGGCAGCGTGTTGGGCCACAAGAAGAGTCTGGGCCCCGGAGGACTGGCTAGTGACTTGCGGGATCCAGTTCGAAAGGAAAACTGCCTATTGCACCTTGTTAAAAAAAAAAAAGAAAGAAAGAGCACATTGAGAATTTCAAGGTGGAGGCAGAAGAAGACCGCAGCAAGGGCAACTCGCTGGGTACCATGCGCCTCGCAGCCGCTCAGGGCATACACTAGGGGACAAGTCCTGAGCAAATATCCACCTTTATTCTGAAAAGCGAGTTGAGAAAACAGATTCCATGCAAGCACACTAATTTGAGTGATTATGAATTAAAGTGGCAACGACATTGGCTTTCACGCACAGAATCTCAGGTTACAGCCGAATAAAACAATTTTATATAAGTTATTTTTTCCTTAGAGGATCCTGAAGTAAGAAATGGAAATAACATAATTTAATTCCCAATGTTAAGTCTATGCAATGTTATTAAGGAAAATGTTCTATTACTACTTTAAATAGTATATAATTGGTAGTACTGAGATAGGATGTTGACTGACGCATGAATCATTGAATGAAGTCATTTGTATCGCTAGCAAATGTATAATCCACCAGAAATGTGCATTCTATGGTTAAACAGAAAGATAAAAGTGTATAATCAAGATTACTCTAACAACCGTTCAATTAAATATATTACGTTGAACAAATAGGACCTGCGAGCAGAAAAATATGTGATTCGATTGTGCAAAAGTATTTTCTTGGCGCCCATTTGGCAGGGCGGCATGCCCATGTGTTCCAGCTGCCACTTCAGCCATCCAGGAATGTGACTGGCAAGCAGCTTGCAATTTCACCCAAAACATGTTACAATAAGCAATGTATTTCTCTCACAGGTTTTGACCTATGTAAGACTTTGCAAAGGAGGAAAGCACTGTCCTTCAACTTTAAGACATTTTCATTTGAAGTCACATTCACATTTACCTGACCATTTGTTCATATTCTCTATTTCAAATTATCTGGTGAAATTAACCTGAAATATAACCAATGGGCTGTCTGTTCTGAACAAATGTGTATGTCACAAATGTAAATCCATGTATGTATTTTAAAGCTATACAATTTCAAGAACTGACTTATTTCTATCTGCTTTTTATTCACTTTTTAAAATTAAGCTACTGAGGCATATTAGAATTTAATTATACCAATTAGTACTGCCACATCAGACATATGATGTGCCTTCAATTAAGAAGTACCTAATGGGTATTAGTACAATTTAGTTTCATAATTAAAGTTCTAAGAACAGCACAAATTAAACATTATGATTACAAAACATTAAAAATCTACTGGTGAAATTAAAGCTGAATATTTTACCTTCTCCTTTTAAACTGATTTTTAAAAGAATATCAGGATTATGTAAACCACAATGTTAATATTATTGAAGCATTATTAATTACAGAGAGAAAATTATGCATACATGTGCATATGTACGTGCTGAAGTGATGGTTAAATATGTAAGAAAGTGTCAAACACAGAGCTCATGTTTTCTAATGGGTGTTAAAAGGTTATCATTTCAGGGTTTGTTATCTTTGTTGTTTTTGTTTTTCTAGTACAAACATTTGCTCTCTGTGGCAGCTGGTTAGACCTCCAGCTTCAGGAGCACAGATGACAGGCAGATATGGCTGTTCTTCTCTGACTATGTGACTGTATTGGTGCAGAGGCCACACCTCCTGAAAATGCTCCTGGCCAGTAACTGGGCATGGTGGGTGCTGAGAAGACCATTCTTAGAAATAAGGAAGTCTTCCAGAAGACTTTGAATTAAAGACTTCCCATGAGTGTGCAAGACATTTCTAAAATTAGGTTACAGGCTGAGATTCTACTATCCTGAGGCTTCTTTTTCCCTCTCATTTTACAACAATAAGCCCTACATTCTGTCTGAAGTTTCCCTATACTTATATTATCTCCTCCCCTTAATGATAAACAGAAAGTCTGCTCATAATCTAATAATGAATGAATCATTTCTTGATGACAACTTCACGGAGAATCTATCCTAATGAACTATCTTTATAAAATACATATCCGGAGCTACATGTAATATTTTGGCTTTTTAAGGTATTGATTTTAAAATATTTTCTGAAAAGAGATATGATAATAAACTAAGATTATTTTTCTATTTGAATTACTTTGTTTCCATGAAAGAAATAAAGTGCTATAGAATATAATTAATTGTCTATAAATAAAGAATTAACAATTCAGGGAAACCTAAGTAACTTATTTAAAATGAATATGATAACTTGAATGCCCACACTTGCACCACTACATGCTAGGAATAATAGTTAAGGTATAAATACCTTTTCCACACAGTTTATATTTTCAAAATTGGATGTGGATTTCATTAAGATACTATTTATTAAAGATACTTAGCTGAGATAAGATGGAGGTTAAAAAGAAGATGAAGTTAGAGTAAAGATGTCAAACATGACAACATGGAGGTAAAAGATAAGACCCAGGTTAAAAATAAGGAGGAGAAAGAAAAGATGGCACTCAAAGACAAATGGAGTTCAATGAAAAGATGGCGGTCACAGACAAGATGGTGCTCAGAGACAAGAGGAAACGCAGCAACAAGATGGAGGTTAAACACAACATGGAGATCAGTGAGAAGATGGGTGTCAGGGACAAGAATGGGGTCAGAGGCAAGATGGAGGTCAGAGACAAGATGGTGCATAAACAAAACATGGAGGCCAAAAATAAGATGGAGGTTCAAACAAGATGGAGCTTACAGACAAGATGGAGTTCAGAAATAAAATGGTGGTCACATAAATATGGTACTCAGAGACTAGATGGAGCTCAACAACTACATGGAGTTCAAAAACAAGATGGAGGTTAAAGACAAGATGGAGATCAGTGAGACAAGATGGACACCAGAGAAAAGATAAGGGTTAGAGACAAGATAGAAATTGACAAGACAGAGGTTAGACATAATGCAATGCACACAGACAAAATGGTACATGGCAACAAATTAAGAGCTAAGAAAAGATAGAAGTCAATGACAAGAGTAAAGTAAAAGACAAAATGGAGATCAGAAACAAGATGGAGTTCAGTGAAAACATGGTGCTTTAAAACAAGGTGAGTGACAAAGACAAGATGGAGGTAAAAAACAAGATGGAGCTTGTGGACAAGATGGATATCAGAGATAAGATGAAGTAAAAATCAAGATGGAGATTGGAAACAGATGAAGTTCAGAGTTAAGATGAAGGACAGGGACAAGATGTTCATAAATAATGTGGTGTCAAGACCTCATTAAGATACTTAAAACCAAGTGATCTCAATCACTTCCACTGATGTACATGGAAAAATAATATCAAACATTATAAACTGATATACTTTAGCTTTTATCTTCAGTACCCTGCCAGCATTATCTTATTTAACCAATATTTTAAAAATCCTTTAATATTAATATCTGTTTTAATATATAAGGAACTCCGTCAAAGAGCAGTCAAATGTCAGAGCTTACAGTGAAGAATTGTTTGTATTCACGAGCCCATGCCTACCTTGCAGGGGTCTCTACTAGCAGTTGGCTGCACAGACATCTACGGCAGACACACACGTCACGGAGGCGGGGTGTTGACTGTGAACAGTCAGTGACTGTGCGTTGGGCATCTCTTTTGGGTAATGAGAAATGACAATGATATGCGTAGTTATGTTCAGGTTCAGAGGGCAATTTTCAGTCAAAGATATACAGATTGCATGCAAGGCACGTTAGAGCTTTTGCTGGTGATAGAGAACAGGGAAAAAAAGGAGAGATTTGAGGGGATCAACCTCTCAACTCCTTTGATTAGCCCAATATTACATTGACATGAAAGAGATAAGCAAAGGGAAAGACAAATCTAATTTCCCACATAAAGAGACCTACAAATTACAGAGCCTGTGATCTGGTGAACAAGACGAGGTTGTAGTTTTTAGAAGGAAGGTCATAAATTTGAGAGGAAAAGACAGGACAAAGAGCCTTGTATTTTTCAATACAAATTAGAAAGAAATTCTGTGGAGTTATTTACATAGGAAAACAGATCTTGGAAATCCCAGTCCGGTGGTAAGGCTGTCTTCTACCTCCAGGTGCAGGGAGAGAAAATTTATTTCATGCTTTTAGGTAGACAGGTAATTGGGCAATGCGTAGTTCGTGGGTCTGCTATTTTTCAATTTCCTTCGATTCAAAATCATCTGCATGCCACTCTGGCACCTCCAGGGGCAACCTGTTCTGGGCCCCCACAAAATTACCAGTAAATGGAAGCTCTGTGAAGATGCTGGAATAATGGGGTAGTTGACCGTGGTTAGAGAGGGGAGGGACGGAGCCAGCACTGAGGACGCTGAGTGAATTCCTCACTATTCATTAAAAATAAAGTGAATGTTGGTTTCTGCACTGAGACCAGGCAGCTTCGACAGGAGGCAGAGCCTGCGGGAAGCTTAGCTTACGAGTGATTCAAAAACTGAATTCTACGAGTCAAACACATTCTCCCAAATTATCACGGGAGGCTTTCTGAGGGTACGTTGGTGACAAAATGTGCATCCTCCCCAGAGAAAGTCCGTGTCACTTTCACACATCTGGCATCTTCCTGGGGTATTTGAAATTGCCCCAAAGTTTGGTGGTGTATACTGTGAGGCCATGCCTGTCTTGGCATGAAGCTGTTGTTCCAAAATTTATACAGCATTGAAAGTCAATGGTTAACTAATACAATTTATATAAAAAAAGAAACATTGCTGAAACAGATCCCAAGGTTTCAGAATAAATTTTCTTAATGTCCTATTCTACTGACCAGACTCCTATAGGGGTAGAGGAGTACAACTTTTCGGATATGTTGAAATTTGCTTCTCACCAAATTGAAATAAAAATTGACATAGTTTCACTGAAAATGCAGAAATTTCTTGCAGAGTTGGTTTAGCTCTCTGGTCTATGTGATCTCGCCTAATTGTATACTTTAAGCCTCAGTTTTCTCACCTGTGAAGTAGGAAGGATGACATTTATCTCAGGTTGCCATAGAGACCAAAAGTGATGTTACTCAGTGTTGGCACCTGCTGGGATGCCACTTTCCTTAATTTATTCTGATTTATTTTTCTAAGCAGAACAGACTCTATTACTTCAAAATCATCACTGGGTATCTTTCAACTTCCTAGGTTTTTTTTTTTTTTTTTTAAATAAGGTCTACTTTGTCTCAATCAGTTACAATTTTAGCAAACAAAAGTGAATAAGCAACTAGCAACTGCGTCACTGAACACAAAAAGATAACTCTAGTGTGAATGAGACATGATACAAAGATGTCAAGTATTGCCCATTTGGCTGGTGCCAGGAACTCCCTAGGAGCTTCCACACCCTCTCATGAACTCCTCCAATAACCCTAGGAAGCTATTAGTATCAGCTCAGTGGTGCTTAGAAGAACCTATGCAGGGAAACTAGGGTTTGCCTGGACTCTGATGCCCAGCCAGAAAGGGCTGAGAGGACTCAGGTACCTCCTTGTTCCTGCTTTCATCTTTCTACACGGGTCCCAGTTTTGGACCCTTCTGGAAGCTCCTAGCAGGACCTCTTGAGGTCCACAAACTAGAGCAGTCCTGCCCTTGCTGTGTGCTGTGAACTGGGCAGGAGCCTGCGGAGCGGACGTGGATGACAGCCCAGGGCTGACTCTGCTGGGCCAGAGGTGCCAGGGTAAGGGCTGGCGGGGGTGGCCGAGTGCTGGGAGCCCCGTAGTCCCCCTGGCTGAGGTAACTTTTTAGTATGTTTTCTCCTGTAACACAGAAAAAATATTGTCAGCTGGAATGAGATTGTGTAAAGAATCTGCAAATTAATTTTATTTGAGAGACAGAAAATGATGACTTTGGAGGAATAATGGGCTTGTTCCTTGCATCGAGGACACATTTGATTTTCAAGGTCATCGTTTCCAAGAGATTCATCAGCCCGGTGAGTTGTGTTTGCCTCCAGTAACTTTCAGGATCGTGAAAGCAAAATCTGAACTTGTAGAAACATGCATGAAATCAAGAAGTGAATCATGACTTTTTTTTCCATTTCACTGACGTCTGGCTTAAGTTTTCCTTGTTACATCTATCAGACCCCACTCTCAAACACTTACAGTTTTAGGATATCCAGAATGGCATAATACTGAGAGAACATTGAAGACGTTTAAAAAAAAAAATTCAGGAAGTAATTTTTAAATGAATGCATTAGTCCAGGTGTGAGTTCAGAAGCCTTAACTGTAGCAGTGACGGCTGAGTAGAGATGAAGACAGGAAATGAAGAGAGACTTACTGAGTGGAATCAAGTGGGTTTTGGACTTCATTACATCTCCTGTTTAATAGGGAATATGTGGTTTCTAGTCAATATATAATGATGCAATTTTTGACATACAAGGAAGCTGAGTAGAAATAAAAGTCAACCTCAAAGACATGACTAGACTATGAGAGAGCTGTGTACAGAAGGTACACCTTCCAGAATGCAGAAGAAAGGGATTTCCTTCTGACATCCCCTCCTTGGGTGGGGCATAGGTGCAGAATCTCCTGGGAATCCAAGAAGCCCAGGATTCTGCTCTAATCTTCTTGTGACTGCTAACATAAGGCAGCTGGGAAATAAACTGAACAGTTTCCTGCAGCAGTCAAGGCCTTCTCTGTCAGGTGTTTTTGTCAGCCTGTGCAGGGTTTTCTGGGATGGCTTATGATAAAGAAAACAGCAATCAGTAGACTTAGGGTCATGAATCCCAGGAAAAGCTCCATTCGCTCTATCAATCTAAGTGTAACGGGAGCTGTTTTGTGACGAACTACCCTCTTTCTGTGTACGTCGGGCCTTGTGGGTCAGCTCTCTGGCTGGGGATCAAACTCACGCCCAAGTGGCTGACGATAGCTTCATAGCGCTGAGACATAGCCCCTGCACCACCAGGGAGGCCCCTCAAATGAGACTTTAACTGTTTCTGAGATGTTTAATTTTCTATAAGGAGGGTGTACTTCTTACTGAAAAGAACTTACACTTTCAATTTTTGATTGTGCTATCTTCCATCGAAGCAGTGCCCTTGAGCGTAATTCAGAGGTGCAGATGCAGACCCCTGTACGGCCCCACACCTCGCTCACCACCACGGCGCCCTTTTTCCTCCAGCCACACACAGTGAGTCTTAAGCCACTGGTTGGGCTTGTTAGCATGGAGGGAGACGGGCAGCTATGGCTGGTAATACACCAGGCCATGAGAAATGCTGGCTGAGATCATTATTTTAGGATATTCAATATCAAAGGGAAGATATTAGTGCGTCAAAGTTTTCACTGCAAGTCCTCTGCAAAGCCACGTGTCCTTTCTCCAGTGCGGTTCAGGATTCTGTGCAAAAGCACATTTCTCCCTTTAGTTACTCTTTAGTGATCCAACGCCAATGCCAACCTATAGAAACAACAGTCAAATATAACAAAGGGCCCATCAAAAAGTCGAACACCGCTACGTAATGGACATAAAAGTACCTTATTAACATTTTTATAACATCTCAACTGAAATAAACAGACCACTCTCAATTTTAACATCTGGTTCCTAACAATTCTTATTTGGGTGATAACTTTTTAAAAACAAATGCTGGGCATCTTTCAGCAACTTTTCATCAAGCAACAGCTGTTCCTTTAGAACAAAATGCATGTGTGTTGGAAGTGTTACTGATGTTCACTTCTGTTGAGCTCGGTGTGACAAAGCTTTACATTGGGTGCAATTCAGAAAGACAAATGGTCTCAGATGTTTTGAGTGGATGCCACGGTCCAAGTTGGAATGCTGTTTCTTCTACAATAATTTCAGCCATAGCTTTTATATTCAAATTCCACAATCAACCTATACATGGAAGGATGCATTCTTCTTCAGGACAAAGCATTTCTGTCTTCATGTGTTCTTGGGCATCTTTGGATAACCCATTAGATCGTTTATCTTGATAAAGCCTTTGACAATGAACAATGACTATATCAAAGCACACTGAAAATTCAAGAAAAGAGGAGATATGGTTCTTCTGTTCTTGAATGCATTTACACCAGATTCCCTGAGGATAATTCCTGTTTCAACTTAAGCTATTAAAATTTTTGCTGAATTCAAATCACCTCATCATGCTGGAACATGTGGAGACAAATACCCACAGATGTTCGCCTGAAGGCATATTTAAAGGCAACTTAATTATAAGGCACTATGAAGTTGTACCAATTAATTTGGAGCTAAATATTCTGCATCTGCTTATTCTTTTAAAAAATTTAAAGAAATATTTTTTCTTACATGAGTATGAATTCGTTGAGAGGTTAAAACTGATATATATATGTTTTTTTAAAGCTGAACTAAACCAATTTGTTTTGATAATAAAAATGCAAGTCTCTGCTGATATGTTCTATATATTTATATCATATCACACATATACATACTCCTTAAAAATAAGCAAGTAGCAGCATTTTAACATTTCTTAGAAATCACACCAAATCTGAGCAATGAGATTTAAGTGGTGAGTCTTTCCTCAAACTCACCCTTGGTTTAGATGTTTTCATGAATCACGCAGACACCGTGACTAGGTCATTTTCGGTTTTACCATGTATGATTACTCGGCTTTTTGATTAATTGTTTTCTCTTTTTGCACAGTTGAGATTCCAAGCATTTGCCACCTTTTCAACAGGACATGATTGATTCTCCTATTCTTAGCAGGAGACCCTTGTCTCTTATTTCTGAGAATAACATCAATTCCTTCATTTTTTCAATGTTAGCCACTAATTTGTATCAGTTTTCAATTTCCCTTTTTATCTCGTAGTAAGAGATGACACAAGAAAAGCTTTTCTCCAGTGTTCATCAACACAGCTCTGTATACCGCCATGAGGATTTTGTCCCGCAACTTATGTTGTCCTCTCTTCTGTCTTTTAACTGCCCTTCTATCCCACAAGCACATTGACCAATGTAAAACCAAGGCTAGTGAGTCAGGAGTAGGCAAGCGACAGCTCATGGGTCAGTCCTGGTCACCCCGTTGTTGTCCATGAAGTGTTACTGGGAGGGAGTCACACTCATTTGTTCACAGATTTCCCCTGGGCCTGTGAGCACCTGCAAAGGAACACTTGAGTAGTCCTGGCACAGACAGTGCACCCCACATCCTAAAGCATCCACTCTTTCTCTTTCCAGAAATGTTTACCAGACTGGTCCTTGGATGCAAAGCTAGTCAAGTTTCGGTCCATCCTTACTCTGTACCTTTCCAATACTGAGTTTGTGGTTTTGTGTCCTTTCTTGGAAACTTCTTCCGAGGTGACCGGGACTCACCCTTCCCCGAGCTGCAGGTCTGGCTTCGCGCTGGTCTGTTTCGCCACCAGTGTGCCGGCACAGAGGGCTCAGTAACAGGAAAGCAGCACGAGGCGCTGCCGAACCCCTTACTTCCTTCATCCAACCAGTCACCCACTCCGTGCCACACACTTCTGGTGCATTTTCATTTTTTGCCCTACATTTTCTGTAACACTTCACTTAAGGCAATTGCCATTCTGACTTACTTTGATTTGACCAGCCAATAGAATCTAGAAGTCCCTTCTATAAAATATGCTATTTGTTAACATCTCCTTCACTTTTTTATGTTCATTTACAAATCAATCACTTTTTTATTTCATCAGCCTCAATTATTTGCATTATTTTCTATCTGTTTCAGGGAGCATTTAATTGAAGACACAATTTTCGCATATATTTTTTCTGAAAAATTAGTTTCTATTGATTTCACTTTAATTGGGGGGTCTTCATCTCAACTTCCACAACATTTTCTCATTCAGAGATTATCCTCTAAATAAATCTAGTGTTTAATTATGCCAATGAAATTATGAACCATTATTTCACTGTAACAAATCCATTGTTTAACACAACCTACAAAATGACACACTCTCCCAACAGAAATAGTTCTTTGTTTTTTCTTTGCCTTACATAGCATGGATGTCAGTGACTGGAGTGCTGCTGAGAAGCCCATATAGGTAGTAAACTCTGCATTTTGTATGACCACGGACATAGCCATTTCTCTCTCTTTGATAGGACAGCACTACAGACTGTAAATCAGTGATAGCCAGCCTCAACTTAGCTAAATATAGTGTCCCCGGATTGTACCTCCGTAGCTTGCCCTTCTATGAACTCATGCCACCGATATTTAAGTGTATGACATTGCACAGTAAACCTTCCTTCCTGGGTGGGATGGGAACTACTTCCAGCCTCCTTAATGAGCATGGAAGTATCATCATTCTTTCAGTGCATTCACTCAGGACTCTGTCTCGAGCTGGGCTGACATCCAGTAGCAGCTAGTCTTCAAACAGATTCTCTGGTGCGAGCTCAGTGGTGCTTTTCTACTACAAGGAAGGACCCTAGAATGATATTTTGAGTGTTTTGAGAACCCCATGAACAACTCCTAGTAATTCTTGCAAAAAGCCTAGCTTGTGCTGCCACATATTTGTTGGCATTCACGCTCCATAAATGTGCATAGTATTGTCTGCACACAAAAATATCGTGATTCATGCGACTTCCGACAAGGTATGTTCTACCAGCAGATACAGTATGGCGGTGCTGGAAGGCTTTCTATACGTGTCCTCTGGAGGGGGTCACTGTAATTGCGCAGTCCACAATTTCACACTCCCTGAAGGCTTTCTGGACCCCAGCTTTACATTCTTCAGACCAATTCTACCCATATTCACACTGATGTGTTTAAAGGAACAGATGCCATCAAGCTGTGACTTGAAGCAGGCCACCACTGTTTTCCATCACACCCAGGGAGTTGTCTCAGCTGCGCATCATCTTGATTTATGGCCCCATGGGGTCCAGAAACTCTGTTTTACTGCATCCTCTACTATAATTTATTGCTTGTAGTCTCTGAAAAAAATCCTAGAATGGTAAAAAAAGTCTGAGAATTGAAAGGCAACTGTCATCAACTATTCATATGGTGAATCATCAGGGGGTACTTTGTCATTTATTTTATCCAAACTTATAGGTTGAACATTCAAATCGGTAGGAGTCTAAATTCCCTTTTCTGCAGAAAAATAAAGTTGAGATTCCTATCAACATTGGTCATTTGTTTGGATGAGACTGGCAAACGGTAGTAAAATATTAACCCTTTCTCTGAGCTGTTTTTGTGAAAATATTGTAGTCTCTCACCCATGGTAATATAAATCACTTATCAATATAGTTTCCCTCTGCTATGATTTCACCTTACTTCCAAACACTTCCTCTGCTATCAGGTTTTGGAACTCATCTCTCCTAATGCTTCACACCCCCCATGAGCAGCACACACTTGTTTTAGGGGCTGACAGAGAATGTCGAGCCTGCATCTTCTGCTTGGTGGTGGAGCCACCTATACAGAGCCTTGGCGTGTCCACAGAAAGCTGTGTGGCTTTGCAGACACCCTGCATCTGCACAAAGGCCCCCCACACTGCAGCCCCAGACCCTCACACTTGTTTCCCCGAGGATAACTGACACTGGGAGTTTGTGCAGACCCACAAACATTCTTTAACGTAAAGATTGTATGACCTATTTCTAGCATCTCTCACGCATAGACACCAGTTGGCCAAACCCCCAAAATAGACACAGTAGATTCCCTAACCTGTTATATTTATCTAAAGATGTGAAAAAATCACCAGACACCCACTTCTGAAAGAAATATTTTGTTAAATTTTTAATGTGACACTTTTTGTCTTGAAGCCCACCGTGTCACACTGGCATATGAGCCGCCGATCTCGCTCAGGTGCCTGGGCACTGCTGACCACTGCTTTTGGGCTTCTCTGCACAGGCTGGGCCTCACCACGACTCTGCAAACAGACCTCCTTTCTGGGCTTGCTCTTACCAAGTCAGTGGTTATTTTGGTTGACAATAGTAAACGCATATTTGCCTCAATTCCATACCATTTAACATCGTGCCCACTTGGAGGAGACACAAGTCGTATCTGAAATGACATAAGACCGGCTACTTGATCACATAATCTGTGGCTCATATAGTCCCCTATGGTTCTGAGGCCCTGAGAGGGGCTTCAGACTCAACAGTAGTTGAGTTGCTTAATGATTTTTAAGCAAGTGGCTACGTATGTGCATTTTGCCCTCAGCCCCATAAACTGTAGTCATCCCTGATGACTTGGCACTCCGTCTTGGGCTACTTTATTTTCTCGATAGTTTCCATCTTATCAGATGCTGATGAATTTGAATAGGCAGCCTAGGAGTCTCTTCTTCATGTCCAGGGACTCTACCTTCCTTATTGACCAGCTAGAATAATTAAAAGGGAGTAAGTGAAAGGAAAGCTTGCTTCTTAACCATCTTCTTAATTAGAACAATGGTTTCTTATTGCCCCCTGGAATTCTGTGCTGCTTAGTGTTCACTACTAAGGAGAGTTTGGACAACTTCAAAAGATTGCATTTATCACAACCAATTAAAACTTGGTGCCTCGGCCCCTAGGCTCTGTGAGAAAGGCAAAGACATATATAACATTAATTGTAATTTTGTATTCATGTAAAAGCAGCATAAGCACATAATAATCCCTTCAATAACACATTCTAACTTGTACAGTCCTGGGCTTCTCACCCTCACTCCATCTCTTCTCCATTCTCGCCAGGTTTTACCTTACACAATTTAGAGCACCGTCCTTCAGTCTCATGACAAATACTATACATCAGCTCTCCATTCTAACTATCCTAAAATACCACCCATGCATTTTCACTCACATTAGCTCTCAGACGAGGGAGGGGTTTAGTGACCAAATATCAGCATCATCCAGTCATTTTCAGATTCTATGTCTTTAGGTAAGGGGAAAATCCAAACCGTGTTCATGAATATTCCAAGGGAACACCTTGCATCTATCGTACCTTCTTCCTGGCATGCACTGTCAATAATGGACCATCAGCTCCTATTAGAAACTCTCAAGATCTCTACCTTTTAAGAGTCTATTCACTTTTTCTTCAAAAGAAACTTTATAGAGATTAACCAGCTTTTAATTCCTCAGTTTTGGTTTCTGCACATTATTCTGAAGTTTCACACTTGTCATATGTGAATCCTCTCACCTCTCACCCCATCACCTCTGGCCTGCACCCCCGCTCTTGTATACATAAATAAATCTTTAAAAAAGTCTCATTTGAATATTGCCCAGATCCAGTATTTCCTTGTTTCTAGTTCAGTGCTTATTTGCCCAAATATATTCAGAGAATCATAAAATTATTATATTTACCTGCTGAAATAGGCACAATGGACCTGCGGAATAGGGTTTCCTCAAGTTCTACAATATGGATGAGTTTGAAATACACTTTTTTAAAAATTATGATTTTTTACTTTTTTTACACAACAATTTACCTTAGAAATCTTACTAGAGGAGTCAGTTAATTTCAATTAACAATAGCATAATCAAGAATATTAGGCTTGTTTGGGTGCTTACTGTGCACTTGGCATTAGTCTGGGTGTGGATTATCTCAGTAAAGCATCATGACAAGCCAGTGAAACAGATGCGGTCGTTACCTCCACTTGACAGCAGAGGAAAAGCAGGAGATTTCCTGAGATGCACAGAAAATTCGAATAAATGGTTCATATCCAGATAGCTCTGCTCTCAGAGATCCTGTATTAACCATTATGCTGAAGTGCCAGCATGGGGTCTGCATAATGAATCCACAGATCTTATTTAGCTCGTCCTGGACTGCGGCTACTTAGAGTTTTCCCGAACTACGGTCAGTAGACGTTCTTCAACAATTACCTACGACAAATTCCCCGAAGTGCAAAGACTGAGCCGGACAGTTACCATTTTGAGAATGCAGCGGGCGGAGAACGATTCTATAAAGCAATCCCCAGGTACAGGCGCGCCTGCGGGGCCTGAGGCTGCCCATCTCCAATGACCGGAAGCTGGTTAACCCACTCACTTTGCCTGTCTCATGGGAGAAAGCAGTGGCACTGAGTTGTTTTAAACCACACCTAATTATTATTAACATTAGGGCTATTTCATTTGTTTATCATCATTTATATTTCTTTTAATCCGGAGACACCGTTCAAAATATTTTGCCTGGTTTTAACTGAGTTTATCAGAGCATGGATTTAGATGTCATCTCTTCCAAAGCAAATTACCTAGTTCCTTCAAGTAGAAACTCCTCCTTTCTCCCTTCATTTTTACAGTATTTTATTTACATTTTTCATATGACATTACTTTTTTGATGTATAATAGATAGTTCTGTTTTAACTGACCACTCTTATCATCTTCTTTAGGGAATAATTTGTGTGACTCATATTCCCCACATTTCTTGACAAAACTGTCCAACAAAGAGTTAATCAAAATTAACAAAATATAAAATAATGAAAAATTTAGTTAATTTAGGTTTTTGATTTTTCAATTATTATGTATGCCACCTACTCAGAGATCTCATTTTTAACAGCTTATTTTGAAACAATTAAAAGCAAATTGAAAAATGGAATTTAATCCTTCTAATGTTCGTTCAGATTAGGAAAGTGATTTATCCTAAGTAATGGCATTTAGTTTAGCCATACAGTCTTGAAGTGATTCATCATGTATCATCAAAACTTCCCTTTGTTATTTGGAAAATTCAAGAGTCCCTTTTATTACATAATAGATACTAGCTAATCAATTAAAAAATCTTGAAAATTTCAGGAAAAATCAGACAATCCCTTCTTGGAATTATAAGGATAATATGAAATGTTCCTACAATTATTGCTTAGCCTATTCCTTCTACATAATTTAATAATTATGTGAATTAAGGTAAGAGATAAGAACCAATGCAGGACTTCAAATGAAATTCAGAGTGTGAGTGAGGCTGGTTTGGAAATTTCAACCAAATAACAGAAGGACATGTCATCCACTTGGGCCATAAGCATTTCTCTGGGCGACTCTGACTAGTTTACTTTGAACTTTTTTTTTTTTTTAAAGATTTATTATTTATGCACACAAGCACTGGGGTACAGGCCAGAGGTGTGGGGGGTGAGAGGATTCACCACAGAGAGCAGGGAGCAGAACAGGCAGATCAACAGAAGTACACCGCTGAGGGGAGCAGCGGGCACAGCAGGAGAGGTCTGATGCGCCATGTGGGTCCCCCCCTGGCCGGCAGCAGGGATGGAACTCATGCTGCAGTGGCTGCGATTTGCTTCATAGTGTGTTGCTTAACCCACTGCGCCACCAGGGAGGCCCTTACTTTGAACTTTTTAATTCCATGGGTGACAGGAGGTGATGACTATTCCTTTGGAAACCCCATAACTAATGGGAGATATTCCCAGAATCAGTATCTTATTTCTCTGCGTCCATAAATATGTTGAGAAAAAAATCAAGGACATGGGTACAAAGTAAATGATTGAATCTCTCATTTTTCTGGCATGTTGTCCAAATGCGTGAACACGTCCATTGTTCAGGCTCCCCAAGGGATCACTTTATGCTCCCATGTGGGTTCTGGCCATTTCTGATAGCGGCACCAGTGTCTGGTAACTGCACAGTAATGGGACAGCTACTGCAGAACCAAGAACCGATCGTTAGTGGACTCAAAGGCGGTGCTTCCGGCCGCGCATCGTGGGGACATTCTTGAGCTCGAACGTAGTGACAGCCACAGTTAAGTAACTGCCGAAACGAGGAACTTCAGCTCTCTCTTGGAGAGTGAAAAAGGCACAACTGTATCGAGAGTTATAAAGTAAAGCGATCTTTTAAAAGTATGTTTAAGCTAGTGTGAAATAAGTAAATACATATTAGCAGGAGAAAGCTTTCCCCCAACCAGAATTGTACTTTCAAAATCTACCTGGCCAACCCACATGTTTCTTAAGGTAAACACCATGATGACAATTTCTCTGCAGAGAACAGCTATTCATGGATGTTTCTTAGGCAGATTGAAAAGTGAGCTCTTGCTTGGCAATATTTCTCCTTATGGAAAATAGCGCAGGCTGCCTGCTTTCTCCGGAGTTTCCCTCGGTTGCGAACAGACACACCATTGGTCAAGGTTCAGGTGGACAGAGAGGTGTTCGTGACTCCCTAGGATGGGATTCAAAGTCCCACCTGTGAGTAAGCAGCTCTGAGGGCAAGATCTTGAATCTGTGTCACCATGGGGAGTGGAGAGCGCATCCACCTAAGGGCAGTGCCCGTTATTCTCTTTGACTCTTGTCACGTGGGATGGCTTTCTTTCCAGCTTTTATTTTTCTTGGATAAGCCAGAAATGGAAATTTTCTATCTGATTTTTTTAAATTATAAAATGGTATCTTCATATTTTTTTAAATTGTTCAACTGTAAGATTCTATTCAGCTATGGACTTCCAGCTTATGAACTTTCCTTAAATTAAAAAAAGATAGTAGACATTGAATTTGAGATAGCGCTGGGACATAATTATCATTTTGAAGGTGATAATCATAACCATGATCTCTGAAAACATGAAATGGCTCATCTGTAAAATGATTTGTTATGTCACCATAGATTATTTTTCTTCAAATTATTTCCAGAAGTTAAAAGTAAGCATTTCTAAATACATCTCCATTTAAAATTAGTTAATTTTACAACATTTACCTAATTACAGAACTTACTTTAGTGGGTGGTCAGCACTTAATCAAATGACTATTGCATGTCTATCATATCCAATCATGCTTTGTGTATTCATCATTCCTTTTTCTTCTCCATGTGAGAAAAACTTTTCACATGTTAACTGAAAATATTAGACTTCCAAAATAATTGGAAGTAGAGCTGAATAATCTTAAATTTAAGTGTGTGCAATATCTGTTGTTCTATCAAAGGCTTAAAAAATCCCCCAAATTCCATGCTACCTAAAAAGAAAATAAGGGTCAGGTTATGAAGCAGAACCTCTGGAACCATTTATGAATGATGAAGAGAGGAAGAGGAATGGGAACCTGAATAATTCAAGTATGATAGAGTCACAGAATGTGTTCACTCTAATTTCCAGAAACAATCATGGCATGTCAGAAGAGAGAGTATTATCAGCACAAGGTATTTTTCTTGGCTTAAAAGTTCTTTTATTCTAGCCACATTCATTTTCATATTTCAACTCTCATTTTTATGTTGACAACTTTATAATAACTATATTTACTTTTATTTTTGTCTCTGTGTGAATTTTGCTTGAAAATGGAAATTCCCTTTCAAAATGTCAAAAGCAAAAGTTATTAAAGTTGCATTGAGAAGAGTCCACAGCTCTGTCTTTCCACATCAGCCAGTGTCGTCACCCTCAGTCCCATCTCTGAGACACTTTGAGTCAATTGGTAAATCATTTATGTCTTTGTTTCATGTATTTCTTTGCCAGGGATTTTTTTTTAAATCTCTCCTACACATTATTTTTTCATAAAATTGTCCTATTTCCCAGCACTTTCTGTCATCTCAAATATCAAAATAGCAATTATTTTGGTCTCCTTCCTCCAAACATTCTTGTTCCACTTAATCTAACATAATTCTCACAGTGATATAATAAATTACAATTCTGTTCACAAACCTTCAAACACTTTCCACTGAATTTTAGCAGAATTAGAATAGATGATCACTTCAGTCATGTGTTAATGCTGAACACAAAACCCAAGCCATCCACTCTTCCACTTGTTATGATCAATATATCATTGAAGTGTTCAACTTTTAATTAGAAATTTTTTCAAACATGTCAAAAATGAGGAAAAGAACCTTTTGAAATGTTATATGACCAAAGACAGATCACTGTAACAATTTAACATAAGAATGAATGATTGTTGGGTTATCTAAAACAGAATGGTACACCATGGGACCATAAATTGTGAGGTTACCTTTTCTGTTAGAGAAAAGTAATTTTATCTCTAAAGGAAGAAAGCTTTAGTATTAGCAAGTCTCTTTACTCTGCCTGAAATCTTTAATTACTAGTGAGAGACACACAAGGTGAGTTACCTTAGAAAATCCTGTGAGCCCGCTGGGTATAGAAAGATATGTTGCCCAACTCTTTCCTTTCTTCATTTCCAAGATCAAGGTCATTTTGTTGACACCTTCACCCCTTTGTAAGATATTTAAATTTTAAAGTCCAGTCTCCTCTGTTTCCTTTCCTTGACCCTATGCTCAGAGAATTAAAATCTTATTTCTCTTTGGGTATTGTGGTGTCTATTTTATTTTATTTTGTTGAACTGAACTATGATATTAAACAATGCTAATTATGTTTTATATAGAAATATTGGGGTATTTATATGAAAAGGGATTCAAGTTTTCATTCTTACTCAGCTTGAACTGGAGAGCCCACATTTGGGTCCTTCTTAAGCATTGTGATTGCATGGAAAATTTTATTCTATACTCAGTAAATTACCTTTCCAGTCTCTGAACTGAAATAATGGTTAGTTTCTGTCTCTCTGGTGATTATTTACAAAATATTGCCCTTTTGAGATATCTTTGTTTGGAATATTCATATCAATATCTGCTTATCTCAATGTCTAGATTGACTGATTCAATTACAAAAGACAAGTATTTATTTGTCAATCCATAATCTACTCAAAGCCTATATAGTGTTGGTTGGGCTTATGTGGAGTCATTGTCTTGATGTATCTGTGTGCCTGTCTTATCCATCCATCTGTCTGTCTGTCATTGATATAAATATAGATATGTAGGCACCTAGTTACATAAGAGATAGATAAATATATTTATATCTTCTGAGGTAGGACCAAAGCCATATCTTGAATGAATTCAATCTATTTCTAAAAGCTCCAAAACTGTCTAGTTGATAGAGCACCATTTGTACATAATTTTACTGTTTCCACTAATTATCATTTAGCAGTGATTTGGCTTTAACTCATTTTTTTTCTGTTGTTACCCCTTCTGCTGTCCCATGGCATATGGCAAGTGTGTGTAGATCAGTTTGTGTAACTGGAATATGCAGAAACTTCATGGTATTTGTATTTACCTTCCAGGGGCTGGTAAATGCGTGGTGACAATGAGAAAGTATTATTCGGTATCTTTGCATCCTAAGCAGGTTATATTGGATTTGAATAAATAAAGGATTGGCAAATATTTGCTTGGGGAATTGAAGCAATCTCTAAGGCTGAATATTGCTGTTTGCAGCTATCTTTAAACATCCTCATCCATAGGTAGATCAGATAATCTCCTCAATGTGATTCTTCCTATATAAAACATCGTCTCAATATCATTTCTTTTCAAAATTATCATGTATGTTTTCCTTCAGTTATACATCTCCAGAATTACAGATTGTAATACATGGAAAAACATCTACACTTACAGGCACATTTCTCGATAGACATCTCATAAAGTTGCATGTCAAAGGCAGATTGAATAAAGTGATTTGTGACAGAAGTGTGAACTCATCAGTTTCAGATAGATGCCCTAGTAATAAGGTCTGGTTTCATTCCTATTGGATTACTCAGTCGAATTTGATGCTTTAGGGGTCGGGTTTCCTGACATGGTTCTCCAGTTCTTTATATAACAGGAATAGCCCTTCTCTAAGAGATACTTTATTTTCCTTTAGGGAAATAAGTTCAGAACTTCTTAATGTAAACTGATTCTGGAACTCTAAAACAATGCTCATTGTATTTTAGCTAGATAACTGTTAACTTGCCAATCACTAAGGAAGCAGAATCAATGAACCAGTTATCAGTCATTGTGCTGGTACCTGCCCGCGCTCACCACTGAACAAGTGTCACGGTGTCCGGATGGATGATGCTCACTCACAGATATTTGATGTGTTGAACACCAGGTGCATCTCCTCTGATTCTGCATTTCTGACATACACAGACCTAGCTGTTTTCCAGTGATGGGGCTCAGGAGAAATAACACCTACAAAACACTAGTACAGTTTTAGCTCATCACCATAATATATATATATTTATTTTTCCAAATCACAAATTATGGATTTTGAATTTTTGCAGAAAGTACATTTCAGAATTATTAATCTGTGTATTGCACAAAAACAAAGCAAAGTAAAAAACTAATTTTGATATGAAAATTCCTGTAACTGAATGGTCCAGTGCTTGTTTTCATTGACATCAAGTATTAGCTAAATCAAATGATCTCTAAACCATCTGTAAAATTATATTTACCATTTACAGTTTTGCTCACAAACATCATCAGTCATCATTGTTAATATATAGATGGATGATTTACCAAGATGGTGATGTATTTAGGGAAAAAACAAAGTGATTTTATATCCTGAAATGAAGACCTTAAGAGGTATTTTTTCACATGTCCTGTTGAAAGGTATCCTTGGGCCATAAGTGGACGTCTGAGTAATAACTTGTTTACTTTTATATGATCTGTCAGGTTGTCATTTTGAAAGGCAGCCTCGGCATCAGCAGTCTTCCTGTTACTTCTCAATGTATCTTGTATCTGTGCAGAATGCTTTGACAGAAGATCACGAGATATCAAATGACTACCCCTAGGTCTCCCATGAATCTAGGCCATCCAGCGGTGATACATGAAAATACAGTTTCTAGAGAAAGTTATAAAAATTTCCAAATGCATGCATTAAATCACTCTACCAAGATAACGGTGGCTAGAAAATGGATGACCTTGTTTGGGAACAGATGGTGATGAAAACTCCAAACGGACTGTAATCATTTATGGAGGGGCCATGATTAAAAACATTCAGGACAAATAGTTTTAAATTTTCAAGAATTTTCAAAGCCATGGATGATGACAACCTGAAAGAGTGGTGGAGGTTGCTGGCTGGCTCAGGGGTGGCTGAGGTGTGGTAACACACACTTGAAGACGTCCTCATATTTCACTATAACATACAGCATTGTAAACCAATGATACCTTAATACAAACATTAAAATATAAAATAAAAATGTCATTTAGAACATCTTGCTACGTTGATTCCCCATTTCACCTGTTACTATGCTATGCAAACGACCGGGTAGAGAAACAAGACTTCTCCAACTTTCGCAGTTCTTCCACCAAAGACCTAGACTCACAGGAGTCTTCACCCACCAGGGGAATTACATCTGTAGCCACATGCCCTGTTAATTGCTCTGTTCTGAAAACAACAGTGACACTTCTTTGGCTTCCCAAGAGGGTCTAGTTGATACACGCCATAGATTACTCATTAAGGAGTTCTTGTTCCTGTGGCAAATCACAGGATATAGGGAAACTTGAGTTTTATTTATTTGGGTGCTCTGGGTTAAAAAAGAAAGAAACAGTGGTGCTTGCAGATCTCTATAGAACATAAAAACCTCACAGTGACACCTGTGGAATCTCTGGCAGTGCTCCAGGGAGAGGGGAGGGGCAGCAGGACCTACGGAGGAGACTGTGGGTGCTTTGGCGGTGGGGCCTGAGATGACTCCCCTGGAGAGTAGCAGGAGGTGGCTGGTTATATTTTCCTCTTTGGCTCCAACAGTATTCAAACATCAATGCTGTGTGACTGTTGGAATCGATGCTGAGATTATTTTACTTCTAGATTCAACTCCCTTGGCAACTACTTGGTTTGCTCTCTCTTATCCTGACCCCATCTTTAGAATTTTTGCAATAGTTTAATGTTATTTCAAGGAGTTTTTCTATTTTTTAAATTCTTTCCATTTATACTGTTTGAGATATTTGCATTAAAATATTTCAAGTAATTTGTATAACATCTATTTTAATATTTCATTGAAAGCTTATTAATATATGTTTGTAAAGTCCTGGCATTTGATTGCATGAATAGAAATTAATAAGACAAGGAGTCATATGGGATTCAATCAGTGCTTCTCAAGACATTCTCTTTACAAAAATTTTGGGTTACGTGGTCCAAGAACAGTCACACAATTTCTCGGTGAGCAGAGGGCAGGAAAAAGGGACAGAACTTTGCATTAGCTACCACATGCCTCTATTATTCATGGCTTAGTGAGACTTTTAGTAAATATTTAAGAGGGTTGGGTCATGGGGGTGGAGGACACTATTTTCTTCTGGAATCCTCATTTTTAATGCATGTAATGAAATCAATAGGAAAATTATTGAGAAAAACCAGGCACTTTTGAGATGATTGAAGAGTAAGACTTCCATATGCATAGCAGTAACAAATTATTTTTGTCATTAACTTTTCAAAGAACATAGTAATCTCGGTAAATGAGTAAGTCAATTCCTAGATGAATTATATAATTATTTGCAGTACTTTCAAAGATATTGATCTCACTCCTATATAAGTAATTCATGGGCCACAATATTAAACAATAGATAAAATATCAAGTAAATATGCTTTGGGGCATCTCTCCTGGTGTAATTAAAAACTAACTTATTATATTTTCTTTTTTCACTTCAACAACTTCAACTCCCACTCACCATAACTGTGCATAACAAATCTATTGGCAAAGTACTTGCAAAAATTAGACAGGGAAAGATTTTTACTTTAAGTTTGTAAAACATCTCTTTCTCTTTTGAAATGATCAATATTTTATTTTACTAATCCAGACTTCTTTAATTGCTTCAAATTTGAACTGAAATACTTGGGGGAAGTAAAAATTTGGAATTGTCTAAAAAATATGAGTAGCTGTTCTCAGCCAGGATGCTGCTCCTACTAGAGAATGTTGAAGCACAGCAGCAAACCATAAAGGGCTCGAGCATCACTGTTGTAGAGAGGCGAGCCCTGGGGAGACAGGAGAGGTCTGCTGCGTCCGGTATGTCAGCTCCCTGGCCGGGGCTCGAACCTGTGCTGCAGTGGCTGGTGATAGCTTGACAGCACTGAGACTTAACCCCTTGTGCCACCAGGGAGGCCCTAGATCTATTTCATTGAATCACCCTTCAAATGTACATCCTTCATAGGTTTATCAGTTACTGGAAATGGGACAAAAGGGATTTATCTGCTACTTGAGCAGGGACCAAATTCTATTTTTTGTGTCTTCAAATAGTGTTGAGCCCATGACATTGCTTTGGATGCACAAATGACTCATTTTGAAGCATGTCAGGAAGAAATTACACTCTGTTGTGAGCTCGTGTTCCCTCAATAAAATATGACGCAATCTTCAAGGAACGGTGGAAACGTTTTTGGACGTGGTCCGTTCGCGTGACCTTCTCGGTCACTTGCAGGGCTGCGGCTCTGGACCGGGCCTGCGCCGAGCGTCGCGCGGGCGGGACACAGGACCCTCGTGCTGTGCTTCAGAGTGAAAAGGTTTTAAAAGCGATCTTAGTAAATATCAAACGTGATACCATGTCCAGATTGCATGAAGTAATTTGTGACTTCCGCTACACCTCGTTCCATCTGAGAGGAGGAGAAGGTAAGATGCTCGGTCGATAGTGAAGAGTCATGGTTTGGAGCTGCGGGGATTTTTCTGCCAGTCAGTAACAATTCTGCCATATTACAATTAGCCAAATGATAAGAGCTCCCAATCAATTGTTTAATAGCTAGATTATTACTGGATATCCATTATCGTACAGATCTTATTTTTAGATATTGACTTTTCAAACTTCTAAGAACATAAATATATTTTAATTGAACCATGTGGTTAGTGTTTGTTTTTAAAAATCTTGAAGGTTTTTTTTTTAATATTAGTTGTATACTAACAAGATTGATGGTAATGATGTCGTTTTCTTTTTTTTTTTTTTTCCTTTGGTTGGTTGGTGATGTGTTTTTCTGCTGAGAGAGAAGGTTGTTTGTAAACTTAAATTATATTAGTTTTTAGAAGCAATGAAAATTGTGGGATTTCCTTAATGGCTTTCTTACCCTTCAGTTCTGAAATATTTATCAATCTTAAATATATCACACTTTATCTTGAAGAATTGCTATTAATAGTGTCTAAGGAAAACTACTTATCATCTGGTTATAGATAGCACTTCAGCATCGGACGCATAAAAATGTAAACATCGACGTACGTAATACAGCACGCTAATGCCTTCCAAATTTTACTCAGTTAAATTTCTTCCATCGATTTCCTGCTGTGTGCCCAGGACCGCGCGGCGGTCAGTTATGGCAGCCCTGTGGACTGCGGGGGCGATGTGTGCGGACGCCGGGCACGGCCCGCGGAATGAGTGCGTGATACGGGCGCTTCACGACGTCAGTGTGTGTGATCTAAGGAATAAAGTCACTATGGAATCATCTATAGAACAGTTGAGCTATGTCTACTAGAGCAACACAAAGCAAATAGAAAAATTGGAAAACAACAAAATACTTTGCAGAAAGCATTAGAACTTAATAATAAAGGCGCATATGTCAGCATGGCCTTTGGGCGCTATGTTTGTGTGTCTGTGTAAAACATTATCGCCAATCTAACTTTTTTTGTGGTGACAACTGAATTATCTGTCACTTCTTTAAAAGGTATTTTGAGATTTCTAAGAATGCATCGGTAATTTCCGTTCTGTATTTTGATGAGGAAGAGAAAACCAGAGTCATAATACGTGAAATCTCAGTCGGTTTACTAGAGAGATAGTTAGGCGTTGCGTCGCAAACGAACATAGTAGACCCCAGCGGTCAATGGCAGAACGATATTACAACGTTGTCTGCATTTAGCATCGATCATAAACTGATAGCTTAGACGACTTGGTTTTTCTTTTAGCTTGTTGAGGGGACTCCAAACCAGCCCATTCCAAACCAGAACGCGATTACCTTAGGGAGCTCAGCAGATTCGATCCCGCCGTGAAGGATGAGTTTACTGATGGCGATGGCTCTCTTCATCCTTAAATAATAATTACTAGGAAGGAAACATGTTTTTTGAAATAGCAGTGTATTTGTAGAGTTTGTTCATATTATGTGCAAAATTAAAAGACAGCTTTTAAAATGATGTAAAATCACAGACCCGAGGTACCTTCCCGGGAAAATCAGAGAGACCAAGATACCTTCTAGGGAAAATCACAGACACAGACATGCTCCATGGGAAAATCACAGACAGGTGCTCCGTGGGAAACTGCTTCAGGAAATGCCAGGAGCCTGTGTTCAGGGAGGTGCCCCAGGGAGAAGCCCGCTGTGCAGAGGTGCTGACAGCCCCTCCCCCTCCCCCCCCCCAGGCGCCACTGCTTCCAAGAACCCACAGGTTAGCCATTTTTAGAAGGAAAAAAGCACATCATGCAAGTTTTGTNCCCCTCCCCCCCCCCCCCCCCAGGCGCCACTGCTTCCAAGAACCCACAGGTTAGCCATTTTTAGAAGGAAAAAAGCACATCATGCAAGTTTTGTTGAATCAAGTGGGTTTATTTTAAGAAAACACCTTAAAACTCTTTAAAGGGAGCTTTCTCTGAAATCTAAGATAAAGTTAAGCAGACACTGTTGGAAGACCACTCGGTGTAGCTGATGATAAGAAAATCATTACTAATTTACTCCAGTACTAAAAAGGAGGCTGAAAATGAAAACTACAAAAATAGTCCTGGAAATGGCTAGGTAGCAGCTCACAGAACCGAGGATTAATTGCCACTAACCATGGCAGGGATGAAATGAGTTGATTAAATATTAAAGAAGATTGTAGGGAAAGTTTCCCTGGTGATTTCTGGAACAAAAACCTGGTTAGCCCCTGAGCCTGCTGGAAGTTGCTTTCTTCTTGTAATGTTTGCAGGAACGCATGCCAACTTCAAAAAAGTCGCTAAAGCCATACAGAGAGCTGCAGGTAACTCGCCCAGAGATGCCTCGTTAGTTCACATCTGCCTTGGTTTGTTTTCACAGGAAAACATCACTGCTAAGATGTGTGGCTCCTCCACCTCTTCATGATTTTAACCCAGAGGCTCCACAGCCCTCCCTAGACCTTTGCAAAACCCCAAATATCTGGAAGGTGACAAAGGCTTAAGGCTTCCTCTGGGAGTTTTCCCCATTTCTTTGGTGTTTTTCCATGATGAGTTTCATTCAGGACCTGAATTTTGGCAATAAAACCATCAACACACGAGGTGCAGCTCTTGCTGTGCCCTCCACAGTCTCTACTGCCACCTCTTTTCCTAAGTTCGTGTTTACTCAGGCTGTGGATTCTATATTTTCCAATTTTCACTTCATGTTCTGTTTCTTCGACAGTACTCGTATTCCTGTTTTTACGCTATAATAGCCACCTACTGTCATTTAGCAAATAATTCATGAAGACTTTCAAAAGTCAAAGTTGCAGGTTTTCTTAGTTCAGTTTTATCACCTGCAGTGAGCCAGAAATTCTCATCAGTGGAATTAGATATTAAAACGTGTTTAAGGGATCGTAGAGAATACCTGATATGCATCAGATGTTTATGCACACACGTGTATCTTCCTCCGGGTTCTGAAACATTCTGTCCTCACACACCCTCACAAGTGCACAGTGTCCTTGGTAGCAGGGAACTTTTGCCTTCATTTTAATCTCTGCTCACCTTGTCAGCACATTTTAACAGCGTAAACGTCCCTTCCATGTTCATTAACGCATCAGTGCTGACTGCGGGAGGGTTCCATTCGCTAGAGCACAGAGGTTTGCTCTGCTGTAAGGTTCAGGCTTCTTTCTTAGGTGACAAAATATTAACAATTTTGCAATATTTGAAAAATAATCCATCTTCAGAAATTGCTTAAAAATCAATATTTATCCTTATAAAACTATGGATTTTAGAAACTTGATAGGAGAACCACATACATTTGAAGCAAGCAGTGAAATTCTTAGTTTTCAAAATCGCCTCAATTTTATTTATCTCATTTTCTACAAATTAAATTTTTAGCTTGTAGTTTATTTTTAAGTAAAGCTCTTAGGACCTTTAACTACAAAAGGTGTGTATGCATGAAGATGTTTAAATTAACTTAATCTATGGAAATGTTATTAACAAGTTCAAGTTAAATCACATAAAGGGTGATAATGCATTTTATTTTCCTTCTCACATTTCCTGATGAGTCTTAGAAGTTTATACAATTACTTTAATTAGGGTTGTAAACTTCTACCTGGGCAGGTGAAAGGCTAATTTCCTAATTTATATGCAAAACTGAGCAATTTTCTCTAGGCCCTTTACCACTTCATCTTTTCATTCAATCTTCTCTATTTTAATCAATTAATACTTATTTTGTTTTGTCCCATTTAAATGAATGACAAAAATTATCCTCAGTGAAAACACTATGCAGATGATTCAAGTAGAGGGTATTTTCTCTCACATATTTTTGGGGTAAAAGCACTTTTAATATTTTATCTTTCTTTATTTTTACATGAGGCCTATTATTCATATGAAAATAAGTCAGCAATGATTAGCGTAAGTCCACGTTATTTTAAACTTTGCAACCTCATAAAATAACAAAAATAACAAGATGTAACTACTTCCTAAACAGCCATGGTTGATAAACTGAAAGCAAGTGCTTGTTCTCCTTGTTCTCTTTCATGACAAGAGCAAAAATGAGTGATATGAAAGCAAAACAGTCTATTTCACCAGCTTAACAGGTACTGGACATGAGGTCAGAAATTCTCTATTTTTATTTATTCGAAACCCAATATATAAATGCACAACAAGTTTTTGAATAGATGTACAAAACATACTTGCCCTTGGATCTGAAATCAAAGTAGACACCAGTCATCTGTCATCACAGTCCTTCCCAGGCACTCATCCTTATTTGTGGACAATTTCAGAACAAATAGTGCCCTTTAAGTTAAATTTACAAATACATCATCTAATTTAAAATGTTAATTGCTTCATTCATCTACCTAGGAAATTGAACATGTTTATCACTTGTACCAGACTTGTATTTTTTCTCAAATGATTAAACATTCTAGTGTCCTTTCTATAGTTTGCAAAAAAAATAACACACACACACACTCAAGTCACAAGAATCACATCCTGTGTTCAGTACGGAATTTGCTTTAGTATTTTGAGCAGAATTGAGAAGGTGCTGTTATTTTTTAACTAAAGCTAATTCAAACCAAGACTAACTGAAACTCTAAATGATGGCATTAGAATAAAAAAAAATCTCCATTCCTTTATTTTTTGGGGGGAGGGGAGGAACTTGTGTGCAGTGCCAAAAGCTGAATAACAGTTATGTCGTGCACAAAGAGCTCGTGCGCCAGCAGGAAGGGGAGGCACGTGGGACCTGGTGGGCGCCATCTTTCTGGGCGTCGAGGGCGTTTATGCACGTCCCTCCGAGCGCCTCCTTGGGCCCGCCGTGACCACGAAGCCCGGGGCCAGCTCCCGCCATCTGTTTGTCAGAAATGATTAGTGAGGAAGAAGCAGGAACGTACCCCCGCTGACAGGAGGGCAGGTGGGGGAGTCTGGACTGTTTAGCAGGAGACTGGCCATCTGATTCCTCGGAATTTTGCCGACCGCCTTCACTTTTACATATTTTAGAGACGAATTACACTGAACTTGACAGGCTTTAGCTAATGGTAGAAATTGTATACCCACTCACAAACTCACATTTGTAATCATCTTTACCATAAGCAATAACATTAACTTGTTTTATCCAGAAAGGAAATAAAAAGAGAAAGGAATAATTAATCATGGCTTACCTTTAATCACACTTTTAGAAACTTATGTTAAGTGCCTTTGAATTTATAATTGTATATAAAAAATTAATGAGAGAATTTATTACAACTCTATTTTGGCATATATTATGAATATATTACAACATAAAAGTTAAAGAAAACGAAACCTTGTTAAACATTTTCATAAAAGCCTCTCATTCTTATTATGAAATCAATATTAAGGTCGGAGTAGCATTTTGATATATAGTCAAAAGATAATGAGAACTTATAGTTGTCGTTTTGAATATCCTCTTAATGGGAGAGCCAAGATAATACAGGTTTGTAACACTGAAAAATCTAACAAGTAAAGGTAAGCCAGGAGAGTGAACAGAGGTGGCATAGTTTCTGGAGGTTCTCAACCGACCCCACATCCACGCGTCATATGTCACGGAATAGCCAGGCCCAGAGCTCCTGCATGGGATTTCAGTAACAAACGCTGAGACTAACGCATTCATTTATAGCCGGGAATTAACGTGACTCCCGGAGAAATTTAAGTTTCATGTTTCCGTATGTTAACAATTTCAAGTTCAAACGCTAACTTCTTGTCGCCACTTTGTTGAGAAGGCCGCGCTGGTCCTGACGGTCGTTAATGGATCCCTGTTTTTCAGTGCGATCTTTGCCTCTTTTCAGGGTAGGCTGGAAATCCTAGCCAGTCTTATCGCTAATATGTTTTTAAGGTGAATAAAGCATACAATACACGCTCTCGTGTTGCTTGAGCAGGAAGGGCCATAGAAACGGCAGATTCCGACTTCCATGTGGGCGCAGGCACTGGTACGGTGAGAGAGGGGGCTCCTCGGACTGGCGCAGACGGGTCTCCTGGAGAACCCACTTGCGTTTTAGCGGGGACCCCCCCCCCCACACACACACAGTGTCCTTAAAAAGGACGCGCAGTAACGCCCGAGAGGACCGTTGACCACAGCCCGAAGATAGCCGTTTTGCAAATCTACACAAATGTGACCTTGTTACCAGCACAATATTTTTAGAGAAAGGTCGTGTACAGCGACCTCTGTCTGGTTGCAACCTGGGGTCTTGATATTACCTTCTTGGGGGAGCATTTTCTACTCTACCCTAAGATTATGTCATCGAGAGGATGTCACGAGGGTGAATTGACAGTGAAGCCAAACATCAGAAAACACGCCTCGGAGCACAGCACGCAGCCAGTTGGGCAGCGCACTCGTCACAGAAAGGTGGACAGCGCCTGAGCGTCAGGGCCAGCGAGCGTCCTCTGTCTCGCGCGCCATCGCCGGCCAATCTCCGCCATCAGCAAGGCAAGAAAACCCTGAATCAGATAAACAAGCAGAGGATTAAAATCAGGGCTCAACTTTTAATTCCAACTGAGTAATTGACTCATTCAAAATTTATCACCAAATGAATGAAAAAATATGTATAGGAACTGTGGAAATAGAGTATATTAAAAAAGTACAATAGGAATATCTTGAAAACCTATGTGGTAATGGGCCTGCCTCATGGTGCAAGGGGTTAAGCACCACACTGTGAAGCATCTGCAGCCACCTGTTCGATCCCCAGCCAGGGAGGGGACCCACAGGGCACAGCAGACCTCTCCTGCCTCCCCGCTGCTCTCCTTGGCAGTGGATTTCAGTCTATACACCTGTTCTGCTCCCCGCTCTGTCTCTGGTGAATCCTCTCACCACCCTCACCCCCCAACCCAGCCCCACACCTCTGGCCTGAACCCCAGGTCTTGTACGCATAAATAAATATTTTTTTAAAAATAAAGAAAAAGAAACCAACAAGGCCAGAACAATGTATGAATTCCCAACAATTAGAAAAATTCAAGTAATCCTGCTGTCTAGAACCAAATGTAAGCTTCTAGCTATTGCCATAGATATAATATTTAGATAATTCATCCAATAATTTTAAAAATTTTCTTTTTAATATACTGTGGGTATTACATTTGTCATTTACCCAACAGAGAATTCTTAAATAAATGTACAATGTAATGATTTTTTAAAACAATTATTTTGTGGAATTATTTCCAAACATGAATTTCAACTAGTTTTATCTCTGTTAGTTCTATCATCTTTGTTTTTAAAGATTTATCTTTATTTATAGATGCATAGAAGAACTGGGGTGTAGGTCAGAGGTATAGGGGAATCATCATTTGCTTGTCATGCAAAATACTGCCTCTTTTCTTTTCATATTAAATTTGGCAAAATAAATGAAAATCAAAGTCTGGGTAAAATAACAGACTTTTGGACAACTTGTTGGAACTCTTTATCATATATACACATAAATATTTCAAATTCTATAACAGAATATAAAATGGTTAGATATAAGTAAAGGTAATATAGACAATATTTACACGTTTTCTTTCTTTCAATATGCTCTGCAGATACAGCCATTCCAACTTACTATTTCACAAACTAAGATGATTCACAGTAGGGAAGCCTTACTTCACGTTGTTTTCATCAAAGGGAGCATAGTCTATATTTCTTGTCTGAATATTACCATTATATTACTAATTTACACATTGGGAAAAGGGTCAGGAGTACTTCAAATTTTTGATGACTTGATATTAACCTGAAAGGGGAATGTTAATAACTGACAAAATATATCCACAGTAGTTCAACATCAAGATAGTTAAGATAGTTTGAATTTATGTATTTAAAAAAATATATCTCATAATGTTGAATTATTTTATGTATTAAGTCTTTGGGGTTAATTTTCTTTATTTGAGATAGCCAAGTATAAATTTCTTTTAACCATATAGATAAGGTAAAGTTTATAGAAAGAATACATATTAAAATAGCATTAAGATGATATTGAATATAACAAATGAACTAATAAATAATTAAACAAAATAACAGTTTAATAATTCCCTTGCATAAATCAATACAATCATTTGAAAGCCACTCAAATTTGAAGCATTATACATGTTTCAATACTCAATAATAATTATAAATTTCATTGTATATATTTTAAATGAACAGTTTATGTGATCCATTTTACATTTTCTTTGTCTACATAATATAGCATATTTTGTTTCCTCAAAGTGGTAATAGGGCATAGACTGAGCCATTTTTGAAACATCTACCTACATTTCTTATTCTAACTGATGTAGCCTGTAGAGTGGGTTTACTAATTTTGTAATTTATAAAAAAATAAAACTTTAATATATTTTTTTTATTTCTGACATTTAGAACATTGGAACTTATTGAACAGTAAAACACCTAAAATTCAATGATTCAGAGGTATGTGACTTAAATCCAGCAATCTAACGTCATAGATATATTTAAGACTATTTTTATACTTAATACAACAAACAATGTCAAAGATAAAATTTGAGGTCATTGGAAGATTGAGAAAATAATTTATCAAAATGTTACCTTTTTCTGGAGCCCTTCAGTTATAAAAATCAGGATGTAGTTATGTGACATTGGGTGAAAAATGCTACTTCATACCTAAACTGATTAACAAGCAGGCAACTTGCATATGTTGGCTCATTAACATAGTAGAATATGCAACACTGTTTAGGGAATCTTTGATAATATAGAGTTAACCTTTCAAGAGTGACAGAAAGACAATTAGGCACGCAGTACAGAAAAGAGTTATGAATAAAGAAAACAAATAGTGCAGAGAGCAAAATTAGATGGATGCAGACTTGGAATGATTCTGAAAACAAGAGATGGAGCTGCAGAAAACACAAAGGCAGATCATCCATTTCTTTGAATCGTGAGACTAATTGCTAGCATGTTTTGACAATTAAAATGAAAAATCAGATCCAGATGGAGAAATGCACTCCAGTAAAGTGGCTACCCCTATGATTTTACTCAATCGTAAAGAATACATGAGCGAAAAAAAAGATGTTTGTTGATTGGAGATATTTTTTCCTAAAGTGGGAAGGAAGAATCGTCACATCTTTCTCATTTTCTTGCTCGAATATTTGTTTCTTTTCCTCCTAGGCTTTATTTTCTTAATGCCAGTCTCAGTCTTCTCATATTATCCAGAATCCAAGAGTACTTGTCTCCTACCCAGATGTTTCTGCTGGAGTGCCCTTGTGCTTCTCCACAGATGTGTTATCGGCACTATATATAGATGAACTGGGAAAATTAGTCTGGGAAATTACTGTAATATGAGTCTATACCACTTTAAAAGAATAAATAGAAAGGGATTAACAAATGAATGAATTGAAAATCAAAGCTGAAGGATGAAATTGTAGTGTACTTGTTCAAAAATTTTGAAAATGAAGAAAAAGAATTTGGTAGCAGAACACTTAGAAAAATATTTCTGAGGTACAGTGCAAATGATTCCTTTGTGATCTAATTTATAGATATATGCAACTAAAACATTTTCCATATTTCACTTTAACCTGATTTATATATAACAGCATTAAGAAAGAGAACAGAAAATGTCACGTGATTCCCTCAGTCTACTTATTTCTCCAAGAAGAAGGGGAACTCCTAACCCAACAAGGTGCACTTCTAATGTCTTAGTCTCAAATGAACCTAGGACTCTTCTTAATATTTCTGAGGCAGCAGAGCTGGACAGAGATGCCCAGTCAAGGTAGGTGGTCCTCATCCCAGTTAAGGAAGTGGGCTTTGACACCAAACGGTCATTCACCAGAGCTCAGTATCAAAACATTTTCAATTTGTGTAACAGTCTATTGCTGGGATGATATTCTAGAATTCTTACTTTTCAAAAATTACTTTTCAAAGTGTTAAACTTGAGATCTTTATTAATTAAAAATTTACTAATTAAATTTGTAATTGACCCAAGAGTAGTGCAAAGCACCACAATTTAAGTTATTAGGGATATTTAAAGGGACATATACATTATTTCTATTTTTATCAGATGAGAGTTACTGACTTTCTTTTCCTAAAAAAGTCACATTAAAAGACAATCCACAATGTGAAAAAAATCACCTATAACATTAGTGGCAGTAACTTAGGAAAGCACACACTTAAGAATAACCTTAGATGAACTTGTACCATCAGACTCTCTGAGACGAGACACAATCCCATTATTCTTCCTTCCATCAGTTGCATAGTAAGTGTATCAGGATGCTGAATATAATATTAAATCATATGGTGACAATGTATGGAGCACAATTTCTAAAAAAAAGCAGAACAAATCAATTTTCCTTCATATCCTATCATTGGTTCATTAGTGAAAAAAATGTTTTATAATTAATATTTCATTTACCTTGGGGACAAGCACATAATGCAGTCATCAATTTGCTTGGATTCTGAATACCATTCATTTATGTACATATTTTCTCTATTCAAATTTACTATTCCTATCACTTGTCAATTTGCATATATTAAATCATCATGCATAATTTACCATATTTTGAATATTTTATTAATAAAAGTCTTTTCCTAAGATTTTTATATGATCTTAAATTTTGGACTCAACTCAAACATTTAAAAACTTAAAACTCAACAGTTGACTTTTAAAATACTTGCATGCAATAAAATTTAATTTGCAAATGTTAACTGTATACCCTTATGAATTTTGTGAAAGAGAATGAGCAGTTGTTATAAGTACTTTGGTTAATAAATGAAATTTTTAAAACCATAAATCGAATGTGCTCATTTCAAACTGCTTTGCTATTTCATTTTATTTTATTTACCTCTCCCAGTTAGATAGCTTAGCTGTTCTTTTCCCATAACTTGTGAATAGTTAGCCATATATCCCAAACATGATGATGGTTAGTCTCTGGAAAGGCTTCATTAGTCTAGACTAATGTACAATAACTGGTTTTGGTAGTTTTGTATTTTATGGAGTCTAATTCAATCATTCCATTCCTGTTTGATTTTATCCATACTTAATAAATTCCAACTCAATTTAAAATAGATTCTAGGCCCATAAATGAAAATCTGTTATGTGAAAAATATACACAATCAAAATAGGTCTTTACAACATGAGATCAAATTATAATTGAGAAAAAATGCAGGTTATCTTGGAGTAAACCTACTTTAATAGTTAACAAATAATTTGGTAATTTCATGAAAAAAAAAAAAAAAAAGATCTCTGAGCTGTAACAACAGATGTCAAATATATTGCAGTAGGAGAGAGAGAGCAGACTCAGCTCCAAATAGAGTAAATACTTACACGCAGAGATGTGCAGCCAGTGAGTGAGGAAGGAAGCCCATGCTTTGAATATTCTAAGACAAAACATTAAATGTGAAGTTGTTAGTGCTAAGCTGCCTTAGGGGTCTTGATACAACGGGACTAGACAAACCAAGTATAGGACCAAGGCAAGACAAAGTCAGAAGAGATTCAGAAGAGCCTCAGGATGGTCAAGAAGAGAATCCTGTCACTTCAAGTCATTTCCTGAGCCAGCACTGAGGCCATGAGCACCCTCACCCCTCTGTGGAGTGGGGTTCACCAGCATGAGCGCTGAAGGAGAGCAATGAGGAAAGATTGTTTCCTCTGATGAGTTTGAGAGGCACTACCTCTCTCCAGAGAATAAACTCACACTGAACTCTTCTGATGATGAGTGATTGTAAAATTGGTCTTAAGTTGCCTATTGTGTGTATAAGGTCTACGTAAAACTTGCTATGTTCATTTTTAAAAATAAAAAAAATGTAACATACAGATATTCAAAATAAACACTTTTAGTTTTTACTTTTAGAAATAGTTTCTTTGAATTATGCTACATAATTTTGTGCTCACTGTCTGAGGCTCTTAATGAGTCCTATTTGAATTTATTAATGACATTAAGTCTGAGGTACACAGACCACTGTGTAAATCAATTGATGTGACTGTCAGACGCTGAAACAAATATGGTGATTCGGATCTTCATAAAGAGTGTAACTTTCTCACTAAAAATCTTTCTCGAATTTATGTTGTATCAATTGGGATTATTTCAAATAATTATTAAACTGATTTACTTAAATATAGAAAACATCATTACCTAATGTGTATTTACCTATTTAATAATATTTCTAGAAGTTTGGAGAAACATTTACTTTTTTGATTAAATTTGATTTTCTGGGTTAGCAAAAATTGTAACTAGTGGGTAGGTCACATGAATATATCTACCATAGAGAGAAAATGTTCTGCGCTATTTAAAACAGACATTCATTGTAAGTGTCAGGACACAAAGGTAAATCATCCTGTCCTTCTCTGCTGTCGGATAATCAAACAAGCATCAGATGGATTGATGAGAGAAAACAAAACAAAACACAAGAAGTCTAATAATAGCATGTGTAGCTTACAACACGGAATAACTAAACAAGTGGCTTCAGATGTTGCCTGAAACAGTTCAGCTAAGACAAGGGAGGCTATGGAAGAAAACAAAGGTCAGTTAGGGAGTTTACCGGGGAAGGTACATGGAACAAAATATGTAGATTTAAGGTTTTCCTTCTCCTTCGGTGGGAGTAAGTTAGAGATTAAATCTGCTGAGTGCAATAGTGGACACCCTCATAGAGAAATGTCTTTTCAGAGGCAACCTCCACCCGCCTTTGAGTCCCTCCCATGCAGTCAAGCTTTTGTCAAGGAGACATTTTGGTGGCAGCTGTATGTCCCTGCACAGCCCGATAGAAATGCACGTGGCCCTCTCTGCTCTGCCTCCTGATGCCTGTCCCTTGACCTGTGCTGTAGATTTCAATCTAGAACCTGTCAGAGCTTGAATGCTGCATTCCTCTGCCTTCTACAAACTACTGTATCTCCCGAGAAGAAGCAAGTACATTCTGTTAGTTAAGAAGGTAATTTCTGTCTCACTGTAGCACAGAGCATGCCTGGTCGAGAGTAAATGACTTATAAGTATTCGTGGCATGACACTGCATAACTTCATCTGTAGTTTGCCGAATGCTGATTCATTTTGCTCTGAAGTCAGTGTGAAATAAGGGTTGAAGTAAGTTACTTCTTTACTCAGAGAAAATATTAAGAATGGAGTCTGCGCCATGCAAACTGCTCAGCTCCCAACACCACGAACTCTCTATCTTGGGGAGACGCTCACTGTGCCCCCGACACGACCAGTAGAACAAACAAAGGGAGCAAGGAGCCGACAGAGGATGCGGACCATCTGGTTTCAGCACAGAGCAGCAGCTACCCTGGTGCTTCAAGCCCAGAGAGGCATGGGGACACCCAGGGTGACCCACACAGAGTCCCGGGCGGTGCGAGGGGGGCTCAGGCCAGAGGGTACTGAGCGGCAGGGCCAGGGAGGACCGGCCTCTGCCAGAGACGCCAGAGACAGAGACAGCATCAGCGACAAGCACGAGCGCGGCAGCTGACCACCGCCTCCGCCGCGTCTTCTGTCTGGACCCGAGGCCCGGCAGCAGGGCGCGGAGTGGGGGTCCCCGCTCCCTCACAGGAATTAAAAAATGCAGGCAGCATGGAGGGAGGCTTCTGAAGGCAGACTGTATTTGATTGGCATGTTAATAGTGTCACGTCATTTTACAGATTAGAAAATTTAAATTCAAAGAGGTGAAAGGACTTGCGAAGTGCCCGCAAGGTTTGATGGACTGCCTTGGAATTGGAAATTCAAGCCAACTCCAACTCCCTCAGTCAGTGCCCTTTATGATATCTTAAGGGGAAAAGGCTTCTGTGTGTTCTGAATAGGCGTGCTGTCTTGATAGCCACATGTATGTCGGGGAGTAGATAGGTGACAGACAGACAGATGCTAGCGGGTAGGTAGGCCTAGAAAATGGATGAAAGACGACTGACAGGCAGGCAGTGGGCAGCTGGGGAGGAAACCAGGTGCGTCCATCATCCATCAGCACCGTCTCTGGCGCCCCACCACAGCTGGACCTGCCTGGGGATTGAGCCGTTCCCCGCGTGCATGTGATTGTGCACCTGTGAGCCGCGTGCGTGTGAATGTGCACCTGTGAGCCCCGTGAGTGTGAATGTGCACCTGTGAGCCGCGTGCGTGTGAATGTGCACCTGTGAGCCCCGTGCGTGTGAATGTGCACCTGTGAGACGCGTGTGTGTGAATGTGCACCTGCGAACCGCGCACAGCTATTCACTTTAAGAGCACGCAGACACACCCGCGCGCCTGCTTGTTTCCTCAGGTGACTCAGGTCACTTCCTCAGTGTGGGGGCCTCACCCACTCCCAAGCAGCATCACATGCGTGCACACATGCGCACACAGGCACGCACACACATGTGCACACAGGCACGCACACATGTGCGCACACACAGGCACGCACACACAGGCACGCACACACATGTGCACGCATGTGGTAGATGAGTGTGTGCACGGCACGCACACACAGGCACGCACACATGTGCACACACACAGGCACACGCACACAGGCACGCACATGCATGCGCACACATGTGGTAGATGAGTATGTGCACGGTGCGCTGTGTGCTCTGCACGACCACAGCCAGCCGGCGACGGCTCCTCCAGAGGGAAGAGGCCGCTTTTGCCTGCTCGGCCTCTAATCCCCGCGCCACATGCCGCCTGGCAGTCAGGCGTGGGCACTGCCCTCGCGGGCGCCGAGCAGCCCTGCCGGCCCACAGCGGGCGCCCAGCCGCGGCCTTGCTGGGCACTTGGCCCGCGGTGGCAGTCCCACAGCCTCTCCGCGCACCGGGCATGACTGCGGCCGGCAGAGACGCCAAGAGCAGGCGGACACCGGCTCTGCCCCGCGCTCAGGCAGCCTCGCGCCGCGCACCCGCGGAGACGCCGCAGACGCGCCTGCTCTCGTGGGCTCTTCTTTGGTTTTCTTCCCCGTCTGGACTCTGCGGTTACTTCCGCAAGGCTTGTTCTCCTTCAGGCTTAGCTGCAGAAGCAGCGTTTCAGTCCACATTGTAAGAAAGACTTTGCTCTCGTTTCTAAACAAGCATTTGTCACAGATGCGTGGATCGCAAAGCAGCTGCTTATCTAATGATTCACAGACAGGATCTGAGAAGATTTTAAGGTTAGGCGGGCTGCTTCCAAGACGCGTGATCACGGAGAAGTAGTCCGCAAAAGTTCAGAAAAGAGGAAATTAGCTTAAAGGTCCTTAGGTTCTCTGAAGAACAGACGGCCTTTGATGCTGGAACCACTGATTTTTTTAAACCAGATTTTGCATAATCTACCCGGCACTAGTGCGCTCCGGATAGTTCTCGTAAAAATTAAAACTCACATTGAATGAAGCGCTGTGGTGTGTGTAAAATGTTTAAGCTTTTATAATTAGCTGGATCTCCATGGCGCTGCCCTGGAAATAGAATCAGATCAAAGAACATTTATCTCAAAACGATAGTAGCTTCCCTGCTTATTTAAAATAGGTGTAGGTAGGATTAAGAGAACAAGAATGATAAAATGAAATCAACGCTGAAAAATTCTTTACTGATCAAATGACATGAAACGGGATAAAAATCTTTTATGTACTTATCTGGGATTGAAAAGACCATCACCACGTATAAAAGACCAATTTTAGGTCAAAAGCTGTCCGGCTTTTGTCTGAGCTCACAGGGGGAGCGGGATTGTCGGAGAGACTCTGCGGCGGGGCGCTGCGGGCCTCGGACCATCCCTGCCACGCCCAAGGAAGGACGCGCGCGTCTCTGCCCCGCCCGCTTCTTGCAGCCGCAGCCCCGTCCCAGGGCATCGGCCGGTCTGGGCGCCACCAGGTCCCCGCTGAGGTCCAGACTCTTCTAGACCGGGCTTCTCGGCAACCTCAGGTGAGGTCACCACCTGCGTGAAGCTGCCGCCTGTCCCCGTGAGCGCCCCAGCGCCGCCTCCTCACCCTCCAGGCCCAGCCAGAGCCCATGGGTGCGGTCACGCTGGCGCGGGCAGCACCAGACAAGACAAGGGCACGGGAAGGAGAAGCCGAGCCTTCCCGGGAAGGACTGTGGTGCCTGCCGTGTAGCTTGCTAAGCTGGGGCAAAACCAAAGCAGAAATGTCACCCAGGACTGCGTGTGGGTGAGGAGGGAGGGACGTGAGGAGGAGGCACGAGTTTGTGGGAGAACACGGAAGACTTCAAGGATGAGGTGACCTTTTCACGGAGCTCTGAAGTACTTGTGTATGTATGTATTTATTTTTTAAGATTTAGTTTTTCTATTTACGCATATAAGAACTGGGGTACAGGCCTGAGGTGCGGGGTAAGAGGATTCATCAGAGACAAGGTGGGAGCAGAACAGGCAGATCGACTGAAATCCACTGCTGAGGGGAGCAGCAGGAGACAGGAGAGGTCTGCCTGCCATGTGGGTCCCCTCCCTGGCCGGGAATCGAACTCAGGCCACAGTGGCTGCCAACAACAATGAGACTTTAAAACCTGCACCACCAGGAAGGCCCAAGATCTGAAGTATTTAAATGGGGCACACAAACCGAAATCCTAAAGATCACTCAGTCCGAAGAAGCAGCAAATGCATTTTCTATGGGGGAGAGATGGCCCATGTGAGACAGGTCTGATGCAAGTGGAGTGAGCAAGCTTGGATTTTACATTGAGTGAAATGTGCCTCCCCATCATTTGAACTGCTACTGAGCTATAATAATTATCAAAGGAAAAACTGCACTATTATCTGGATGAGAAAGCATTTAAATGAGAGTATTGTTTCATCTGAATAAAAATCCAAGATAATATATGTAGAGAGAAAGGAACAAGCTAATTCATGTATTTGAATGAGTCACGCCATAAAAATTAGGAAGTAGATGAATTCTTTTCTATTTTTACTTTTATAGTTTTAAATAAACACTACAGGCTAGACAGTAATCTACTTTTAATAAATACAAAATACATAAAACTTTGAAAATTTATGCAAACATCTAAAAGAAAGAAAAAAAACATTCATAGTTTAGTCTTATTCAGTCAGTCTGCTGTTAAATATGTATGTATGGGCTGTTATAGCTTGTCTTTATTTTCAATTAGGTGAATATAAATTTCAAATTGAAAATATAATAAACCATTATGATAACATCGGTAACAGCTGGATATGTGTTAATGTGGATCATTGATGAGATATCTTTTGTAATAAAATAGGTGTCATAAATTTTCAAAGGTAGTTTTTAAATTTGAAAGTGATTATAACAAAATTACAAGTACTGGTGTCACCTAAATACATTGAAAATTTTCACACGAGAAGTTTGTCAATATCAACATGTAGAACAAGTAATATTATTGTTACCTGTAACTCTAGAGATTTATTAAACATGATTCTCCCTTTCAGAGTATGGCAAACATACAATTTCCTAGCTTTAAAAACATATTTAATCCCACATACTCTATAAATCTATGAGTATAAATAAATTATATAAGTGAATATAAATTTTAAATAACAAGTAAATAAATATATAAATAATTCACTTATTAAATATAAATATGAATGTTAGTTCTTGTTTGCAATCATTCAAAGATGGCAATGTATTTAAAATAAGCTCACTGAAAAACAAAATAATGATTCTACACGTTATTTTGTTGAAACATGAATTCAGAACACCCTTTGTTTATTTTGAGTGCTAGATTTTCTCCAGTTTGAACAAATATTTGAATTTATTAACTCTGTATCTAGACTAAACAACTGATTAAAGACACATCATGAATCTATTTATATGAATGTGCAAATGTTATTTTGAAAAGCAGCAAAAAAGTTAATGAAGATATTTAATTAATCCAAAGAGTCCATTTATTGGATAATCCGATGTCATTAATCAATGGCTCATTATAATGTAGAGCCGCCACTTCCGAGTGGTGGAGAAGCTCATGTGCATAACATCATTCTTGCAAGACGTGTGACGATTATTTCACCTCTGCTCATCAAGATGATCGACAAGAGCAGGGAGAAAAAAAATGAACTGTAGTCAGTTTGGGTTAGCAGCAAAGAGGTTTCACAAAATCCACCTCTTCTTCCTCTAAGAGCAAAAGCACTTTTTTCATGTGTTTTTGTTCACTGCATGCAAGATTCAAGATCTAACTAGGAAACTGTGTTTTCTAATCTGCTGCTTTTGAAAAAGTCTTAACTGAAGACAGATTTTCAAAATGATAATGCGTACAGTAGACATGTATCTCTATAGGGTATTTAGAGTGAATTACAAAGCTTTTCTGTAAAGAGCTGGAAGCAGCCTCTCTAGGCTTTGACACCCTGTGGTTTCTGTGGCAACCATGTGCCTCTGTCTTACAGTGAGGAAACTGCACACTTTATGCAAAAGGACGATCATGGTCACATCCCAGTAAAACTTTATTTATGGACACGCTGGATTTGAATGCTACGCGATTCCACATGCCACGCGTTGTTGACATGGTCAGTCACATATAACTCCAGAGATCGTTATATCAAAATAATGGTCATAGGCTGAAAATGCCTGCAAGGGAGAAACAAATTACAGCGTCAGGAAAGACTGCCCTTTGCCACAGAGTTTGAGAGTGTCAATGAGGAGAGTTGAATGAAGATTCTATCAGGATGGTGGGTTTTGCAGGCTACTCACATGAGACAGAACGTATGGAATTTGGGGAAACTGTGAGCAATTGTGTGGGCTTTCATTTATGTGTGTGTGTCTGGGGCAGATGTCAGGTGTAAAACACTTAGTTCGAATGAATTACAAGGGCTTTGGACCACCCGATGTGCTTACCATTTATTCTAATGGAAGTGGCAAGGCACTAATTGGATTTAAAATAGGAACTAAAAGAATCATATTTATAATTCTGGAAGTTTCACATCAAAACCACATGTGTGGTTCTGGCATACACCAGAGAGGGAGACGCAGCGGAGGGCACAGCTTCCTCCCCGGGTGGGGCATCCCGAGGTCCAAAAGGAAACTTCAGGTGACTCCCACTGGCAGTGGCGGCACCGGCTTCCCTTAAGTGTGTGTTGGATCAGCGAGTCACTAAACAGATAACTGAATGTTGCCTCGATGAAACCAGTGCTCAGTCCCCATTGTCAAGAAATTTGTATCATGTAACAAGAGCAGTGAAAAGCTCTGAGCCTCAAAATATTTCTTAATGACTGTCAAGAGCTGAGCTACAACACACTGAGGTGGTCAATGAAAGCCACAGCTAATGAAGAACTGATAGTCAAGGCTTCGATCACTTGCTGAGATTGATGACACAAGACACTAAGCAGGGAAAAACCACTGGTGCCCCTTCCACTTCTATATCTCCTGGAACTGCTCTGGGGAAAGGTCAGGTGTGGGATGTTCTTATGGCCACGGATTTAAGAACAAAAGACTCTTCCTATTTTATGGTCCTGAAGGGCTTGATGGAGGAAGAAGAGGAAGGGGTAGGAATGGAAACGTACTGAGTACTGACCCAAAGTGAAGCAAAAGCCTTCCAGTTTTCCCCTTTCTGTCCTTCCTCCCAACTACCGAAGCCTCAGCAGAAGTCCTCAGAGGAGACCTCACATGGAGGTTCCGGGCACAGCATGGCGGCCGGGGGTGACGCCTAGACTCCGCTTCCTCCCAAGAGTGCAGTGTGTTTGTTTTTGCACCAAGTCCTGTGGGGGAAAGTAGCTTTTCCCAGGGAGGCCTCCAGTAAGTCTTCATAATTGCTTCTGATCAGATCTGAAAGATCACCCAGAAGATTCTGACCTGCAGTCAAACCCCTCAAGTACCCCTGAGGTTTTCTGCCAAATGGTAAAAGCTGATGAAGGATCAGAATACCTCCATTTTGACGAGACAACTAAGGCTGAGGTCATGAGGAGTGACATGCTGGTATGGAAACCTGGACAAGTTAGAATAGTCTAGAGAAATGTAGGCTCAGGAAAGTAGAAAAATCCCATAAATAATATCTAGAGTCCTGTGACTAGTTAAAATCTCAAATAGGAAATATTTTCTTCATTTCTTCCCCTTAAAACATTATGCATGCATTTATTTACCCTAGTTGACCTTCTAATTCCCCATCGTTTGTACTGTAGCTTAGTCTGAGTAATTTTATAACGTGCTGGTTAATTTCAGCATCAGAAGAGGACTGTCATCAAAAGTGCTGGAGGGTGACCAGTGCCTCTTCATCTGGATACATACAGGTGAAGTTAGGATCATGTGCTTGTTTGGGGGTTAAATTGTGAGAAAGGTGACTGTGTAGACACTGGGTAGTCTGGGAGGGCGGACTGCTCAGATACTTCACATTGACACTCAGACACATCTGAGTCTCTAGTAGTTTGGTCAGTACCTGCGAGATATCAGAAGCTGAAGACAGCATCCCCAGCATGCTCCTCTCTGCTCAGACACCAGCGGCCCATCCTCTGGAAGAGGGGGTGTCTTCCTGTTCGCTTTCCCAGAAAATGCAAATCATAGAGGTAAAAAAGGAACAAGCAAACACAGAAATAAGCAATGTGCTAGATGGGATAACAGTAGCAAGGGAAGGTACCATGGTGAGCAAATCAGTGACCGTGAGAGGAGAATAATGGTATTTAACTAAGCTGAACAAGAAAGAGACAACAGAATGATCCAGGAAATGGACAGAGTCGGGGCTCTGGCCCAGAAACCAAAGACCCACAACCCTGTTACAGGCCTGACAGAAGCGAGGCAAGAGCAGGAGGGGGCTGGAGAGAGGTGCTTGAAGAAACAGCGTCTGAAGAAATAATTGCCAAACTTGGCAAGTGAAACAAAGGCAAAGGTTCAAGAGCACAAAGTCCACGCGTGGGATCAACTCACACGAGACGCAGGGCCCCGGGCTTTGAAGAAGAGAGACAAAGTCTTAAAAGGTAGCAGGTAGAAAGCACGTCTCACCTGTGGGGGGAACACGAATGGAAACGGCAGTTGGGTTCTTACCTGATCGAGAAACGCCACCGAGAGGAGCAGCGTTCCCCTAGCCCTGAAAGGAAAGACTTCTGGCTGGGCGTCGCAAGCTTGGTGAAATCATGCTTAAGAATAAGGGGTGAATACTACTTTCTGACAAAAGAATTCTTGCTAGCAGATGTACTTTTAAATGTTGCCATGAGATGCTTTTCGCACAAAAAGGAAATGAAGACAGAAGGAATGATGGACCCTCGGGGAGGAAGGAAACAGTGGGTGCTTACAGAGACGCTCTCTTCTTAGTGAGTTGTATAAATCGTATTTGATGTCAAACAAGAGCTAGAACATCAGCTGATGTCAAGGCAACATCATCTAAACATGGAGCTGTTGTAGGATGTGACTCTAAACTTGGCCCCATGTTTCATTCACAAGAGCAAAAGTGGATTTTCAAGATTTTTATAGTGCACATATGTATATTAAAATACCAGAAGCAACATGCTCATTTAAGTTATAAAATTTTTCAGAGCTAATTTTTCAGAGTGTAAAAAACAGATACCTCAAAAAATTCAATATATCAGGATGAAATTGCAAATAAGATAGGAAGGTGGGAGAAGAAAAACAAGAATGAGAAACAGAAAACAAATACCAATGAATACGATGATCACATTTATTGACTTGCAGATGTTGAGCATGTGATTTATCTCTAGCAAATGCACGTGAAGCTATATTTTTAATTAAGAAATGCACAATGGATTGAAAATGATAGTGCCCCTATTGTTATTATGGAAACTTGTTTTCCCATTTCACAGCTTCATTAACAAAATAAAAAAAAAATACCATACGTGTATTCAACAGAGCCAAAAGTAGGGAAAGATGGCAATGAGCTTAGGAGAATGTTTAAAAGAAATACCCAACTGCATTCACCAGACAGTGGTGGAAATCAGCAGGTCACACACCATCCAGAGATGCTTGCTCACCATGCTCTTTATCATAGAAACAGCTGTTGTCACCAGAAACTCCCAGCAACAACAGAATAGACTGGCAATGTCTCATTATACCAACTATCGGAAGAAGTATAAAGAAGCAAAGCTTGTTATATTCTAGCCTCACTTCAAGAATCTGTGTGCTAGCTTAAGACAAAGTCCATTTAGTAGAAAGTAACAGAGATAAGGAAAAATTCTGACCAATGATCTTGGGACATGGAAGGAAAAGCATCTAAATAACTCTTCAATGAAAATAAGGCATGTGGTAAATGTGTATTTCACTTAAAAAATCTGTGGGTAAATGAGAAGTCGATTTCATCCCCCATAGATTAAATAGGAAATTAATTGAGGTCACAAGTGGGAGAGTCTGACAAAATGTTTGTAGGAAGAATATTGAAAATAATTTCAGTGTGTCCTTAGAGATTAAAAATGTATGTTTAAGAATCAACTTCGAAAAAAATGTAAAAAGTGTTGCAATAATTGCTGTTTATTCTTGAAACGGACTTGGAGGTGATTGAGAACGTTCAGACTCCCCCTGGGCATCTTCACTTGCGCAGTAGTGAGCATCTTTGACTTGACATGGTGGGACTCTAGTCTCGTGCTCTTTCGCAAGCCAACCCAAATCCACTAGAGGATTCAACCACTAATTGGCACTGGTTATGCTATTTCACGAGGATAAATTCAAAATCTTAAAATATTTCTAATCTGAAACACAACATAAGAATGATATTTGATCACTGACCAAATCCACACTTAGCACTATTTTGTATACCTTAGCAAGCTGGTGTAATATCTAAACTACAGAAGCCCTATTGATTTTGCCTCATAACCTTTGAAAACTTGCTACTACTACATATTATCTTAGTATCACCTTTTTATATATACAGAGAAATTTAACCAAGCTATCTTACAGGGACTTTAAAAAATTTTCTCAGGAGAAAGCCATAATGAGAAACAAACTCTTGAAACAGAAAACAGATTCATTAATTATCACATAAATGTTTTCTCTAATTCATCGTATTTTCTGCTGCTCATTTGTTATTCCTAGATATTAACATCAGCAAAAATTCTGAATGCAATTTTCACCTCCACTGAAAATTGTTTTCTTATTTTAGACTTATGCATTACATTTCATTTCATACACGTTTTTTCAGTAAGTTTAATACCTACCATGTAACTAAATGTTAAATGTGGGACTCCGTTCTAGATTATTTGAATGCTTTTTATAACTAACCTCCCATACATACCAGCAAGTATCTTTTTAGTAACCCTAATTTATGGTTTGGCTAATCTAATGGACTTGGGAAGTGTGTAAATATGAACCCTAATTTGGTGCTCTTAACCATGTATTACGTATATTGAGTGTTTACTAGAGGCACATACATTCTGGATGCCCCAAAATAAAGTGCATTAATAAGACAGGGAAAATAGCAACTAGACACATGATTAAAATAATTCATGATTAAGTTGCGATTCGGGGAAAATTCTATAACATTGTCCATAGGAGAATAACTTACTTCTGAATTTCAGGAAGAGTTAGGAAGTGCAATATAGAGAGAAGAAAGAACAATTGCAAAGAACTTACACGTGAGAAAGGGCTTATTGTGGAGAGAAGTGTAACTGGAACAGAGTAAGGAGTATGGCAGAAACTATCCCATGCATATTTTAATAACAACAAGTCATAAAATTTTTCTCTTTCATGTTAAAAAGTGTCTATATTTTTCTGGGGGAGCTTCTGAAGTTTTAAAGAAAAGTAAAGCCATGATTAAACTGAACCGTGTAATTTCAATCACTGACTTCTCTGTAAGAGAATGCACGTGGAGAGAACTGGGCTCAATATCAAACCCTACCATTGACCAGACAGCCTTATTCAATCATGAAACTGTAACTTAAATAAGTACATTTTGTGAGAATGTGCATTAATTGACTTTAAAAAAAATGGGACTGAGGTTGTAGATCACAGGGGACTAGTGATAATCACGTCACGAAGGCTCAATTAGCTTATGTTTCATAACTCGGTGAGATTAGACTGTAATTCAGGGCCTCTAAATGAGCGGATGCACACTCCCCCTTGCTGTTTACACCTCCACTGGAGCTCTGCAACAGCCAGGGTCAGAAAATTGATGCTAAATTGCAAACTTTACCTCAATTTTTAAAATGTATGCAGCATTTCCTCAGACTCCTGAAAATATGACATGTTATCCAACAACAGCATAGCTGGCTAAGCTTCTGAAGCAAACCTATCAGTGTGGTAGTTTGAAAGGATCTTAACAAAATTCTGTAGGAGTCTTTCACTTTCTATATAAGGATATTGCCTTCCAAAACTTCGCAGTTACCATAAGACTAGTGGAATATTAGAAATAGCATTGAGAAAATGTTTGTGACAATTAGGGATATTTCTGTACCCATCTTGACTCAGGAAAGCCTATCCTAGCAACTATCTGTTCATGTTTGATTATTTCTTTGAAATCATGTCCCAGAGGATGATTTATTTGGTTGATTTCAAGAATACTAGAGCAATGAAACTGATTAATTTTAAAAATCCCACTATGACTATATAATTTTAAATGTACCGCTTTTGTTGAGGTTGGTTTAAAACACCAACCTCAATGTTGATTATAAACACACACCTCTTCAGATGTATGTTGCCACACCATGCCCAACACCCCAGCCCCATTGTCCATGCTCCACCCTCTGAGTTTTGGACAGGATATATCCTTCAAACACTTGCATTTGTAAATAGCATTGTCACTGTACAGATAAAAACACCATCGGGATACTTTGTGGGGAGGGAGGAGGGAATAGGTTGAGGGCAGAAAGGGCACAAGGGACTGAGGTGATGGCGCCCTAGTGAAATCCATAGGGACCACAATTGATGTCAAATATATATAAAGAAAAAACTTAAAAAATAAAAAAGCACCATCAGTCAAGAGATTCTATAAAATCACAGGTTCTTAACAGTTACAGACTATCATCAAAACAAGCTCAAATTTTTCGATGGTTTACATGTATAAAGAAATATTAAACACAAAATATATAAAGGTAGTACTATATTCACAAAAGATAGAAAGTCTGCGAATTGCAAAGACTACATGTTCACTGTCGCTTCCCAGCTTTTTGTTCAGAGTACATTATAGTGTTTTCAAAAAGGTGGTGATGTTGCATGAACCAGCAAACGTATTAACACATATTCTCAAGGGATGGTTTTGACCATTCTTGTCAGTAACAGGAACATGTATGTAAAAGGAAAAATCCTCCATGGACAGTAAAGACTCACACAAACTGTTCAGTCTACTTGGCTTTCGTGTCCCCAGGGAAAGCATCGGTGATTCATGCTACCTTCCTGTCTACATGGGATTTTTTTGAAAAAAGCAACAGCACCTGCTGACCTGATAACAAAATTCCACTTCTTTTAAAGAAACTTGCCAGATCCTTGAAGAAGTTGAGACATGAGCTTTGTGATCATTTAAACCTAGAAGGCTGTGTGGTAGCAAGGTCTTGTCCCGCTGAGACCGAGATGAATAAAGCATAAATAAATAATTAAGGGGCTCAGGACAGCGGGGTGTGCCCACGATGGATGCACTGAGAGTCGCACTTTGAAGCTTTCAACCAACGGGTCTTGTTCACAAAGCTGACAGGGTAATGGAGTGGATAAAATAAGATAATACGTATTTATAGCGAGGGCATGTCTGCGATGCATGGCTCACTACATTGGGATTTATTATTATTTATGTGGATTACTGGAAGGGCCTTTTGATCCTTTTTTTGTTTTGTTTTGTTTTTTATTAAAATATTTTAAAATTTACATATACTTGCCATTAATTGTAATCCCCATGTATTCCCCATCACTAATTTGATTCTATTACAAATAATTTAGAAAAAAATCATGATAGGTCTGGAGGTGATACGTGGGTGTGCACATCAGTTTAAATCTTTGACTATTATTGAGTGTTAATCTTTCCACTACATTCTTTGTACTTCTTTCCTCCGCAGAATCAAGGAAAAGAAACAGCGGTGGAAGCCATTTGTTCTTGGGTCATGAGATAATATTGTAATTCATGTCCCGCAGTCGTCTTAATAAGACATCCTTGAAGGAGAATGCACTTCATCAGCCAGATTCCGTCACTGCACACCTTCTCCACCTCACAAAAGTTACACCATAAAGGCATCCATAAAGCAGCTATGAAAAATGAAGTATTTGTCCAAAGCTTCATATCATTCTGTGAATTAGATCATCAGGAACTAACTTTCATTTTACTCCCAGAGTAAGATATTATATAAAAAATCATTATGAGATTCAAATGTCTGTGTGAACTGAGTTGAGTTAGATAGTTTCCAAATATTTTTTGTGATTTTATGCCATGGACACAAGCTGTGTGTGTGTGTGAGTGTGTACACACCACACTTTCCATATACACATATACACACATTACATAAATATATGTAGCAACATAAACACATGCAATATGCACATATAGAGTAGACATGTTACATTTCTCAGAGCAAAAACTCTACAGGCATCAGAGTCCCAAGATCATCCAGTAATAATTTATAATATTTTAAGGAAGAATATGTATGTACATACTTACACAAAGGAGGGGTCATATAATCAACATTATTGATGTGGGTTTTACTCTAGTACATCAGTTCCTCTCAAAACATGCATTTAGGTAAATTTCTCATGCTGTTATCTGCTTATACTAAGATGTTGAGGGGGTGCATCCTCATCTAAATACTTCATATTACCCATGTTCCTCAGCAGTGAGTGAAATTCACACCTCTCTCTAGGGACTAATATTAATTAATTATGAGCATTTTGTGGTACTTAATACTGAAGTTTCTGGAGACTGATTCCAGAGCTGTTCTATTTACAACCTCATTAAACTGAGCAAGTTTCTCAGCCTATCTGTTGCAGTTACTAACCTACAAAATAAATTTAATCTTAGTGCTTACTATTGAAGGTTCTCTGAGTAGAAAATGATTTTATTGTCAGGATGTTCTTAGCGGAGCGACTACAGTACTCACTGCATGTCAAAGTTAGGGTGGCCACCTCGCTTTCTCCTTCCCACGCGAGGGTCTCCTCAGGCGCGTCGGAGGGGTGGGTCTCCCCACTAACTACTCAGTCGACCCCATTTCCTCCTTCATTGGCTTCCTGCTCGTCTGTGAGCTCAAGTGGCTCCAATTATTTCTGATTGAGCTTCTCATTACAACTCCTGATTGTCACTGGGTAGTGGGAAGGTTGGAAAAACTGGGCATCTGCTGCTGAAAGGCAGAGGCTGACAGGAAACCCCCGCCCTGCACAAATACCCCACCACACACACACACACACACACGCGCGCGCGCACACACACACACCCCGCTCGGGATCCCTCAGCTGAAGGGCGGCTCCGGAGCGAGGTGGCCCTGAGCCCTAAGTCATGGCGGAGACCAGCTGCCCTGCGCAACCTCCTCGGCTTCCGGACCCGAGCGCACAGCGGGCACGTGGGGACCGTCCAACTGATTAAGGGTTTACAGTACTGCAGAAAGTTGTAGTTTTTGGTTTTGTTTTAAAGATTTATTTATTTATGCGCACAAGAACTGGGTACAGGCCACAGGTGTGGGGGCTGGGAGGGTCCACCAGAGACAGAGCGGGGAGCAGAACAGGCAGACTGACTGAAACACACTGTTGAGGGCAGCAGCGGGGAGATAGGAGAGGTCAGCTGTGCCCTGGGGGTCAGCTCCCGGGCCAGTGGCAGGGAGCGAACTCGTGCTGCAGTGGCTGCGTTGGCTTCGTAGTGCGTTGCTTAACCCACTGCGCCACAGGGAGGCCCCGTGTTGTGTTTTTATACAAAAAAAAAAAAAAATGCTTGTTTGAAAAGAACGCTCTCATCTTTGATAATTGGCCAGTTCTGCTCCAAACTCTCTGTTAGCGAGTCTCCCTCGCCAGCTTCAAAGCCAAGTCTCCGAAGCTCCCATTTTATCACCAAACCTCTATGAAGATGCTTAGTTGCCTCAATTTAAAGTCTTCTTTGACCCTGAAGTATAACTCCCCACCTTCTTTGATTTTACCCCCTGCTCACTCTCATTTTCTGCCTACAAATATGATTAATATTTTAATCTTGTTTGAACCTTAATCTTATGGTATACACCAAAATCAGTAGCTCGAGAGTAAGCGTCCTTCCCACAGAGGGGGCTCCAGTACTCATTTAGAAGACAGCACTTTTCCCCAGAATGTCTGTGGGGAGCTGTTTTTAACCACAGACAAATGTACCCACCACACAAATATTCCTGAAATCCGTTCTAATAGCTTCACCTCGGAAGAGCTGCATTTAAGACTACAAGTTTGATATCTCTTCTTGATGGGGCTTACCAGGTAGCTCTCTCACTAATTTTCTTGTTAAGTCCTCCAGAAAATTATAAGGCTTTCCTAAACATAGAAAATTAGAGCTAAGGGGCCTCCTTGGTGGCGCAAGGGGCCAAGTCTCAGCATATGAAGGTTCTGCAGCCCCTGCAGCCTGAGATTGGTCCTGGCCAGGGCGGGGACTCACAGGGCGCAGCAGACCTCTCCTGCCTCCCGCTGCTCCCTCAGCAGTGTGCTTCAGTGGATCCGCCTGTTCTGCTCCCCGCTTTGTCTCTGGTGAATCCTCTCCTTCCCCATATGTCTAGCCTGTACCCCAGCTCTTGCATGCATAAATAAATCTTTAAAAAAAGAAAAGAAAATTAGAGCTAATCTTATTATATCCTAATAATTCAGAGCAGTTCTGACCTAGACCAGTGTTCATTAATTAAATTCTTAAACTTTTCAAAACCAAACACTCCAGCCATTCAAATTTCAAAGCTAAGCATGAGTATTCTAGAAAACTTTGTATTTAAAACTAAGATAAAAATGTGTGGATAGATGTTAACTTTAATTGGAATAAAGCATCTGATACCCTGTATGTTTGTGTGGTAGTTGTCTCTGTGTTATATTTTAAATCACTGTCGTATTTAAACCAGTGTGATGTGAGAGGAGAGAGAGTAATTCAGATTAATCTGAACAAAGCAGAACTTTTAGAATATATATTGATTTTCTACCTCCCAAAATACTTCCATAAATCACGATCGTGGTATGCCATTCTTGTGTGCCCTTGATTCTGCAAACTATAATCTAATCTTTTACCTCCAGCCCTCCAGAAAGGAACATTTTTCTTAGTATTTGTTCTTTCGATGTATTTTACTTCCCTTTTCTTCCCCTTTTTTATTTACGTAAAATATTGCTAGCTGTACACATGTAGCTGACATCTCAAGGTCAACAAAATAAACTAATGAATAGTAATATTTTTGCTCTCAGTGGGATTCTTACCCATGAGTTTAAAAAAACTAAGAAAAAAAATAAACTCACAACACACCCTTCTCTACAAGCTTCTAAACGTGGCTTTAGAAATGGTGAAGGCCAAAAATCTTCATGCACACAAAAGCTTTATATTTATGACTTAAACCATCGTGACCATCTTTTCAATTTTCTGTGCCTGTAAGAACATTCTATATGGTCTGACATTTGCACTCGTGATAAAACAAATCAATGAATGTTTTGCAATTTTCATTTCATATGAAATCAAGAGCAATATTATTCTGGTAACATTCAGAAAATGATTAGTCCTGTCTCATTTATATTTATTACTCTTTTCTATTTTGATAATTTTTCACATATTCTGATTATTCATCATCAGTCCTCACACCATTGATTGGCTATAATGAACCTTGCAAGCTCTACTCAACTGAAATAGTTCTCCTTTGTGGGATTCACATTGGAAAATAATAAAAATGAGTCAGATAAATATATTGAATAGGAGGATGTGAAAATGGATTGGAGCAAGACAACTGAAAGGAAGAAAAAGAAAAATTATGAAAGACTGTACTGGAAAGGAAAAAGGTACAAAAATAGCACATGTTAGCAAGAAAGAGATTCTATGAATCAATTGCACCTTTGTACTGTGTTTCTTAATACCTTCTCCTCTGAAACATATTCTAAAGAATCTCCAGAATCAAAGAGTCTTTAATGGAATGCGCTTTCCCTGAAGGGTACCAACTTGACACACTTCTTTCAGCGGAGTTTGAATTCTATAATGGAAATATCATGACATTAACCAAAGGTGTTCCTAACTGATCTGAATTAAATAGCTACAAACCAAAGGCAAGGTCCCCTTAGGAATTTGAATATGGAATAATAATGACCTAATTTATTCAGAGTACAAAGTGAAGCTTAAGTTCAGCAAAGCAATTATAATTTCTATCTTGCAAAAATGTTTTATTTTAATCAGAAGAGTCAGGTTATTTTTCTTTGATGATAATTCCCTGCTATCTATAACATACAATATCTATCATCTGTCAACCATCTATTGATCAGCTATCAATCATCTATTAACACCAATCCATCTCCCTAAATGCTCATTTCTGAATATGCAGCTTGTAATCATTTGAGGTTACAAAAATTTAGGTTGCTATTTACGATAAGGAATTTAAATCAACAAACAAATCCAACTAAGCTTGAAAATATTAAATGGAAAATATTAATATATAACACATAGTTGAAAATATCAAAATATAATATAAAGGGTTGGTGAAGATTTAGAATGAAATGTTAAAATAATAAAAAGAAGAATCTAGGTATTTATCTCTGATTAGGTTGAAATATTGGAATAATTTTTAAAAGGATACAAAATTTCTAATGTTTTTCAAATAAAGAAAAATAGTTTTATTTATGTCTACTTTAATTAATGGACCAAATAGGCCACATACTTGCTATAATTTCTAAACATACTATGCCTCCTCTTACTATTTTTGTAGTTCTATCTTGCCATTATTAGTGTCATTTTTGCTTTTTTAATTGTACTTTATTTGAGATCAAACTGATTCAGAACAGTGGATGGTTTTAGAGGTTTAGCACACACCTCTTCGGGTATATTTTGTATACCATGTCCACCACCAAAATACCCATAATCCCCCACCATATTTAAATGGAATAGCCACATACAATGCGATAAGAATGATGTTCTTGATTGGCAGGCATGCGGTAGGCACGTGCGACCGGTGTGATCTCTTTCTCTTGTGTGTCTCTTCTCTCGGCTGCTGTCTGCACCGCCCAGCCAGGTGCATGCCTGGACACTCAGGCTCTGCTTCCCCCAGGCCGAGTGCTCAGGTGGCCTTCGGGAGGGGCTGAAGGAAGCGAGCAGACTCTCCCAGCTCTCCTCTTCATGGTGCTCTTGCCTCCCGGACTACAGTTTTGTGTTCTTGGCAGCATCTGAAACCACTTTATTTTTCTTCTATTTTCTCAGCTGTTATGATGGAAAGACAAGGTTGATTAGAATTACTCCTTCCTTTTAACCTGAATTGTACATAGTGTGTGTACATGTATAAATAAGGCTGATGTGTATATATATGTACATACACATACATATGTTATAGCTTTATTGTTAAATTATTAACACATTCACAATATATTATCAATAAGAAATTATCCCATTCTAATTTAACTTTCATTATACATGATTTTTATGATGATTTTACTATCTATATGTGTGCAATGTTTTACTAAAACACACACATATGTTCACATTTATACATAATATGTACACACCAATATATACATATCTGAACCTTATCTAAAATACACAAATTTAAGCATTCTGGTGTTGATGTCAAAAGGTGATGCCATTATTTTGTGAAAATGTTAATGATTTTTCAGACATGTCATTTTAATTTTTTATTTTTTTAAGATTTATTTATCTATGCATACAAAAACTGGGGTATAGGCCAAAAGTGTGGGGGTGCCGTGAGAGGATTCACCAGAGACAGAGGAACAGAACTGATGGACAGACTGAAATCCACTGCTGAGGGGAACAAAGGGGAGATAGGTGAGGTCTGCTGTGCCCTGTGGGTCCCTCCCTGGCTGGGGATGGAACTCAGACAGCTGTAACTAGCCATTGCCTGATAGTGCTGAGATTTAACCCCGCGCCACCAGAGAGGCCCAGCCATGTCATTTTTAAATATGACATGAATAAGGATGATTGCGAACCAGGAGTAAGAAGGAGATCTGTATTGTCATAGTCTTTTTATATAGAATGTATGTGTAATCTTCATTTAATAAGCAATTAATATTCTATAAGGCTGAAAAATTTTAAATGATTGAGAACCTCAGATCGCCAATGACTTGCAGCAGAACTAACCGAGCTCAGTCTCCCAGTCCCTGCCTAGCCCGGACTGAACACCGCCTCGGGCAGCTCACCTGCGTGGACATGCGCCGCGCTGGGCTGCGTAGCTCCACTGCTCGCGCACGGGACACCTGCTTCTGTGGTCGTTGTGCTCTCTTCCTTTGTCTGTCTAAAGGGGAGAGGAACAGAAGTAAGCATAGATCAATAGCCAGGAGGAGAGATGGACTTCATAACCTGAAAGCTTGCTGTTTTTAACCCCATCCTGTCATTGTAATTCACGATCCAATTTCGAAACTCTACTTTGGGGTACTTTTTTTCCCTGCAGCTGCACAAGCAGGTGCAGGTTTGCAGCAGTAGAAGAAATGAAAGAGAGTTTATCATGCAAATAATAGTGTCACTTACCCACCCAACCCTGTAATTGACGTGATTGATCATAATGTTAAGATTCCCCTTCTGATCACTGAGAACCACTGGGTAAATATACCATGGGGTGTTTTATTGACATATGGCCCCTAATAGCAGTCTATCTTTAAAAAATACATATCATTTTCCTAACAGAACTGAGGTTTTCACTCTGTAAGCACTTCTTACCCCTTGCTTTGAGATGAGAAACACTATATCATTTTGTTTTCTGCTGTGCATTTGCCACAGTTCTTAAAGGTTTCACACAAAGCAGAATGAATCATCCAGACATGCAATATTCACACGTGTGACAGTTTAAGTAAAATGAGGTCTGTTCCTTTTAATTCAAACTCCTGTTGGTTTTTTGTTTTAGTTTTTTTATGTCAAGTGCCCGAGGAGCACAGCAATGAGCCATCGATATGCCTGTTGGAATAAATTGGGTTCACTGGCTTCTGGAAACGTTTTTGAAGGATTAAGTATATCCAGGAGAGTTAAGCCTTAATGTCCAGCTGCCTTTTCTACCTTGGAAGAAAAATGTATCAAAAACAATCTTTTATTTGTCTATATTTCATGAAACAGAAAGTAGAAATAAATGAAACTAGGTGGCAACACCAAGAGGAAGGAGACTGTCTCTATGTTAAAAGATGCAGAGAAAGGGAACAGCATCCCGAATGACTGACAAACTTTCCTGAGTGAAAATAGGGCATGCAATTTCAGGGAAGAGAAGCATGCATCTAGAAAAGATCAGATTCAAATTGGCAAGCACTGTCAGAATCACATCATCTATGTAGATGACATTTTAAACTTGCTAAAGCTACCTCCTACGGAAACAAGTTGAAAAAAAAATCTAAGATCATTCAAAGTATTGCCACATCCAAGATTTGTTTCCAAAGGCTGTGATAAGCTGATATACAAAAATATTTGTTTGACATCTACTTTATCTTAGACATTCTGTGAACTATCAGTAGTTAGCTTATGTTTGAAATGCACAGTTTCAAAAAATTCAAAATACTGTAAACATTTCACTGAGGTCATTACTTTCTAATAAGCAAGAGTAAACCACTGAAATGCTCAAAAAAATAAGTTTCTCTCTCTTACCAAGCTCAACTTTCTATGTTGAAATCTAAGAAAGATCTAGCTTATGCTTCTTTTGGAGATATTTGGAATATTCACTCTCATTGATGACTAAAGCTGAGAGCTGTATTTTTCTCTGGTAGAAAAAGAATAATTATTAAAATTGTAAGCCTAATAATTTTCTAAGTGCTACAAATCAGGGTTTGCATTACTATTTTATCGAATCTTTATGAGCAATGGCTTTATCCACTGCTGTGTGAATAGAAAATAAAGGAGCGAGCATGAAATGTTACTACAGTATTAGAAAATTAAGCAGTCTTTCTCTGTACCTTGCTCTACAATGTGTATGGACACGGGTTGTGCCGTGTACTTGCGTATAATGTAAAGCAGGTACGAAGAGCCCAAGTAATATGTAAGTCTAAGTGTATGAAATATATAAAGGAGGTAAGTCTATATAGACAGAAAGTAGGGGTAGAGAGCCTAGAACATTTTAGATTGGAGAATGGGCCATGACTGCTAATGGCCACAGGGTTTATTTTGGGGTGACAGGAGTTTCAAAATTAAACTGAAGTAATAGTTGTTATAACAATATGGATAGACTAAAAGAAATCTACTCTTATACTTCAAAATACAAACTGTATGGTACTGAATTATAAACTCAACAAAACATTAGGGAATGTAAAAAACAAGAGAGTTAAATCACAGGACTCATAAAATGAGGAAATTAATTTCAAGAAGGCTTACTCTACAAGCAATAATACAGGAGGTATTTTCCACTCAAGGAAACTGATATATGAAGATATTTAGTTCTAGCCAACAAAAAAATGAATAGCATTAGGAAGGGGAAAAATGATGGTACAATGAAAACATTTTATTTTTATCCTCAAGCACTGTAAACAGTCACACTTTATAGTATATGTGAAAGTGGATAAAGGGGCAGTAAAATAAAGGTAGGAGGGCGCAGTAGGGCATACCCGGTTCTAAGAACCTCACAGTAGAGATGAAGTTGAGTGTGTCCGGAGACAGTCAACCTCTTTAAAAGCAGAGTTTGTGAGTGCTCCGAAAGCCACGTTACAATAAGCATAGAGGGGAGAAGCGGGGCTCGTACAAACGCACGATGAACGCCGAGAAGGAGAAATGAAATAAAGAAAATGGACGCCGGGCAGTGAAGAGGAAGGCGTCACGGGACTGAAACTCTGCGGGAGGAACTTCTCCTTCAGCTGCTCCGGGAAACTCCACACCGACAAGGAGTGTGGAACCTGCTGTTTGCAGAACTTTCGAGGTTCGTGACAAGCGACTGGGTAATGAGCTATTTCTGACGCATGGTCTCCTATTAGAGGCACTGAGCTAGCACGGGGAACAGAGATATTTATGTGTGGGTTTGATGTAAGACCGTCCCTCACTCCCGAGAAATATAGCTTGTTATTAAAACAAAATCGACAAACGGGAAATAATATATAAAACACTAATATTTTCAATTGCTTAGAACGAAAGCTATTTGGATCGTGACACAAGATGTATAGCAAACTGTGAGAAATGGAGCCGAACAGCCCTCGTACAAAGTGAAGGCCACCAGGGTGTTCTGCAATGATATCGCTAATCGTATTTATTATAAACCTAGGCAAACCATTCCTTAAAACACACTTCTAATTTAAGAATCTGCACCACACTGACTTTATGATGCTATCAAAATCTTTGGTTTATAAGCCTGTTTCCACATTCCAAGCCCAAATTGCTTTGACAAGGTTAAAAGATCAATAATTTCTAGGAAGAGCTGATATTTAACTGAGAAGCTTTTTCCATATTAACTGTTGAAATCGTGGCTCACCATAATCAAGATGTTTTATATATGGTTCAATTTAACTGGTGGGAAACTAAACAATCAAAAAACTGAGGGAAAATGTTTTTCTCCTTCATCCATAAAGAAAATACCTCAAAGTTATGTCTAAGAGTAAAACATCTATAAAATGAATGGCCTAATAACACTTAAATATTTTAAAATTTGAGGTAAAATCACAATAAACTATGACCTTCTTTAGTGCTGTGATAAACTCATCTCCCTGTCTTCATCTGTACATCTTAACACAATCTTTATTAGCATATGCGATCATTTCTAGAACATGGGTTCATCTCACCTTCTTATTTAGTTATCTCAAGTTAATATGCATGTACCTGTGCTTGGTTACAATAAATTGGCAAGAGGAAACTGCTAATACTTCAATGATGAAGAACCATCACTTTCACTAGAAATGCACAGCTAGTGGAGAGATGTGTATTGGTTCTCATATTCAGAAATTAACCAGAGGGCTGGAAAGCATTCCATAAATACACGGTGTTGTAGCACCCGATTTTATTATTATCTACATAAAATTAAATTTTACTATCTTTCATATGTTAATTGTGCAATAAGGAGAAAGTCAATATTCCTTTTACCACTTGGTCTAACTTTATGTTAGCTTTGATTTTATTGAGATATACCCATCAGTAGCCTTTTTAATACTCCAATCACTCTTTCTGTATATATTTAAAAGTTGTAAAGAGAAAGAAAACTGAGCTATTTGCATTTCTGGTTGTTTCAAAGTCATCACCTTCAAATAAAAAACACAAAACAGATAAATCATTGACCCAAACAATGCAAGTCTCCATTGCTCACATAAATTAGGTTTTGAAAATAAGTGATGCCTGGAGAGGTACTAGGGTATATGATAAGGCATATATCCATGTGAACTCGCTTACTTCTACTGAGTTTAAGATTATCTATGAATTTAAAGAGGACAATCCACGTGAACTCGCTTAGTTCTACTGCGTTTAAGATTATCTATGAATTTAAAGAGGACAATCACCAGACATAGAAATATTCATATACTTAAAATTTTATTGGGACTATGTTGATTTCCACTCTTGCAAATTTGTGCATAAAATAAAAAAGAAAAAAGTAAATGAAGAGACATGTCTTATATTATATGCACTAAAGTCTTCAAGCAAATGCACCCTCATGTTTTTAAAGTAGATTCTGAAAAGAGAAAGATTACTTAATTCTATGTCATTCAGCATGAACTGTGATAAAGATTTGCTTACTACTTTATTTAAAATCCTCATGGAAGCAGTCATATTTTAACTTAATGAAATATAATCTTGCAAGTGTAGATTTAAAGTAATTAGTAAGATAATAAAATTTAATAATAATATAAAATATTATTGCTTCTATTTGGATTTTAAATAAAGTCAAATATACTTTCTTTGCAGAATAATGGCTATTATAAAATATATATGTAGAACACAGACACAGATATTGCAATAAAAATAATTACCATAACACTTTTACTATATATTACTATATATTGTATATATTACTATATATTTATATATACTATATTATATATTACTAGTATTTATGTATTACTATATTACTATATATATTGCTCTATACTTCCTACCAGAACTCTACTCGGCAGTATTTTCCTATATTTATATTTATATATTACTAATATTTATATATTACCATATTACTGTATATATTACTATGTACTTCCTACCAGGACTCTACTCAGCAGTATTTTTCCATCTATCACTTTTTTATTATTATTATTATTATTATTATTGTTATTATTACTATTTTAAATTTATTCATTTTAATCATCATTCCCTTGTGTGTCTTGTTTGTTAATTGGTGGACAACACTTCTGACCAAGTCTACTGAACATGGACAGAAACACCCACTGAAATGCTGGGCACTTGGGCTTTCCTTCTTTGAATGTCACATCTGTCTGTTCAGGTCCTTTCTAGGCTATCTCAGCTACTAATGCTCTTCTGAGGTCTCAGATACTCTCAGTGGCCACCACCCTGCCCCACCCCTTCCTTCAGTCTTGGGACATTTGAATCATGTCTCTAGGTTTTTGTTTTACCTTGAAAAGCTGTTGACAGGCACAGAGTATGCTTCTCTTTGGAATATTTGAAAATAGAGGAAAGAGAATGATGCTGGTGGACTTCAAGGCTACGTTGGCATTGAACTATAGCCAGAGGACCAGGTATAGAAATAAATAATCCGTTACAATGCAATAAAAGTGAGACCGGGTCATTTAGCTTTGTAAAATCTGGGTAAGAACCTACCTTTTTAAAGCATTATCCTTCATCAGACGATACTTTCCGTTCAAATCCACATTCCACACACAGTGCTGAGGACGCACTGTCAAAGACTGCTCTCACAAATGGGAGGGTCGTTGACCACAATGTTTTAACCTGAATCTTAATCCTAAAGGACAAAGGAAAATGACTTATTATTTCAGTCAGAATAGACAGGGAGTACATTGTGAGACTTTGAAACTTTATAACTCAACATTGAATTGATAGACTTTGAAAGTTTTCAAGTTAATGCTGGATTGTTGCAGTTTTGAAAAATTGTAGTTCCCTGCAGGTGCCTCATTCTCAGACTCCTCAGTGTAGAACTGTGAGGAGACTTTCCTCGTTTAAGACACTATGTTTGAGATACTCAGCAGAAGTCCGAAAACCAATACAATCACCTCCCCCCTTCTTCCAGCTCTTACTCTGTCTGCCTAAGACCTGAATTCCAGGTAAGAGCAACACTGGTCGTGGTACTAAGATTCACTGGGATGATATGTACATCTGCATCAGGTTACATCGCTCAGGTCATAGAGTCAATAATGCAACCACAAAACTGACTCCAAATCTGTACAGAGAACATATTCTGATTTTTTTCTGGTGACCAGGTTAAAGAGAGTCTTTCAGCTATGCAGCAGAACCATGTCAGACAGCTCTTAAACCATTGTAAGTGCACCCATGTCCAGGACCAGACAATCCTCCACACGCACCCATGGGAAGCAGAAAATACAATGGAGCACCTTCAAACAAACAGTATAGAAAGACAGGAGTAAACCGATTCATATTCTTGAGGGCAAAAAAGAGCACAAGGGATGGAGGTGATGGTGCATTGGTAAAAAATGGTGGTGGGAAATTCATGGGGACCACAATTGATGTCAAATATATATAAATAAAGAAGGGAAAAAATAAAGAAATATCCATGCTAAAAAATAAATGTCAACAACAACAAAAATAATATTTTAACAGAAAATGAGAATGTGTAAGAGAATAGGCCACGGAAACGATAGTTTAATTTTTCCAATAACCTCAATAGAAACCACTTCACATGAGCAGAGAGCACCCTGATGGCCATGGCTGACCAGTTCACACAGCTGGCGAGTCCACTGTCACACAGCAGGCAGCAGGTAGTAAGACGATCAGGAAAACCTCATTAGAAAATATATTTGAAGGACCAAAATGTGATGGGAATATACTTTTCTCCCAAGAGCTATGAGATATATAGATGATTCAGCTGCATATGAAGCCCAGACAGTATTTAAATATGTTCACCAAAAAAAATCACAAAACTTAACAATGAAAGAGACATACTTTCCTTATGTGAAAATGAAAAGAGCCCATTTTTATAGACATCAATGGGAAATCTAGCAAACAAGACCTCCCTGGAGGGAGGGGATAACATTGCTGACAAAAAATAAAAATCTCCTATTAAAATGGAGCTCAAACAACTTACTATAGGAAAAGACAAGTCAATACAAAATATTGGCCAAAAAAGGACTCACCAATGGCAGATATGCATTTGAGGTGGGTTCAATCCTCAGGGTGTCAAGACATAAAAACAAACAAAACTCTTATATTCAGATATTGTTCATAGCAGTGTGAAGACTGTAAAAGTCTTTCATTTCCACTTGGTGAAGGAAGATAGGTGTTTTTACCTCTCAAAAGAGTGATTAAAAAAAAAGGCTATTAAAATTAATTAATTCCTGTTGCTTATGCTCACATATGCTCACTATTTGTTCTCTACTTTTTAGTAGTAGAGGAGACTGTGGGGAAATATAAAGAGAGGAATTTGTTGAAACTATATTTTAGTGAAAAAATAAATTGTCTTTTATCCATAAAAGAAAGAATAAGTATCTATTTAAAAGAATTAGATCCATAGCTAGAAACAGAGATGTTAATCATTTATTAAGTTAGTAAGTATGACACCATACTTGTAAAAGCAAATAAAAGAGCTGCTAGTAATAATTAAACTATTGTAATTGCATAGTGGAACTTTACTCATCACACATTGTGGGTGATTCAAAAAATGTGAGATGTGGTTTAGGAGAGTAGAGAGCAAAGCATTACAAACCATAGTGTGCTTCTAAGACTGACACATTCATATCAAAATCATACTTACTGTTACTAATTTCATTTTCAAAAGACAAAGTTGTTATTAGGCATGAAAATGTCAAGTGGAAAATGGAAGAAAATAAGAGCCCGTGATCTAAATATCACTGTGTCCTCTGACCAGGTTCTCATCTGCAACTGTACAGCAGCTGTGTGTGGTGACATCTTTGAACTTGATTTTGTTTGTAGTTTCTACTTCACTGTCTGATGTAAAGACAATAGAAATGTATAGACTACTTTGAGAGATAGTGGTTTAAAGACAATAAAAATATTTCAACACTGGACATTTCAATGAGAGACATTATTTTTCTTTGTATAACATTGCACAAGAGTTCTTTAAAAATAGGTGCTCCCAGGGCCTCCCTGGTGGCGCAGTGGGTTAAGCAATGCACTATGAAGCAAACCGCAGCCACTGCAGCACGAGTTTGATCCCTGCTACCGGCCAGGGAGGGGACCCACATGGCACAGCAGACCTCTCCTGCTGTGCCCGCTGCTCCCCTCAGCAGTGTACTTCCGTTGATCTGCCTGTTCTGCTCCCTGCTCTCTGTTGTGAATCCTCTCACTGCCACACACACACCTCTGGCCTGTAACCCAGCTCTTGTATGCATAAATAAAAAAATCTTTAAAAAAAAAATAGGTGCTCCCTGACTGGTGGGTAGACCTGAATGGAAATACATTTTCTAAAAATAGAAAAAATTGATTTATCAAATTCCCCTGTTATCAGTCACTGTTTATCACTGAAAATTATGGACTTGATTTTCTGTAATACAGGCTTCTAATCCCCACCTCAAATGAAAAAATAAAGCCCAAGGAAGAGAGAATGTCACGTTCCATGCTCCCCGTTTTATGATTTGTCCCATAGCAAGTAATCGGAAGGTTTTCATGCTAATTAGAGTAGGATACAATTCTGAAAAACAATATCATTTAAAAGTTTAATTAAAGAGATAACACATTTACGTCGGCTTATATAAAATGATGGACCATTTTATCATTCTAATTTGCATTTATCTAAAATAGAATATTTAGCTGTATTTAGTAAAAATGGAGGGGACAGGGATTGGGATGAGGGCAGAAAGAGCACAAGGGACTGAGGTGACAGTGCACTGTTGACATGGTCCATGGGGCCCACATTTGATCAATTGATGTCAAATATATATAAAGAAGAAAGGGGGAAATCAATCTATTGATGATATTGCTGTAAAATAGTAGGAATAATGTTCTACTTAATTAGAAAATTAAACGTTTCAAAGAAAGAATGCAGAAATATAATTATTTTGATTTAATAAAATTTATTCATATTCATGAATTCTAAAAAAATTGTTTAATTAAAGTTAAGGTTCTATGTAATTTATTCTGGACATAACGCCTTATAAAAAGTTTATTTTCTTTTTTATCTTTGGTTAGCTAACTCTTAAGTCAAGGCATCTTAGTGTTAAATTTATTTATGTTCTCAGGCTTACCTTTGGTTAAAATCCAAGAATTTTTACTTTTTAAAGTCTTGCTATAAAGGATTCCAGTTATAGTGTAGGACATTATTGTGACAAAATCAGATTAGGGTGTACTGAGTACACTGTGGTACAGCTCAGATGGCTCAACAAAATGGAAACACTCACGTTAAGCCTTGCCATTTTAATTGAAAACATTGTAAATAATTTTAAAGGAAAAGAAAGGTGTTCAATTCAAAGACTATGTGATTAAATTTTCTAGGTGATTTGTGGAAATAAACATTATAATCAATAATTGTAAATATTGTAAATAATTTGTATTTTTATACAATGTGAAAATATTTCCTTGCAGGTTTCAAAAGACCATTCAAATAGAGCATGAGTGATGTTGAATTGTAGACATGTTTTCAAAAATCAAAGCAAATAAAATCAATGTAGTTCTCTGGGTTCAAATATCCAATAGAGTAGAATTAACAAGGAAAAAAACAAAAATGGAAATATTTTTACACAGAATACATTAAATATGATTGCAAAAGCTGTAAGTTTTTAACTTAATTCAAAATTCAGAGATGTCCCTATAAAATATGTAATAAAAGTAATAAATTCAAACTTAGCATATTGCCTTCCAGTTGTTTGAAGCCTAAATTATTTATCAGGAACATAGAATGATGTAGGAAATTCCGTTTATGTCTCCTAATAATGCCCAACACCATTAAGCTTTTCATTATGATTTTTTGTTTGTTTGTTTCCCTATTTGCAGAAGTACCGAAGCTTGGATTTATACTTTAATTTCTACTGTGTATAGAAAATAATTATATAATTCTTATTAGTAAAGCTGAACTACACATGCTCCATTTTCTACTTGTTAGAGTGGTCCAGGCATAACACTATCATTAAATGGAATAATCAATTATATTACTATTTATGTTTTTATAATGGTTGAGTATTAAAAAGCCCACGGGGTGTTTATTCAGTTTTATTTTCCTCCCACGATTCCAGAAGAGCGTAGCCTCTAGGTGGCTTATGAGCCGTCCTGCCTCTGCTCTGCCCCTACGTCCATGCCCAGGTTGGTCAGCCCTGCTTCTTCCCGGTTGGTCGTGATAGGAAGGCACTCCCAGAAGAACGCGAGGGGATCCCTGTGAGCAACGCCCACTGCGCTCTCTCCAGGGCCCACTGCCGCCTACATCCTCAGAAGGCGCCCAGGTGCTCCCTCGGCCGACCATGCCCACCAGCCCCAGGTAGCTGGAAGGTGTCACTGCCCCTCCTCCCATCTGCTCCTCGCCAAGCACGGCTGTGGTGGTGCTACTTTGTTCCAGCCATGGCTACAAGCTAGTGATGGAAGCACAAAGAGCTTCTCTGAGGCTTTCTCCATTCAACGACCTCCTCCCTCTTCACACGCTGCCAATGGACTCTTCCAGCAGACCCCCCCCCCCCCCCCCNCCCCGATGACCCCTCATGACAGAGGCCTCCTCTGTGCCTCTGCCCTTGGACAGTCAGTGCCTCGTCTTCACTGCACCTTTGCTGGAAGGGTCTCCTTGAGCTGACACACAAGCTAACCCTCCATCCCCACCAAGTCCCAAGTCCCATAACCACTTGCCTCACACCCTCCGGGGCAGATTCTCTGGTGAGTTCAAATCATTCAGGAGACAGTGCGCTCTAGCACACAAAGAGCCAAAAGAAGGTGCTCTCTCCCTTCACAGGAAACCATCACCAACATCTTTTGGACACGTCACCCCTGCCTTGGCTACACAGGTGAAAGTCCTCAGTCATACTCCGGGATATCTGACTTGATATGAGATCTCTGTGGAAATCACATATGAAATGTACGTCTTACGAGATGAACTTGGTTAACCCTCCGATAGCTTCTCTAAGATATTTAAATTGACAAGATGTTAAAAAAAAAAAACTCAAAAATAATGGGGTTGAATAAAACATTGAATTTAGAAAGCTATACTTAATCCTTGGATGGATTTGTTGAACATTTTCTGTCTGTATGATAAACGCATGACGGAAGAAGTCACTAAATATTAGTTGTGTAACACAAAAGGCTGTCTAACGGTGTTTGTTTCTATCTTTATCCTGAACTGTAGCATTTCAGTTGATCTTAGCCCAAACATTGGGATTTTATATGGTCATTCTTCAAGAAGGCTGTTGTATATTTTGGGTTGCAGTTATGATATCTGGAAATTCCCTGACTTAATGGTTTTTAAAAATAAATGACTCCTCAGTTGTGGTCTTTTTCCTCGTCTCATTCATCAAGACTAGCTGCGACGGGCCTGGCGGGCACTAAGCCCGCTGGTGCTGGCGGCCGGCGGCGGGGCCCGGGGCCCGCGGCAGGCGGACGCGGGTCCCCCGCAGCGCTAAGGCGGCATTTGCGGTTGATCTGCCGGAGCTACCGAGGAGAAACACGGATCTGGGCTCTTCAGCCTCAGAGGAAGTCCCTGCCCGGCATCCGTCTCCTCCCTTTCCGTGGCTCACGGGGTCGTCGTCCTCTCCTGTCCCTCCGGTGACTCAGTGAAGGTGAGCATGGCTGTGGGCTTCCGGCATTCAGAAGGCAGCGCCATGTGAGCGTTCCTTTGTGATCTGTAACAGACTCTGTATAATATGGAATAGGACTGATGTATAAATCTTGCAAATGACATCTGAAAAGAACCCAAATAGACTGATGAAAACCAAAAGGCATCTAATGCATTTTTCACATTGACTGTGACAGTGATTTATTATGTTGTCTGCGACGCTAAATATACATCATAAATCCCCCAACAGAAGTCGTATTGTATTCATTCATCTCCTTTCCGTGAGCCAACATTTCCTCTTTTCATAAACTTTATTGTATGAAAAGAATCATTATTTTATAAATGGCACTGGAATCCAGTGATTTTACATCATTGCAAGGAAAGTCCCAGTGAGAGATTTTGTGTTTTTCTTTTCTTTTTTTTAATTCAGTAGAGAAGGTACCCAACTGGAAATAAATGTTTCCATTCAAGATCCCCTCTCAGTGAGGAAGAAAGAACAAAGTGAAATGTATGGCATCCATTGTCTTAGTGTCACTTCCCCAGGATGATACATACACCTGGCAGCAGAAAGAAAAATGAGAGCAAAATAACTTGTAATCCGGGCTCAGATGCCGGCCCAGTCACAGGCCATGGTATATCTGCTGACAGAGTGGTCAGTTTTATTAAGAACAGTGTGAGCTGAACTCACTGTTTGTATTGCATTGATTTCTCTAATGTTTCCAACGAGGATACTGTTAAATCACATGAGAAATGAAAATGTTAACAGACACTCTTCAGGGATTCAGAGAGGAAGGCCAAGCATTTCCCACTGGGTGCTCACTTGTCTAATAATGAACAGAAACACCTGTTTTCAGCAGAAAAAAAAAGTTAACTATGTTTTTAGATCTTAAGACTTGTACCACCCAGGGAATGCGTCACACATCCTTTCCTTTCTGGGGTAACTTTCCACAGGCAAGAGGACCAGCCACCACCATCTGGACATGAACTGCCAGCATGAAATCTCAAGCAAAGACGGTGCCCGTGAGGTTTGCAGCCTTGGTGCAGCGCAGTAGCTACTGCCAAAGAGTATGTGCAGCTCGGGTGCAGCTTTTAATGTAATTTGCACTACTTGCACGGCAAGTATTTGCATGGCAAGTATTTGCACGGCAATTGTATTGTCAAAGCACCTTGGGTCTTCAGCCTCGTTTCAGATTTTAAAACGACACCCTTTAATTCAGGAGCAGCCTTGACACGTGGGATATGGGAGGGAGCAGGGGTGAGGCACAGGGGCACAAATACACCCTAAATAAGGAGAAATAACATAGTTGGGTGCGAGCAAGGACAGGTTGAAAGGACCTGAAAAGGCAAAGTGCTTGAGTTTGAATCCTGAATGCTGAACCTGTTACTGACACGTTTGACTTCACAGAGTTTGCTATTCTTAATTGACAACTCATACAAGCCATCTACTTCTAATCTAAAATGAAAATCAAAAGCAGACCACTGTTCAGGGATCTATCCTTGAAAGGACAGAAATTTAATTTTCAAGAATCAAAATGGAGGAATCGGCTTCTCCGTGATACTGGGCAACAGGAGATTCAGCAAAGAAATTGTGAGTGAAAGTATAGCTCACGGGACTGTGTAAAATGCCAGAATCAGGTGTCTGTATCACTGCAAACTCATCCGCTGTGGACTATGTCTTTCTAAGTGTGGCGGTCCTCAGGAATACGTGTTAATGGAACTGAATGGATTATGTTCCCTCTCTGTCTTGTGTGAGAATAATGTACCCGCACGGTTGCGCTGTCCAGATACTGAAAACTACAAAAGGAGAACCTTTTAAAGAGCATTTTAAAACAAGAAGCTAGAAGATTGAAGACCAGTGAGTAGGAGGCTGGCTCTCAACACCATGGAGTGATCCAAACCACCATCTGGGTGAAGTCCCTCTGAGCGTGACATAAATGCTCTCCTCCGTGAAAACGTTCCCATCCACTGAACTTGGATGCGCGAACTTGGGAGAGCAGCTCTCAGAATTCAGGGCTTGTGGGACCAGGCCTCACGCTGGCTGAGTGAGTAGGGCGTGTCTTCCAGTCTGAATTCTTGTCAGGCTTCTAGGTCCTGGTGAGCATTTTATCTGAATAGATAAGCAGGCTTCGCCCCATCACCCGTTTGCAGTGTGGGTTTGAAGGCACGAGCCCGTGTTTTCATTAGCTATGTCAGGAAATTCTCACAGCCTCTAAAGTTTGTCTGTCACCTAGAACACACTTAGTCTTTGTTTTTGGCCTGCTATTTGCAAAGTGGGCCCAGTGGCAAGAGGGCGCTATTATCGGCGCGGACCCGGGGCAGTAACTGACCAGTTGGGTCTGCGGGAGACCTTTCACTGAGCCTGCAGTGTCTGGCTTTTCTCTAGGGTCTCAGGACAAATCTGAATAAAGCTAGCAAAATAATGTGAAAACTGGGAAAAAGCTAAAGGATAGTGCAGCTGAAACGCATACAGTTGCCACAGCCATTGCAGTGATTGATTTAGTGCAGATATCCAGCATTTGATTAAGCATTCAGAGGCATGGATACACGTGCGTGCGCACACACAGACACACACACCCACAGCTCTTGGCCCCCCTGACTATTCTAGGCTTAAGGGTACAAACAAACACAAGTTTGCACTAACTGTGCTTTCCCTATTTAACGCTACAAAGTACCTCCTCATTCTCCCTGGTCCCCCAACTTGAGAAAAAGAAGACACTTTAAGGGGATCCAGCGCCACCCCCACCACCCCCCCCCCCCCCCCCCCCGTGCCCCTGCCCCNCCCCGCGCCCCCCCCCCCCCCCCCCCCCCCCCCCGCGCTGTGCCCTTGCCCTGCAGTGCGCTTCTCTGCGCGTCCTCCACGGGAAGGAAGCGCAGCCAGCGACACCTGCCCCGGACAGAGCCGGAGGCCTCTGACTTGGGCTCAGCCCTGACGGGGGGAGAGGGGGTCGCCCATGCCTGTGCATGTCCCCTCTCCGGGCTGCGGGAGGCCAGTGGGAGAGCGGGAGTGCCTGAGAGGGCAGTTTATCCACGCCCGTTACTTCAAAATCGCTCTCCTCTCCCATTACAGGTCAAAAGGAATGCGCAGCGCGGGGTCTGGCGAGGACTTATCCACAGCCTTGGCCAGCAGTCCTTTCGGGCTGGAGGGTCTCTTGAGCGCTTGCTTACCTAAGAGCAGCTCAGGCATCATCGGGCGAGCATGCCCGCGGCTCTCGGTGCTGGCGCCCGCCTCGCGGCCGGGGCCCTGCACGTCGGACCTGGCCACGAGGACGGGTCCTGCTCGCAGACACCTGGCTGCGCCCCTTCCAGCGCTGTGGTGGTCCCGAGGTTCGCAGCCGTGGAGGGCCGCACCCGCGTGGGTTCTCCGTGCACCTGCTCCCGGGAGCCCGAGGGCCGGAGACTCCGCGCGTCCGCAAGGCCAGACGCTGCCGAGCGAGCGCAGGCCCTGTGCCCGCCCTTCTCAGCCTTGGACCCCCGGGCTGTCCCGGGAACGCGCCCCTGCTGGCCTGTGCCTCCCTGGCCCGCCAGGTCCACGCGCTCCGGGCTCTCTGCTCGACGCGGTGAGAAGGTTGCGGGCTCAGTCCTCGCGGTCCCTTCGCTTACGGGTGAGGGTGAGTTTGTTCTGGCTTCACGTGCAGGCTGCAAACCAGCCCTCGCTTCGGAGTCTGGTAAATAGCTCAGTGCGAGGGTCTATTTCCCTGCGTTATGTCAAGTGAATCTGGCCGGTGGTTTACTTTGCGAGAGGTTTAGAGTGTTCATCTTCACTGTATACACTATCGTTCAGCGTATCTGTCTCTTTATCTGTTTTTCTTTGTTTGCTTTAGTAATCTCCCCACAGGAACGTGTCTATATGTTGCTGTTCTTTGAGCTACCGGTACGGTATTGCATATAATATTCTATACCAGCCCGCCCTGCCGCTTGCAGGCCCATTGCAATGTCTACTTTCATTACATTCTTTTGTAATTAGATTTTCTTTGTTTATCTACATCGATCTTGCTGTGAGTATACTGATTTTATGAATGTTTTTTAAAAGAATTGGATTTGGTGCTTTCCTTTATGATGCTTTTCTTTATTTTTTTCCTTCTTTTGTCTTTATTATTTTCTTAGTTCTCATTTCTTTGGACTTGATTTGTTATTTCCCCTGCTTTCTCGGATGAAGAGTAGCTCCTTTATCTTACTTTTCTTTTTCCCCTAATATACCACAAATTTCTTGTAAGCTTTGCCATAGAAAGATATTGATATTTTAAATCTATATGCCCCAAGTAATTTTAATTTTCCTGCATTTCACCCTGCACTGCTGTGGACATCCTCACCCTTTGGTCTCATGCCTTATTTTGGCTGTTATGGAAACACCAGCTTTTCTTAGAGACTATTTTATGTTTTGTGTTTTTATCGACTTTGATCTCTCTGCCTGGATTTAAGATGCATCTGGTATAAACAACATTTAGGTGTTTTTGTATTTGTTCTATTTTGTTTCAGTTTGAAAGGCTTTGTCATATAATTGCTATGCCTAATTTATTCATTTTTGAATGCTGTATTCATATATGGTAAATTATATACTCCATCTTACTACTTTACTTTTTCCTACTAAGAATTTTTTTCTTTACCATATGCTCTATTTTTACTTCCTACTTCTATGGATTTCATAAGACTTAACCAATCTTTGAAGGACTGTTTAATACATTAGGGACATTTTTAGCCATCATCCTTTTATTACTTTTGCACCATTCTTCCCCCCCCCTTTTTTTTTCCTTTCTAGACCATCAATTATCCATATTTTATAATTTCCATATATTATAATTTCTCTAGCATTCTTTTAAAAAATATTTATTTATGCATACAAGAACTGGGGTACAGGGCTGGGATGTGGGCTGAGAGGATTCACCAGAGACAGAGGAACAGAACAGGCAGATTGACTATAATACACTGCCGAGGGGAATAGTGGAAGGCAGATGAGGTCTTCTGCACCCTGTGGGTCAGGTCCCTGGCCAGGGATCGAACTTGTGCTGCAGCAGCTGTGGATACTTGATAGCACTGCAACTTAGCCCCTTGTGCCACCAGAGAGGCCTGTCTAGCATTCTTTTATTATTTTTTATTGTCTCCATTTTTTCTCTAATTTAGTTATTTTCTGTTGTTATACTTTCCCATTTAGTAATTCTACTTTGTGCAATTTATAATATACTATTAAATTCTGCTAGTGACATTTCACTTTATATAATGACATTTGGCCTTAGTATTGCTATTGGAGCTTTATATATATATATATATTTTTTTTTTAGTTGCAATAATCTTCTATTGAAATTCTACCTCTTTTCCCTATCTTTGCTTTTATTTTCTTGAGCTTAATATTAACACATTTTAAAATCATTTTTTCTTTATGACTCATACCAGAACATGTGATAAGACACAATCATTTAAGAAAAAATGAAATTGAAACAAAGCCCAATTGTATAAATGTGGAGAATGCTCTGATTTTTTGCAAAATCAATAGTTTCCATAATTTCCTTTCATCGTTTGCAAAAAACTGAGTCACTGCAGAGATGTAGCACCCTCCTGTTTCAGGGGTCAGGCCATGTTTCTGCCCAGAACCAGATCCTCTGGAGAATGACCCGTGAGGGCAGGTAGTCCCATCCTTTCTCACTGTGCCTGGCAGCTCTGCAGGGTCCTGCTACTGGGGACATTCTGAAGGGTCATCCTGAAGATGGGGTGGTCAGGAGGTTGTATAAGGAGCAGACCGACCAGAGTAAGTCAGACCATCTCCTCATCAGAGACCATCCCCTTATCTGAGATCATCTCCTCACCAGAAACCCTCTCCTTATCAGAGACCATCTCCTCACCAGAGACCACCCCCTTATCAGAGACTATCCCCTCACCAGAGACCATCCCCTCATCAGAGACCATCCCCTCATCAGAGACCATCTACTCACTAGAGACCATCTCCTCATCAGAAACCCTCTCCTCATCAGAGACCATCTCCTCACCAGAGACCATCTCCTCACCAGAGACCATCTCCAACGGCAGTACAGTGATAAGTTCCAGAAGTTTTCATTAGTGGTAGAAAGGGTTTTCCTATTTCTTTGTACTAAGCTACCTACAAGTCTCTAGTGTTAGTTAAACTCAGTTTAATGGATCATGAAATAAAATACAGTTATTTCCAAGGAAATATTTTCCCTTTTTCTTTACAGCAGAGATTGCACGAGGAATCCTTCCTAGCTATCAGCAACAATAACAGTCCAGGAAGAAGTGTTTTGTCCCAAAGAGCAAAACCTAACTCAATATTTACAACAAAAAAGGTACAAAGGCCCCAGAAAGGCTCTAACATTGTGATATTGATGGTGGGAAGCATGTAATTGGCTCCCTTGAAAGTCTTATCAGACCACAAATATTAGCTCCCATAAAACTGTCCAATTAGGTCAAAATCTAGGGAAGGAAAAATTGTCTCAAAGGCATTTTTGTTGTTAAAATACAGTCAGTACAGTAATAATCTTGACTATTATTAACATTGTAATTTATAACCCTTAGGATGAGAAAATGTTCCCCCTTAAATATAAGGTAAAGAATAGATATGGAGCTTCAAAATTTTATTATTTTATAGATAGATATAGATCTTCAAAATTTTATTATCTATACACATATATACATCTATATGGATCTTCAAAATTTTATTAATTGCAAAAATTAATAGACTTGTTTATTGTAACTTATTTTTCTGCTAGTCAGCTAAGTAGTTCATTGGCGGTTTTTCTTCTAGCATAAATACGAGTAAAACCCAAGATACCGAACGTTCAAGACAGACCCAAATGCGACCCCCGAAAGAGCCCCTTTATTAAAGAAGACGAGAGAGGCTTCTCCAGGAGCCAGGGAAAGTATCAAGCCCTCCTTGGGAACGGACGCTGCCACAGGGAACGATTTTAAAGCGCTGAGCAACGATAATTTCGTGGTGGTCACTCGTTTTGCGTTGGGTGAATCTCGCTGGTGTGGGGGATGCAGCCCGCAGCGCGGGGGATGCTGGTGCGAGACCGGTGCTGGGGCGCAGCTGCTGGGTGGAGAACAGAAAGGGCGCCGTCCAGGATCGAGCCCGCTGGCCCTGCTGCGTGTGGTTGCTTTTGTGTCCTGAGGACTCACCGGTGCGCTTGCGTTGGGTGAAGTCAGACGAACGTGTCCTTTCAGCAAGTAGCCTATCTCATTATTAAATACTTAGACGAACAAATGACGTGGGGCTCTCCAAAGGCTGGCCGCGCAGGTATTGCCGAGAAGACGTTTCTCACCGGACCTGCACTGTTACAGGTATGCAGAGGAGACAGAAGAGCTTCCTCGGCTCGAGGGGCGAAGACTAAAACAAGACACACACACACTCCTGACAACTGAAAGCGTCGAAAACCGAGCTTTCCTCAATTACTAAATAAAACATAGTTGAATACGTGTACAATGCTCTTTATATTAAACTGAGTTCACTGATGTGAAGTATTGTCTCCTGCCTAGGAGGTCTTAGGAATGATGATGAGAAACATGAAGTTTTCTTTGAGAGATAACATAGCACACGGTATAAAAGTGAGAAAATTAGTATATGTTGGGAATATTTCTTATGTGAAAATAATGGTTTAATGTTAAAATGGCATTTTTCCAATTTTTACCCCATAGTATTTTTAGCCTTTGCACATTAGCAGGTGGTAACAGGAAAGCAAATACATGGAAATGTTATAACAAACCTTGATGTATTTCTGAGAAATGCTGTATTTTTAAACTAAGTTTATTTATTAGGTGAATGCTATACTTTTAAGACAGATTATGCATATTGAAAATAGCTATATGTACAATAAAATTTGCCCACGAGTGTTTTTTGGACTTTTGGAAAATAATGTGCTTTTTATGGATTAGCTGATTAATTTTCTCAGCACTTTAAAAGCTAGTAAGGAAGATACAGCAATGGCCCTGGGACATTGTGGACCGGTGTTGAGTGGATGATGCCGCAGGAAATAAGTGAGAAAGTGCAAGACAGCGATCAAATGAACCCACTCATTTGTGAAATACAAATAACCAAAGAAAACAAGCTGGCAAAACATAGTAAAGATATTTCTTTTTTAAAAAAAAATTTTATGCATACAAGTACTGGAGTACAGGCCAGAGGTGTTGGGGAGGTGGTGTGAGAGGGTCACCAGAGACAGAGTGGGGAGCAGAACAGGCGGGTCCACTGAAACACACTGCTGAGGGGAGCAGCGGGGAGACAGGAGGGGTCTTCTGTGCCCTGTGGGTCCCTCCCTGGCCGGGGATCGAACTTGTGCTGCAGTGGCTGCGGATAGTTCACAGTGTGCCTAACCCCTTGCACCACCAGGGAGCCCCCACAAGAATATGTCTTAGGCTCTGTGAAAAAAAAAATATATATATACACAAACATATACATTGGTTCAGGGAGTATGGGGGTGGTGAGGAGAGGGGGCCGTGTGGCTGGAGCATTGGTGGAGATGGATGTGGGTGCATGGGAGTGTCACAGTGTTGCCAAATGCTGTAGTCACATAAACTATGAATTAAATAAATGGGCCAGTTTGCTAGAGTAATATAAAATCAATTATTATTTATATCAACTCTGTTAGCATGTTACTGCATTGCTGTGTCAATGATTTACAAACTTGTCCCTGGAAGTGGACATTTCAGTGTATCTCAATGATCCGGACTAAGTTCATCAAATTCTTTAATTTTAATGGCTGATTTGAGAAAATTTTCTCATTAAAACAATCTTTGCTCCCCTCAATTATATGGCACCAGAATGTTGGAGTTTTAAAGCTGTATTTGCATAAACCTGACCATGGTTGTCTACCAAATATTTTCCAAAAGCTTCTCAATAATATTGCTTTTTACTTCCCTGTCTGTGGGGATGCCGCAGAGGCAGGATGAGCCATAGGAAATGCTTTGCCAGCCAAGCCACATTCCAGCCTAATTATGCCCACCTGGGCCACAGGCGGGGGAGGGGCTGTCCGCCCAGCACTTCCACTGTGATGTGGAGACGGGGTTTTCACCGGCTGCTAGGTTTTAGTAAATGCAATAGGAAAAATAGCAAAAAGGTTTTCAAGGGTCACACAGAAGATTGAAATTTGAATGCACTAAGCATTCAAATTTAGAGAGATATATTTTTATTATATGAAAAGAGAGGAGGTACTAAATTGACTCAAAAAGAAGTTTACAATTTTCTAGTATGAAATACCTATTCAAGAAAACATACATACATGTATAGCACACATACGTATGCTGAACATATAGACAGAGATGGATGGATGGATAGATAGAGGGCAGATAGATAGATGATGGATGGCTAGATAAAGGACAGATAGATAGAGGATGGGTAGATAGATGATGGATGGATGGATAGATAGATAGATAGATAGATAGATAGATAGATAGATAGATAGATAGATAGATAGATAGATAGATAGATAGATGGATGGATGGATGGATAGATAGGAAGGGCTGCTTGCTTCAAATGTTACTTGCTTGATGAACAGACAGTCCAGAATTTGTAAGCATGCTGGACGTCAGCTCTCCTTGTCGCCGGGATGCATTTCACCAAAAAGCCGTTCAAAGACACACGGACATCTGTGCGGTCCAGACTGGGTCCAAGCGCTCTGGCAGACGCTCAAGGTGATAAGCAACGGGGAGCCTCGTTTGCAAAAGAGGAACATCCAGAGACTGCAGTCAGTGACTTTCCTTTGCGTTCAACTGCAGAGAAATAGGCTTCATTTTTAAACACACAAAGGACACATTTTGAGAGTAAATATTGATGTTTTCAAAGCATCTGTTAATGAATAACAGCTTCCTGTTTGTGTTCTCCCTTAAACGGAGGCATCTAAATGTTCAGATGGCTAGCAACAGCAAGGACCTCAAGGCTTTGAGTGCCTCCACTGCACCCCTATATTCTACATCGTTCAGTTACTTTACTATTTACTCAACATTTCAGAGTCTGTTTTGAAAGTTCTTAGCTTTAGATTGCTGTTCACATTTTCTCTCACAAACTGTTCCCAAACCATATCAGGACTGGTCATTGAAATTCTGAGTTTTAGCTGCACATTTGATCACTTCTGATATGTTTCTCAAAAATCTGAAAATGTATCTACCATTCTCTCCAGAGACCCACGCCCAGGTGTCTGCCCCCAAAATGCAAGAGCACTGACTCGGAGGGGTTTCTGTGGCTGGGTTCACTGAGGGCTGTTTACAGTGGCCAAGCAGTGGGGGCAGCCTACATGCAAAGGATAGAGAACGAGTCAGAAGATGTGATGGATACATAGTGGAATACTACTCAGCCACAAAAAAGGATGCAGTGTTGCCATTTACAACATGGATAGACCTGGGCAGGGTGGGGGTGATGCTTAGTAAGATAAATCACAGGGAGAAAAGACAAAGACTGGATTGTTTCAGTTATATGTAGAATAAAGAGAAACAAACCAAACTGATGGATTCTGGGCCTCAGGTACAGTAAGTGTACCTGAGTAAAATGTATAACAACACATATGCCATTTATCCTAGGGAAAAATGGTCTCTCTCCCAGTCTCAAAAAGATATTCTTAACAAGTAATCACACACTTATTTTTAACTGGTAAAAATCTCATCCATGAGACATGTTGTCAGCTGCACAAACGTTGAGTGAGAGCACGACAGAAACATGTTCCCCTCCCTGTTCACACGACCTGCTCCGTGTAGGCCAGGACCGACACGTACTGGAAATCTCCGACCATGTTTGCAAAGCGGTGTCACTGTTGTGTCGCCTCATCTGTGGGGTTTCCACCACAGAATCCTAGGACCAGGGACAGAAAGGATCAGGTCTGGCGACAGCACTGGGCCCAGCACTGTGAAGGGCTCTGGCAACAGATGACGGCAGGACAAGTCACGACGAGTTCTAGAACAAAGCTTTTTCCCTGAGAAGGAGGGCGGCCCGGCTGCCTTATCAAGAGACGGCAGTGAGCTGGTTTGCCTCTTTGAAAATGGACTTTTTGAGGGGCCTCCCTGGTGGCGCAGTGGGCTAAGCGACACATTATGAAGCTATCCGCAGCGGCTTCAGCACGAGTCAGATCCCTGCAGCCAGTGGGGAGGGGACCCGCAGGACCCAGCGACCCTCCTGCCTCCCGCTGCCCCCGCAGCGGTGTCTGAGGATCTGCCCGTTCTGCTCCCCGCCCTCTGGTGGATCCTTTCCCCCCCAAGCCTCTGGCCTGTGCCCCAGTGCTTGCATGCATAAATGAATCTTTGAAAAAAAGAAAATAGCCTTTTTGAATACACAATTTTAGCTCAAATTTCTTCCAGGCCAAGTTTTCTCCTGGTTTCCTCACGGCACTCGCCACCAACGCACGCGAAGCGGCCACCAGCAGCCACCGGAGCAAACGCCCGCGGGGGAGGCTGGGCCGGACCGACTGTGCCGGGAATTCCCGGAGGCGACAGGAATAGGGACCCAGACAGAGCTGGGCCGAAGTCCTCGAGGACTGAGGTCTGGCGCTGCGCCCACGGAGCCAAGCCCGCTAGGCCCGGCAAGGCACGCGGTCGCTCTGTCGGGGATCGCGCTGTGCGAGCACTTGACGGTAAACAGGCCGGTGGACCGCCTGAAAGAACCGAGATCCTGAGCGTCCCCTGCTCTCCTGCTTCTGCGGCGGCTCAGTCACCGATCGTCGCTTCCCAGAGCTGGCCCTTCCGCACGCTCCCCCGGACTCCTGCAGCCTCTGCCCAGGACAGCCGAGAGGCTTTTTGTTTTAAATGTGACTATCATAGGCGGCTTCCTTCCTCAACCCCGCTCTGAACGTGCTCTGCGAGCACAACCTCGCGAGCTCGCCGCGGCCGGGACCCGCGCGCGCGGGACGCCGCCCGCCGCCGGCGGCCCTTGCAAACCCGGGTCCTCGCCGGACGTGCTCGAGCTTCCCCAGCAGGCAGGCGGTCTCCCGGGGCTTCTGCTGGTCACGCTCTTTGTTTAGAGGTTTCTTTGGTCACTGACTCGGGAATAAGCGCACTGCAGAGACTCCGCTGACTGTTTTCCTCTTTTTTTTAGATGTGGTCTTGTTGTGGTTTCTATTTTCTTAGACTTTGTTCAGAAGAACTGAAGCTCAAGATAGCCAGGAATTTTTCTAATATCCACAGCTTTATCCCGAGATGGAGAGAGCCTGTGGGTGTGCGTGTGTGTGCGTGCGTGATTGTTATTGAAATGCTGAGCACGAGCTGGACTGCTTAGGATGCCCTTCCACGCCGATGCGAGGACACTCAGGCAGCAGTCAGCCCGCCCGGCTTTCTTCCCAGTCACTTGAAACCACCTGTTGAAAACCATGCTTTCTCTGCCTTCCACTGTCTCCATCTTTTCATGTGTTCATGTGTAGACATCTTTTATTTGATGAGTTTGTCCATTGATTAGTACTTGATATGAAGGTCCATGTACATGCCAAAATGACAACATGGAACTCTCCATCTGAAAATATTTTACTAAAGATATCATCTGAATCACTATTTCAGAATATTTATCATTTAACACCACAGTCCTGGTAACTATTTTATAAATACTTGAGAAATTAAAAAGAAAACGATGCTTACGACTGACTCTGGAGATGAATGACGACATTATTGGGGTTTAAGGATTTAAGCTGTGTGGGTACTTGATGAAAAGACACTTAAGTCTTAGGTAGCACGTGAGAACTCGCTGCCTATTCTTAAAAAAGGAGAGACGGTCGCTGAACTAACGCCCAGCAGTGCAGCAGCAGGAGTCTATCCATATTTTCTGGCTGGGACTTAGAAGAACGGGGCACAGAACTGGCAAACATCGTCATAAAATATGGACTTTTGGAACCTTCATGAACATTCTTAAAATATTCATGTGAACTACAAAAAGTAATTTTTTTTCTTTTGCTGATGCTTTACAGACCACATCCCAAGTGAAATCTCAGATTCCTCGAAGTCAGGCCAGTCTTTATTTTCTCTCTGATTCTTAAGATTGTATGCCTAAAAAAGCTAAACTGTCTTTTACTGACAGTTCTTCTCCTCACTGTGCTTTCAGCTGATAAGTAGGACTTATCTGATTTTTAGATATTGGTACAGAGATGGTGTTCCTGAGCACAGAATAAAGTTAATTTTGTTCAAGTTTAGTTTCAGCCTGAACATGTCAGCAGGTGTGTCTCCCTTTCACATTGTTTGAATTAAGGGTGCAGTATCTGGTCTTGCTTCCTAATAATTTATAATTTAAGCACCCACATATATTTCAGAAATAGGCACTTCTGTTTGAATGCTACAAAACATGAATTAAATTTAAATATAGCACTTCCCAGCATTTCACAGAAAAAAAGGAGTCATTGTTAAAGCAAATCCCCTAAGTGCAGTATACAACACACAATAGTCTTCAACAAACACAGAAGAGGCAGTAAAGTGGTAGAAATTGTTCACTGGTATGCACGCAAACTTCTAGATCCATCTAAACATCACATGGCATGATTCTGGCTTCCCAAATTAATATCATGAAACACCTTTTAAACCAAAATATAAGTGCAAAAAAAGTATGACACAAGGAAAAAAAATGACCCTAGATCTACTCTGAATTAAGTAGAAATAAGAGGAGGCTGGATACGAACCAAAGGAATACATTGTGTTCTTCTTCCATCGTAAGAGAAACCTCAACCTATATTTCAAATTTTCTTTAATTCCTGGAACAAATGTTTACTGATTACATCCTTCTTGGTGACCAACCATCATTACGCTAGAAACCTAGATACATAAACTCATAAAGATCAATCATTAAAATAGAAAGGAACTCCAGTCATAAAATTGGTCCTTACTTTGGAAGTAGAAGAGATGTCTCTGAACTAAACTAGTCAGAAAACTATGAAGAGAAAGTCATCATTATGGTGCCTTTTTAGGTCAATAAATCTAGAACCAAACAGTTGATGAGAGGTGTCCAGGCAGAGTGAACTCCCGCCATCAATGCACAAAACGAGGATTCCTGCTCAAGGACTGTCCACTCCTTAGTTAAACAGACATCAAATCAACAATTGTGATCACAGGAAAATAAATATATGTTGGGTTAGTTGATGAAAAGAACAAATCTACAAAGGTATTGAAGGCAATCTACCAAGGTCGTTTAAAGAGAGACCTGCAAAGTGACCTTTCTTCTATAGAAAAGGTATTTTAAGTGTTTTGAATATAGAAGAATTTCAACTGAATATTTTATGAGAAGATGACTATAGCCTCAAGATAAAGGGGGATTCTGTAAGTGAGGAAAGTGTATATTGAGTTTAAAGGGAAGAGTTAGGTGTGAGAAAGTGAATACTATGAACGTGGGAAACAGAGAGGAGTGGAGGGATATAGGTTTCTCCTTTCCAGGTAATGGTAAGTAGATACTTGAGCATAAATGTATAGCACTGGTGTCATTATAGTGAAATCAAAACAGATGAGACACAGAGACATACCACATCATTGTACCTGGTTGGTTTCTCATTTTAGGTGAGCTGGCTGCAATTGTTGTTCCTTAATTTATGACACCCACTTACCACCTAGGAATAAGAACAACAGCAACAGTCCACAGAGTACTCTCAAACACTGACAATCTTAAGAATATATATTTGCCACCAAAAATAAACAAAGTATATGCTGGAATCACTCATGAAGACATTCAGAGGAACTCGTCTTGAAGACTTCCTTTCATGGACGATGTTGTTGATGACTATGGAATATAGCCACACTCACAAACTCCATTAGCCTGGATATGTGTTCACAGACATCTTACAGTCTTCAGAACTTGATGAGTAATGATGCTTCTTGACACCAGTTCCATTTTCCTGTCCAACATTTGGCTGACAAAAGACCATTTGTCTAATTGCTGGATGCACTGTGGACCACATGTACTCTGGCTGTAATTGCAGCTGAAAACTATGAAACTTAGACCTCGTCTGCAAAGAATGTAATTTCTGCATTTGTTATGAGCCAATATACCAACTCTGTAAACATCCTTATCCTGCAGAAGCAGGGAATAAAGAACTACTGCAAAGCTCTGAGGAGGAAGAGAAATACTTTGAGTAAGTTTCATAATCAGATTTTGCACAGATGGCAAACCACTAGGAGGTTCTCATCATACACAATGTGGTGGGAGGCAGGAACCCTGGATAAACCCAGCACCTCTGAGAGAGGGTGAGAAAACTCTCTGTTTACTCTCATGGGCTTCAGAATCTTGATCTGGGTGTGGGTGGTGATTTCTCTGAAGTTCTATACTAGGAAGAGGATAGTGTAGCACTTACCACAAGTTAATTGAGATTCCCTGAAACACTCCTGTGCAGTTATTTCTATATGAATGGACATTCAAATTGTTCACATGAAATCCACCTAAATTTAAAATTTCTCAGCAAATATATTTACAAAGTAAGATGTGGTTTATCTGAAGTAGTTGCCACGTGTGATGCTACGGAATAGTTCTTTCCAAAAAAACACAAACAACAAAGCACCATCATTAAAACATGGAGACCTCCTCATCCCATTTCTGCCAGTGCTCCATGGTGACATAGTCCTATAGTTGTAGACTTTGTCTACAAGCTCAGTAAGAAGAGATCACTGTTCTTTCACTTACCACACCCTACTTATCATTAAACTTCTTTTTCTTATTAATTATTTGGATTTTTCTCTTTCGTGATTTAACTTATTTGTTATTGATTTATTTTTTTAGTCAAGTATTTGTGTTTTTCTGATTGAGATTAATCCTCAAGTTTATAAACATCTAATTGTAGGATCTGAGGCTGTAAAATCCCTAGAAGCAGGCATGGGGTAGGGAGTCGTAATGCTGTTATTAACAGTTTCATGGGTAGGGCACCAAAACTACAGGAACAACAGCAGAAATCAGCAAGCAGGACTACATGAAATTACAACATTTCTTCAAAACAAGGGGTGAAAACAGAGTGAAACAGTAACCTACAGAGTGGGAGATTACAGACACAGCTGCCAAGAGGTTAGTGCCTATCATCTACCCATCATCTGTCTATATCTATGATCTATCTATCTATCTATCTATCTATCTATCTATCTATGTATCTATCTATCACCTAAGAAATTCCTACAGTTCCATAGGAAAAAATTCTCTAAAAACCCTGAGATCTTGAATAGGTATTTCTCCAGAGAAGATATACAACAGACCAACAGGCAAATGGAAATTTGCATGACAACCCTAGTCATCAGGGAAATACAAATCAAAAGCATCTCTCAGGAAGGTTATTATTTAAAAAATGGCAACACTATGGTGAGGATGTGGGGAAACTGGAATCCTTGTACTGCTTGGTGGGAATGCAAAATGTGTAGCTGCTGGAAAACAGCATGGAGTTTCCCCCAAAAAAGGAAAGATGGAATCACATGCCACATGATTCAGCGTTCCCGCCTTTGCGTGTTCAGCCAAGATAACTGAAATTAGTTTCCCAGTGAGTGTCTTGCAGTACTATTCACAAAATACAAGATTTGAAAATAAACAGATAAAGAAAATATGAACAATGGAGGTACAATGGAGTATGATCCAGTCTTAAAAGAAACAAGTTATATAATATTCTGCAACATGGATGAGTCCCAAGGATAGTATACAAAGTGAATTAAGCCAGTCATAACACAAATATTGTTTTGCTCCACTTATGAGCTATCTAAAATGGTCAAACCTATACAAGCAAAGGCTGAAATGATAGTTGCCAGGGAGGGCCTGGAAAGGAGGAGACCAGGCATTGGTCATCAGTGTGAACAGAGCTCTCTCAGTTCAGCACGATGACTGAGCTCTAGAGGATTTGGGTAGACCCCTGCACACTCATCAGCGATGTGCTTGCGCTGTGAAACTTGGTGAGTGCTCTTGCCATGATAGAATAAAGCTTAAAAAGCTCTTCAAATACTCTTCCTTGAGGGTTTCTATGGGGATTTCGATGAGAAGCACGGTGATCCAACCACTGACCTTTGGCGATCAAATTCCATGTCCAGACCCTGTCCCTCCGAGAGGCCTGGGAGTGACTCTGAAAGTCTCCAGTCTAGTCACACAGAGAGCGCCCTTGGCACCGGCCCTCACCCCGGGTGGTTCTTAATGAATGACCTGATTGACATGGCAAACTGTATCCAACGTCCGCTTTTAGGAAATCCCAAGGGTTTCAGAAGCTCTGAGACAGGAGGGCAGAATAACAGAGCATATAATTTTCTTATAAATCCCTTTATAGGTATCTGGCTGATAGTGAATAGGGATACTGCTAAAAATCATTGAATGCATAGGATAATCCCTGCAACAAAAAAATCACCTGCCTCAAATACCAAAAATAAGAAACTCTGGATTAAGAATCTATATGCCGCCCGCTTGTGAAAGGATTCATAGGAGGCTAATGATGAATTTTGCAGATTGGAAAGTTGGAATTATCTTGTGAATTTCTAAGGAATCTTGGGATTTTCTATCAGACAAATATGAAATAAAAATGGGGAGTTGATAATTTATGCAAGGAATGATTACACAGAATGGAAGAGAATTTCAGCTGCATAAAAAGGGAAGCAAAACAACAAAAATAGTAAAAATTAAAAATATATTAGTTCCAGGGGTATCAAATTATTTTTGGAATTTGTCTCAGATATTTTTCTTTCCATGAAATTTTTAAAATTCATTCCTACATCAATATTTTTTTGATTGACCAGCACAGTTTTTCAAATCACTCATACTAATGAATCAAATTCCCATCTTCGCTTATCTTTTTTTAACTTAAGGAAGTTTGTTCCTTTCTATGAACTTAATTATTTTTTTCTTTTTTTATTAAAATATTTTAAAATTTACATATACTTGCCATTAATTGTAATCCCCATGTATTCCCCATCACCATCTCACCAGTGCA